>JAVIWC010005349.1:0-575952 GCA_031894815.1 Creontiades dilutus | reverse complement strand
ACGCTTGGGACCTGACGATGGAAGATGGCATTACCTTGAATATCTAGGGTTATTTCGGGTATTTGGGTCAACAACGGTCAAGAACTGAGGGATCATGAATGTAGGTAGCATTTGTTACGTCAAAACGATAGTCACGTGTTTATGAATAATTCTCCAGAACTAAACCAGAAGACTCAAGGGGATTCAAATACTAAATTCAAATGAAATGCCTGCCAGCATTTGGGTTTTGATACTACCTCCACAAATCAACGTAAGTGTGTAGTGATGAATGGACGAATATAATCTTGGTTCTTTTTGCGAAACTTTTTTCAAAAGTCTGGATATACAGACTGATAGCATAGCAGAAGTGCTGGATACATTTAACAGGTATGACAGAAATTATATCCGGAGAGCGGTATCTGTGCTGAAAGAGGTAATAATGAATAACATCATTAATTCACTAATTTGACTCCTGTGGCTCTTAGAGGAATCTTTTCCATCACTCCATCCTTAGGCAACAGTCCATGCCCTCTTTTCAACGGATTGTATTAAAAACCCATTTGCCTTCCTTGTCTCCGTGTCTCCTGAGGGTTCCATTCCGCTGCGTCCTTTTCTATGGAATCTTATCTGCGGGGCATATCACCAACAGATTACCACATCGTCTGAAGGATTGGTGCCCACAAGCCTAGTCAATAGTAAGAATACTTGGATTTCAAGGCCAACATAACTTGATGATCCGCCGAAGGTACAAGATCATCAAAACGTTTTAGGGAAACCTAAAGCCGATTGGTTATTACAAACGGCCACCTTTCGGGCCTCCCAATCATATAAGAACACTGACACCGTTGTACAGCAGATCCTGACCTTGGTTGCTCTTCCTCGTTGGATAGATTTCCATCAACTCTCCACTGGTTGTCTTTGTCCAGTTTGGTTACCGCACCCCTGAGACTGCATCCCTCTTCGGCCTCAACGCTAAGCAAATAGACAAATGAATTAACCTCATTATGTCTTCGTCTCTTTTTTTTTGAGTGGTTGATCGATTCGTAAGAAGTGCGTTACATCAAACTCATCTCTGCCTGACCAAGAAAAAACCTCGTAGTACGTAACTCATCATCATTAGTCGTCCATTTCCCTTCCAATTTTCCTTTTTCAAAATACAAATAATAATAAATGAACTAAACAATTGTCTGAATAGTAGTTCCTCAAGAGAATGGCTAGCGTCGAGTTGTTTGTAATGCGACCATTTATATTTTCAAAATTTCAAGCATAGAACGCAGTCACGTGCGAAATGAACTGAACAGATTCATAAATAAAAATCGGGAAACTACTATGACGGGAAGTTATTTATATCAAAATAGTTAAAAGTCAACCAAAAACTAAATATCTTATTTTTTTAAAATAACACTTCAAATGACTTATGCACGTTAGTCTCCACTACCTGATTAAATCATCGTTGGTGCATCTGGTGAGGCATTGACGTGACCAAAATATCGATTCATCAGAAAGTTCTGTTGTTCTTCCCGTGAACAAATCAGTAAGCTAAGAGATCAGACCTCGAAAGTGGCTCCTGACCACCGCAAAGGCTTCAATTTTACTAGCATAGTCTTAGATACCGACCGATATTGGTCGGTATCTAACCATTTCATTTCAATAACAGTAAGTATAACTGTTTTGAGAAAGTTATTCTAACATTCCATCAGAGCAAATCCTTTACATTCCTTTCAGAATTATATTCTATATCAGACTTTTTTTCTTTGTTGTCACTATTGCTCCAGTATTTATTGTACAGGTGCTTATGGCAAAATACAATAATTATTATCTGGCTTCACTCACGTTTTCAAAAAAGTGAACGTTTTAGAAGCATTTCTTTCGGTACCAGAGCGAAAACAGTAGATGCAGATTCATGGGATGCGTTTTTCGATTGACTTTCGCATAACAACACATGTGTCGTTTTCGAAAGACAACCGGTAAAGGTTTGAAATCGATTATACCCTATCAGTTAACAATTATTACTTCTACTTCCAAAAATTTGTCAACTTCCCTTGTTTTTCTCATTAAAATTCCACAACCCGTCACTCATTTACACACTCTACTCGCGAGGGTTCATGAATGATGTATGAAGAGCGAAGACTCGTTCAATATTTGCGGTAGCGATGTCCGCTGACAAGGCAGCAATGGGTGACTTGATAAGGCTTGCGCATCCTCTGTGACGTGAATATTCATTGTGACGGGTGGAGGGCGAACAAAAAACGGGCGAATTGACTCCTCGGCTGATCCATGAAAGACAAGCCGTCTTTCAAACCGTGTTTTTTTGACGTTTTGACTCCAACATCAGCATTCCCTCCTTTCCCGTTAGCAGAATGTTTTTCTCTGTCATCAAACCGAGAACTGTACGCCTTAATACCATCGCATTGTGCAAAACTATAGCTTGTGAAGCATCGATAAAAATGTTAGCATACACACTGCACACAAGAAACAAACGTTGTTCAGAACGGTCCAAAAAAAACATGGAGTAGATTTTCTTTTGAGCGAATTGTCGTTCGAAGTCAAGTTATTCGAATCACCTCAAACTGTTAAATTTTAAGATGAACGTTATGTCTTAAAAATTCTTAAAAATTAAAACTCAACTCTGCACATCTGCGGAACCTGTAAGGACACTTTTCTTAAGGGATTTAGCTTTCATAGCATTCGTAAGCTACGAGCTATTCTACCATGTGGAAATGATAGCTTCTTGTGTCCTGATAGAAAGTTTACATGAGCCCCCAAAAATGAAATAATAATGACAGGATTTTTCGGTATTGTCAATTTGTGCACTGTACTCACCTGTTGTACATCTGGAGATGTTAACCCATTTCGACATAACCCATTATAGCCGTCAGAGCACACATTTATTACAATAATATGGGGAAGCTCAGTGCACAAAGACAGAAATAACATTGATGCGGCAATTACGCAAGGAAAATAGAATCTTGGTTTACAAATCCAGGAAAACAATAGATCCCTTTACCACTTTATATGACGTTAGGCACCCTTCAACCTTTGCCAAGAAATGAGGCACCATGTTAACTACATGTTATATATCTGGGGATGTTAACCATATATAGTTTTATGAATACATGTGTTAACAATCATCTGGATAAAGTTTTGATGATCAAAATGTATATGTATATCTCGATGTATTTTTTATTTATTTCATTTCGACAATGCCGATTGAACAGCATATTGCGATGAGGGGGTTGGCAAGATACCCATATTGCACAGTAAGTAATTTATTTTCTTTCCAATTGTGTCCTCAAAATTAATTTTAGGGAGGAGTTTAGGGAAGGTATGTTCATTTTTATGATTTGAGATCCGAAGCACGAAAGAAATCTGAAAGGTGAAATAATCCGGAAGCAATCAACATACCTACGACTTACACGTTCGCGCACAAAAAAGGAATCGTGTTGAAACTTATATGAAATTATTAGTATGTTCTTTCCCAATACCCCTACAGTTCGAGGGAAATCGGACACCTAGAATTTGAAAAATACTGGTGGGATTTTCGCGATTCCGAGTCAAATATTGATTTTTGAGAGATTAAATACATGTGGGGCCATAGTCTATCCCACAAATTCCCGTAAGATTTCATCAAACTTTTGTGAAAGCTGGAGTAATGTACCTTGATACAAGGATCTGTAAACAGATGAATAGACACAAACAAGGTGCAGAAAGAAAGTTGTTGTAAATGGTCTACAACGTTAGATTTGATCTTGAACAAATTAATTTCTTCATCTTCCGTTACCTGAAGTTTGACTCGGGAACAGTACCAAATCCAGCATAAAGAACCCAGTTCATTTGTCGTTTCAATTCAATTTTACGGTTTCTAAATACTCTAAAATTCCAACTATCGAAATAGGGAATCTACACGTTCTTTACTATGATAACAACGTGGGTTGAACGACCCAGCGGAGCAGATAGTGGACAGCCGCGGAAAACTCAGCGACCTGCTGACCTTGCTCGGCCGACCGCCTTTGTTATTTTGGTTCGGTTACAAAATCATTGTTTCTATTTGCATGTTCGGGGAATCGCCCGACACTGTTTACCACAACGCGGAGCGTCCTGTCCACCTTACGTGAGCCGCACATCCTCTTATCCGATCAGGTGTTCGGTAGCTGGCGAAACATCTCTCGTTTCTTCGGCTCTTCCGAAAAAAAGGAGCGTGTGTTTGGTGGCCATACGTGACACCGGCGGCCCGGCCCTCCGTCTTTCTTGGAAGAGGTGGAAGGAACATTAATGTGAGTAAACTCAATTGGGAACAAGTAAGCATTTTTTCCCCCGTTCTTCTGACTTATATGTTTTCTATCCTGTGACATGTTCGAAACCCAATTAAACCAGTGGAATCAATCCGAAAATGCAATTGGTTCTAGAAGAATGACATACGATCTGTATAAATAAAATGAGATAGGAATATGGAAACGAAAACTGGCGATCTTAGACGTTTTCCTTTCATTCGGACGGACTCGTCTCGGAGTAGTAATTTTTACCTGGCACTATCGTCTCACATGCCTGTGGCCATGAAACTGGTCAAAAACATGGTTTTTCAAAGTTTTTACTGATTTAAGCAAGCGGGTTGTAATTGTAGACGTCAAGTTGACTGGGGTAGGTTTCAGAGTGGTAAAAATTTAGATGTAGCAAATAATCGCGATTTCGGAACCTGATAGTGATCTGGTAAACCTCGCAATGACGAGAGCGATCACGCATTATTCTAAAAATAAAAGTGTTAAAATTGGCTTCGTTTTGTTGAATGCCAGTGATAAGGTGCCATTTACAGCCCAACCCAAAAACGTCAGGCGAATTTCACATAAATTGGGTAGAAACTGTTAACATTTGCTTGATTAAGGGGTCTGTGGGTAAACGAACACCCAAACACATAGACAGACAAGAATCTACATTTGCTTAGAGTGGTATTAAAATTAAAGGTGGAAATTTCACATTTCAAGAAAGGACAAGTTTCATTCATCCACGGAAAAGATGTCAATCTTAGAATACTGTTGTCATCATACTTCTGATCTGCAATAATTTTCACATCAGTCTGAAATTTCATCTTTCTTTTTAATTTACAAAAATACTGTTGTAGAAAGCCTAAACATGCACAATCCAATAAAGTGACAGTTGAAAACAATCGAATAGTTTGCTAAGAACAGTAACATAATTTTTCCTTAATGATGAAATGTTATTTCTGAGTTCAAATTTGATGATTTTCATTTACCGTATTGCTTCTTCGTTTCAATGCTGTAGGCAATTATTTGTTGCAGAAAAATTGTTTAGGAATTAGAACAGTATTTTAGTTATGGACCTTACTTCTTCACATACGATGAGGACTGTTCGTAATACGATTTCTGAATTGGGAGCTGATTAATAACAACAGATGAGATTCTAGTGGTAAGTGATTTTGCATTCGTTTATCAGAGCTATCTTGCGTTCACTTGCTGGAATCGGTCTTGCAAAGCCCCCTCTCCCATAGTTCAGACCGGCTCCCTTAGGAATTTCAAACACTCCAATGAAAGCCTAATCGGACATTCATGAATGACTACTTTGACTAAATATTTGAGCGCGGTCTCTTCAATCGAAAAACTGTCAGTGACCGACGACAATTACAGGGGGCAAATATTTGAATAGGGAAGAAAACATTGGAGGGCGGGCTTCCGCCTTCAAAGAGCGCATTTCTGGCCGAGGGTGGTTACTTTAGATTTGATGGCTAATTTGTCATGGAGCATTCGACGACAGCTTTGAGCTTCTCTCCGCACCCTTCCAACGGCCTCTCTCTCTCTTGCACCCCCCTTCCATCTTTACAAAACGCCAAAAGGAATTTTTCATTCATACAATGAGCTGTACGAAAAGCTCTTTTTCCTTTGATATGCCCTACGGATTCTTATTCCTTCTCACTCCCCCTCTCTTTCGCTCACTCCCACTGACTTGGTTCCTTGTAATTAGAAATTTTCTCTTAATATTAAAATGCTTTCTGTGCCGTTTTAAGTCTCTTTTGACTCCCTTTCTTACAGAAGATGCCAACTCCAGGGTTCCAGTTTACGACTAACAAAACCTTTTTCAGTTCTTTGTTATCAGCGAAGAAAACGTAAAACCAAACAAATAATTCTAACGTCTTCACATGGTGCGTCGTAATAGAGCTCTGCGGAACTGGTTGTGAATTTAATTATTCGCAATGACATTAACCTATTTCTAAAAAGATTCGTCATGATGCATTCAAATTGTTCTGTTACTGATGATGCCCTAACCGCCGGAATCGATTGTCGATCTTTTGTGGAAATAGACTTTTTATAGAGAAGTTTCTTCCACAAACTCATTAATATCACTATGGTCAGTACCAAACAGTACAGTTGATCACTTTTTCTATGTGTACGCCACCTTCAGGATAATGAGGATATGGACAGAATATTTTAGTGGCTGAACTCCCAATCTCTAGCGGTCAACGTGGATAAGTCTAAATACATCCTATTCTTTCGTGCCCGAGCGAGTGAACAGCAGAAAGTACTTGGGTATCGTAATAGATTAAAACCCTAACTGGAAGTAGCAGGTCAAGTTTCTAGTAAATAAAGCTAAGAAATTTATCAAACATTTTCTACAATATAAGGAACTGATTATCGAAGGTTTCTCTCATTGCACTTTGTAAAGGGCTTGTACAGTCAGTGAACAGCTTCGGTATTCTTTGTTAGGGGAATACTTGTAATACTGTACTAGAATCCAATTAAAGTTACGCTAAAAACCATTCTGAAGGTTCGCCTCAAGAAATCCCAAAGATTCTCAATTGCCGAATCATTTAGCGAGGCTAAATTTTCCACAATAAAGCAGTTTTATAATAAACATACTCCGATGCACTACCATAAACTTCCAAGCTCTTTGGCAGTTAGTCTATCTGAATCAAATACAAACGACCGCATCTTGAGACCAACGACCAAGCAGTCTTGCCTATTCCTCTCAGCCTTCTGATATCTACTTCCCGTCATCTCTACCACAATTTACCATTCATACTACAATCCCTCCCGGTTAAAAGATATGTTTTGTAACAACTTGCTCTCTTGCCAACTTGAACACCTCTTGTGTTCAAAATTCTGTATTTGAAATGGTGTACCCTTGGTATTCTTTCCACATTGCTAAATACGTATTTCGAATATTGATCGAACTTGCAACTCCTCACCTTAGCACAGATCAATGATCTACGAGGGGGTTAGTTTCCACCACATTTAGTCTTAAGTTTTGTTTGTTGTATTTTGGGAGTTATCTATGGAAATAAAATCCTACTCCATGTTATTCTACTTTATTCTTGCCATCATGTATGGCACACAACGCACTTCTACCTATTACAAATCTGTTATCTGGCACGAGGAAGATTAATGATGACGCCAACTTTCCATTGGTCTGATCCAACCAGATATCAGACCCAACCTGTTTAGTTGGTAAAATGTGTCACTGTTTCTGCTTGCATTTTCTTCGTGATTCAGAGCTTTTGTTATTGAAAAGCTCATTATCCGTAATACTTTATTTAAAATTAGAACGTTCCACACGACGATGGAGAATTTCCGTCTCCTTCGTGTTGGAGTTAAACACTATTTGATCACCTGCTGGCTGCGACTTGGGGTTAGTATATAGGTCTTTTCCGCCCCGTGACAGGCGTGCGAGACGTCTATTGATCCTCAAGTCATTACCGGAACCTCCGAACTGCAAACTGCACGTGAAACATGCACCCGTACAGCGACAGAAAAGGTTGACATTTTAATTGACTTTCCCCTCCCCTCCTATCCAACTCTAGTAAAGTCTCGCTCAACAAACACAAACTTTATCCGTTCCACTTGGCGTTCTCAGAGGCTTTTAATCGATTGTTTAACGTTGTTCAACTTCTACACTCTGATGAAAGACGACCTTAATCATGAGTTCGTGGCCAGATAGATTCAGTTTCGGAATATGTAAGGACAGATCATGCAATTTCAAACAATAGTCTAATCTAACAAATCACCTATATACTCAAATCTAAGTCTCAAATACCTTGCTGAATCAGGAAGCCGCATTCATGAACTCGAGTTACGAACATCCCATCCTTAGTCGTATGCATTTTATGAAACATTTTGGTACGAGCGGATGTTTTATCAATCAATGCATATCTTCCGAAAGTTGGTAGGCCCAATCAAGGGATATAATTAGTATCCTCGTGATACTATTGAAATATACTCTGGTATATTTAACTTTTTTAGTCTGGAATATAGAACGCATGGTACATGGTTCAATGACTAATGCAGGAATATATCTTTTTTGACACTATAAGGGGCTGTGGACGTTTTTATATTGGAGCACCTTTTAGACAATCCATGAAATCCCGTAGTTCCCGACACTATCCGTTCTCATCCCCTCACCGCCCTTGGTTGGGATACTGGCCACTAAGATTCAAACCTATAAACTCAGATTCAAGAGAACGATCCGAACTACACTCACGCTATCAACGACGAATGCATCGATGAAATAAGACTTTAAAAGCGGGATATATTGTCAATGCCAGGAATTGTCATCTGAAACATAGTTGACGGACATTTTCCCCCTGATTTTCCAAACCTACGACTTTTAACCACGACGGGTTAAAATTGTACATTTACTTGGTCGATGACAAAGTGTGAAAGGATATTGAAATAGAGTAAAAAAGCTGTTGAAAGGGTATTGAAATAGAGAGTAAAGGAGCTGTTGTAATAAAAATATGGTATTTGGCAAAGTTCAATTACCACTGTGATGCAATTCGGATCGGAATGACGTCAAAACCCCATCAACCACCCCTTCCCGACGAACCGAGGGTTTATACACAGGCAGGGCCGCAACATCTGTTTGTGTCCACCCCTCATCTCCGGCAGATTACCCCCGGCATTGTGCCCTTTTTCCGCGATGAAAAGGGAAGGTGGACGGTCAAATGACCGTTCGTTTTGAGGATTTTCGCTCGGTTTTTGATGGAGTTTTGATGACCTCCGAGGTCCGGGAAGGGCGGGGAGAGTGAACATTAGCAGATTATTCCAGCCACCCCCCGCTCGCCCGGGTCCTGTTGTATGTATCTTCAGATAACGCCCTAAAGGGGTGGCACTGAGCACGCACACAGCCGTTTCTCTTAATGATTCTTTCCTACTCCATTAGGAGGTATCATCCCCCTTTCCCTATACTTTTTTTTGCACTCCTTTTTCTATCTCAAAGCTCCGGTCGCAGGTCGACAATTGTAGGTACCAAAATATATTTTTTTTCTTCTTATTTGCATTTATAAACCCTTGTAATCGGCCAACAAAAAGGACGTGACGATTAAAGGGGGTGTGTAAGCGATTTTTTATTGCAAGCTATAGGCAAATCAAGACTATTGATTTCATCTCGAAGAAATAATCACGTTTTATTGTTCACGAGCTTAAAAAAATTCGGAGATTTGATTTTTAAGGCTTATGACGCCTTAAGCCGCAGCAGTATTCCTGTCTATGGATTTCTAAACAACCCTGTGGATAGTCCGCAGGTTACATAAAATATATCACTTCACCTCCTCTCATTCAGACCAGTATACGAGTGTACCAGTATATTTTCTAAAAATGCTGTATTCAATGTATAATATCAAGGACTCCCGAATGTGTTCGCATTTAGTGCCATTTCGGTTTTGTTATTTTTGCAGTCAATAAACAAAAAACTTATCAATCAACCAAAAAAAAAAAAAAAAAAATTACCCGAAAAATCGAGAAAATGAAAATTTTTATCAACGTGGATACGTGTACAGTATTTTTAAATTGTTTGTCACGCTATGTCGAATGCTACGAGTCCCAAATGAACACATGTAACTTGTGAGTAATCTACTCAATTGCAGTCCGAAAAACCGGAAAAAATTAATTTCTTCCGGGCTTGTGTCATTTTCGTAGTACCAATCTATTTTTTCAAGAGGCGAATGCAAATAGCACTGTGTCGTTTGGGCGAAATGTACTAGTGGTCCTAAAACAGTTTTTCGTGCAAAAATGCATTTTAATGTTGGACACTTGATGGTGATTCCCTGGACTACTATTTGAAGTTCATGTTTGAACGCCAAATATTCAAATATCATTCTCAAACTCTTTCTTGTTTTCTATTGTAGATTATGGTTTTCTATTATTTTAAGGTTGTGAAAAAGATTCCTGACGAAAAACTTTTTCCATAACGTATTCTTCGGCATCGATTGAGAATGATGCCAAAATTACATGTAAAACTCAAGATGTTTTAGTCAAATCTCGTAAACCTTGTACCACTGGTTTCAGAAAACGCTGCAGATTCTTTCACTGGGGTTTATTATTCAATTGGCTTGCGTTCTTATCTTATACAAGCAACGATCTGGGTGTACAATACCAAGATTCACCATCATTATCCACTTTCTTCACTGGACAAGCGCATTCCTCCGGCGGGCTTTCTTTGAGTCGGCGTTTTCGCAATCCGCCGTCTCCAGTCGCCTCAAACTTACCGCCCCAGATGTTCACAGATCAAAAGATACGTGCTAGAGATTGCAACAATGTAGACGAAATTGCAGAGTCGGGGTATCCCTTTGGAACTTTTGGTACCAACTGTTACACCGGATAATTCGTCGAAATGGCCGTACCTAGAAATTGTTGCGCTCATTGCCCCCGCGATCTTCTTTTTTTTGCGCTACGACTTCAAGGGAACAGGGTAATTAATCCGACGGGTCAATGAAAGGCTACTCTGCAGACGACTTTGAACGCGGAACGGACGATCGGCGAGATTAAGAAGTGGTGCAGCGGTGCATGTGATACGATGGGCCAGTGGTTTGTAACTGTTCTGGGACAGTTCTGCTTGTAATTTATTTTTATCAAAAGTACATACCTACTCTGACTTATTACATTTACTTCCAGCCACGATGCATAATTTGCGATGGGATTCACCTTCATAATCTCTCACTTAATGCAAGACGACACACTCATGATGATGGTTATTGATTCCAAGTACACTTTAGAGGATGCTTTATTTTCTCTTTCGGGAAATAAAAAAAAAAGAAAGACCATTGTTAAAAACTTCTTGCGACTGACTGTAATCAACGAGTTCTTATAACAACCTTTATTCTTACAGTTTCCAAAGATCTAGGTTAGAAAGTCATGTCGGGGACTGTTGTAATTAAGGCTTTTGAAACTATTGCTCACAAAGTAATACTTCACCACACTCGTGCTCCAAAATTAAATCCATCAATCATCATCAAATTTGGAAGATAGTTGAAAAAAACCTCATGTCGATTTTATAATGCACCTTTCATCACTAGAAGCCGACTGCAGACATAAAAAAAAATTGTACTAAGCTTTACTTCTAAAGTGTTCATTCTGCTTTAATGAAATTTTTCGAGTGTTTGCGAGTTAAGCTGATGATAGTTTCTTTTCAATCCCTCCAGTCAGAAGTAAATAGTTTCCAATATGAATTCGCAATTGTTAAATCCGATAAGAGCCAGTTCCTCATGACTTATGATCCGATGTCGATAAAATTCGGAGGGTAGTTGGATAATGACGACCATATTACTCCAAATGACGTTATACTGTACTTGAGAGCCAGTGCGTTCGAATAATCGTAGGAAAAAAGGTCCTACAGATCTTTTGAAATGAATTAGATAATTCTCTAAAAATAGGCACAGACAGATTATGCAGCAAGACATGTTCCATGCACCAACGATTTCAAAAGGTTAGCCTACATGGATTGCGGGTCTGTCGACCGAGGAACCATAGAGTTCAAATTTATATGAGATTATCACGTCGCTGTTCCCGAGTGCACTGAAAACCAATAGAACATGAGAAAATGATACTTCGTGGATTTTGCGAAGACTTCTATGAAACCCATAGAGGGCTTCTACCTATACTGCTTGAACCGTTCCCTGAATATATGTTTTATGTCTGATGAAAACTGTAGGAATTAGTCTTGTCACAAGAATCTGCGAACTGATGGACAGACACAGACAGACACTAAAGTTGTTCAGACTGGTCTAAAACGCTAAATACAAGTGGAAATTTCGATTTTGAAGACAAAATTGCCTTGTTCCTAAAGTTAAAAAGAAAGGTTCCGCTTCCTATAGGTAGACTCGGTAACAACATTTACGTAAATGCAATTGAAAAACTCCACAAGTTTCAGGTGTTAAATCACAGTTCATTGAACAGTTGAAAAGAGCCATGAATAATAATTATTCTATTCATTATTAACTTTTAATCATTCTAATTTAAAGGAGACGTCCTGACAAAGTACGTTTCAGTCGGATAAATGTACGGCATAACGATAGCATTTCACATTCATTTCTAACTGTGAAGTTTTAAGTGTTATATTCTAACATTTACTTGCTCAACTAGGCATCCAATTGGTTATAGATAAGTGTATCTAAATTACTGTTATTTACAGATGATTGATCAACTCTTAAAAACGGGACGATTAGTTTGTGTGCTGGTAAAATATTCCTGAACCTAATGTGAATTCAAGGTTAAAAAGGTCTAAATCTTTTATTAATTATAATAAAATGTAAAGGTCACCAACAATCAGACTAATTTAAAGGAAAATTAGTCACGTTATACATGCAGGCGTATTTTATATCATGGCTTGATCTAACATTTTGCAAATATCTGTATTGCGTTTGAAAGATACACGTTATACCTTCAATTGAGTAGTGTATAACTTTATTACTCTTCCTATAAATAGATTCATTAAACAGAAGGGATGTTGTTTGAGGAAGAAATGCCCAATTGGCATACCTTTTTGGGAGTAGAAAACATCCCGACATCTCAACATCCCACTTAGATACATTGCATTTCCTTTTAAAGTTACCCTCCGTTTTTAGACCTGAAACGCAAAAAGGACGAACGAGAAGATTAAAAAGTGGAGCAGTGATGCATATGATATGAAAAGGTACCCAAGGGGGGTGAAGGCTTTGCTGGGCCAGTGGTTTGTAACTCTTACAGGACACGAGGATCTGCTTGTTATTGATTGATGCTGTGCGGTTAAAACGCTTGGTCAGGGGCGGCCTTTTGCCTTTCCTAAGGGGGAGAAGCTAATGGATTGGAAAATAAGTAGCTAGTATCTCTAGCAGTCACTCGATCAGCGAGATAGGGGGGCGGAAAGAAGGCTCTGGTTCTCCGACAGGAGAGAAGTCCGTGCTTAAGCTTTTTTTTCCGCTGTGCGGTCTGTCGCGTGCGACAAAATCCATCCAACCGTGAATACAATAGTCATTCGTGGACTCGTGGTTACAGACGGCAGTTTTAGGAGTAATGATATGTTGTTACACCTGTAAATGCATCGTTTCTCGACTCGTCATTACATTTATTGTCATCAGAGACTATAATGTGAATTAAGTGAGGTTGTCCTTATATAAAGTACATATTTCAAAGTCAATCTGATTGCAGTTTCAGAATTTTCAACTTGATGACTGACCAAGATGATATCATGATTTATGAATCAATATATGCAGGGGTACCCACCCCAAGCTTCATTTAGTTGGTACCCCCCCCCCCCCCCCCCGTGTAAGTTGGTACCCCCTCCAAAACCAACTGCAAAGTAAAAAATTGCACCAGTAAGGATTCTGTGATGTACTTTCTGAATATGCAGTCCTTTTCGGCGTAAAACATCTTTATCCCCGTCTAAAATCAGATTGTAGTTACCGGAGAAAAACTACTTCATTCAGTGCGCATGTGCAGAAGAACATCACGATTGTGGTTTAAATCTCCTACCCCTTCCCGAAAACCTTCCCATCAAAGCTGGTAAATGCAGGGTTGTTTTTCATCTCACCAAGTTTCTACCTGTAACGAAATTTAGTTGATCTTCCTGAAGAAGAAAATGAGGAGGTTATACAAGACCCACCAATCGACTCGGAGTACTGGAGTAACGGAGTACAGGAGTAAGTCCTGTTTCACTTCTTATATCCTGTTTCAATCTTTGTAAATATGTTACCAGCATTTCTTTCCGAATAAATGATAAGTTTTTCAGCTTCGGAATATAAATTGGGATTTTTGAAAGTTCTGTTGTTTTAATCAAAATCCTTCCTCCTAATTTGATGATTTTTAAGGATGGAATGCCAATTACTGTGCTGGAGCAGCAAATTCTTCTGGAAGTATTTTATTCCTACATCTTTCTGAATGCTGTGTTTTTTAGCCAGCAGTGTTTAAGATGGTCGTGGAAGAGTACTATGAAATTGTAAATTTAATTTTTTTGGGCATGATTCATTAGTTTCTCATTTATTAACTGTTAATTGCGTTTTTCTTGAAATTAGCTCTCTGGCAATGAAGGGGGTTTTTCCTCCGGTATATTTCTACGAAAAACCAACGAAGTCCACTAATCAAGCAGTGATTCCAATCGAATCATCAATCTACTTGGTTGGGTTTTCATTGAGAGACACCGCAAAATAGTCATTTCCTGTACTTGAACTTTTCTTTAGGCACACAACCGAGAAAAACGACTACATTGTGTACCTACATCATTTTATGTCATTTGTTTTATAATCGCTCTGGTTGGAAAAGTCCTCATTTTCACACTACTCATTGTGTAGCTGAATTTTATTTTCGTTTAACTGGTCGATATGGTGGAGATATGTGGGCACAGCAAGACAATTTGGGGCAATAGGATAAGCATTGGTTGTTCCAAAACGACGGATACTTGCATGTGAAAGCGGTCCTCGATAAGACCTGTCCTTAAAGAGCCAAGACCAATTTTAGACGTTTTTGGCAGTTTCGTTGTTTGTTCCACTTCCTTAGCTCAATATGAGAAAATTGGTGTTATTAAACATAATTTTTAATTTGAAGGAGAGTGTTTACAGGAACATATGAAGCGCCATTTCTAATCAAACAGGTGTGGTCGAAAATAGTTTAGTACCGTTTGAAGCTTGTCAAAAGGATTACTCCATGATTCCCCATCTTATCGCACAGTAAACGATGTGGGTGAAAGCCTGCAGAAAAGGGGTGGCATTGTTGTTGTGTCCCGGGGTAATCAATGTGCCTTTGCCACGAGGGTGGTGCGGTGTAGAGGAAGGAGGTGAAGAACTACTGCTGAAGGGTGAAGTGGCAAGACGCAAGGGGCGGTAGATAAGGTGGTAGCTCACATCAACCCCCACCCCACCGACACCACATAACTCCAGTTCCCTTTTCTTTTCTCTGCTGCCCCTCGTGTGATTCTATCGCCCCCGTTTTTCCTTCTTCCTCAACAAGAACAATGCTTCCAGAGCTGGCAATCACACTGCATGTTTCCTTCGCCCCAAGGACGTTTGGTGACTTATCGGCTATTTACCACTCGCTTGATACAAGTTACAAAAACCTCTTTTTTTCGAGCGATCAATACGATGTTCTACTAGCCCTGCGTTTTCTGCCCTACATAACGAGATTTGTTCTCTCTCTCTCTCTCTCTCTCTCTCTCTCTCTCTCTCTCTCTCTCTCTCTCTCTCTCTCTCTCTCTCTCTCTCTCTCTCTCTCTCTCTCTCTCTCTCTCTCTCTCTCTCTCTCTCTCTCTCTCTCTCTCTCTCTCTCTCTCTCTTCCATTATATCAATTGCATTTTATCGATTAATCTTCATTAGTGTGTGATTATGACGTCGGTATGTCATTTATGGTACTCATATACTGGCTAAAATCGGTTACATTTGTTTACATTTATACCCCAGTATAAAAGTTTGTCAAAAACCTGCTCAATGACTGGTTCACTCTGCGCGTGCGAAAACGTACAATCCATCGCATATGATTTTCCCAAGGTGGAATACTGGGGAAGGATAAATATATTATCTGAATCGTTAGTGGTCTTCAACTTCACGAAAAACCTCGCCATCAACCTCTTGGTGGGGGTATTGAAACAACATGTTGTCAATAACATGTATGTTATTGGTCCATTCTGTTTTGAAGTGGTTGGAGTTCTAGCGACAGTAGACACAAATCGGTACGTGCGTATGATCAGTGAATTTTTCGTCCCACATCTGCAGGGGCTCAACTTGCACCAAGACATATGGTTTCAGCAAGAAGAAGCTACTGCTCACATTGCAAGAGTCTCGATGAACCTTTTGCGGAGTTTATTTCCATGTCATGTCATTTCAAGATTTGGAGATGTGCCCAGGCTACCTCATTTTCCCAAAACGATCAAGTGCGATTTATTTTTGTGGGGATTTTTGAAGGAGCGAGTTTATGCTCGTAAAACTCGTAATTTGGACAAGCTGAAGGAGGCGATTCTTGAAGAGGTGACAGTAATCAATGAGCGAACACGACTGCGAGTGTGGCAGAACTACTTCCACAGAATTGAAAACTGTATCATGGAAGACGAACATCAAATTTTTGACCTTATTTTTGTGACTTAAGTTCAATGGCATTCCCTAACAAACATGTTAGAAAATTAAATAAATGTTTTTTGTAGTAAATTAATACCATTTTGCTTTTTTCGAAATGTAAATACTTCTCGTGGTTACCCTATACTTATTTGCTGGCATTAGGCGCACAGTTACAAAATATGAGTCAGAACATGTACAAATCTTTGCTCTTTCTCCAGACAGGCTGTAGTTTGGTTTAATAGGAGTTATCTAACTTATTGAGATCGATTGAGGGTTGAAGTGTATTACCGTTCGTTTTGGAAAATGCAGTTAATTTCTGAGGAGGTGACGACAAACAAGAAGCAGTATACTCACTCAACTGCTACCCTTCTGAGTGGCCGTCCTATGGGAAGGGTTGCAAGGACCTTCCGCCCTTCGGTCTCAACTGACTAATGCAACACGAGGGCTCCTACAGTTAATAAACGTCCACCCCAGAACGCAGGGTGATTGGAAGGGACTGGACGATGAATGAGTGGTCACTTTACCCCGTTGAAACACAAAGTGACCCTCAAATGACCCTTTGGCGTTTCCGGGACTCGGAACTTCATCTTGGTCACAGTTTGAGGTCTCTGCTCAATATATCGGGATCCGAACACCCTCTTTCCACAAGTATTTTAATGTTGTTCCCTCGTTAATATCCATCCCCTTCCATTTTAATTAACTCAGGGAAAGAGTAACTGTAATTAACATCATTATCAACTCATTAGAACCTCTTATGTTGGCCCAAACGTAAATTGATCCCGTCAATGATCGTTAGGTGCAGTACCTTGGTTACCTACCAGACTTGGGTTCTATAGTTACCCATTTCATGAGTCAAAAAATACAAGGCGTTTTTCATATTTCAACTAGGCATTCCGCCCAAAAAACATGAAATTCAAATAAATTTCTACTGAAAAATCAATAAGACAACTAAATATTGTAATCTTTACAGAATTCTGCAACTTACCTCTCAGCAACAGTTACTTCATTTCTTCATTAGTGACTGTTTTCCACAAAATCGAGTATTCTGAAATAAGGATAAATTTGTTGAAAAACGCTGTTTAGTCCAATAAATTACTCTAATTTCTAAAATTTTTTGGACGAAATTGTGAAAATGGCAAACATATTATTACGCATTCGAAACATATTTTTTGTATCAGAAAGATACCCAGTTATTCTCAATTACGAACTTGAAGATTAAAAATGTTGTGCTCTGAAATCTGTTGAAAAATATACCTACATGTTATCAAGATGTGCAAAAATTGAAAAAACTGCGGACAATCTAAAATAAACGGTCCAGCGTGCTACCCTTGACGATTTCATCAATTAGTATCTCGTGACTTGTCACATGAACGATTTGGACCTACTGTCAGAAGTAATGTCTGAACCGACCCAGCTCTTTCCCTCCGATACCCCTCCTCGACAAGTCATCTGTAAGTTTTGATGTACCAACGGAGTCAAACGCCTTAGCAAGGTCCAAAAGTATCAGGGTGCCTTCCTTTTTTTGGCCCTAATGATTTATGGTCCATAGTGACGTGGAATAAAGCCTCATCGTTTCCTATGCATATCTGAACACAAACTGTTTTCCTGAAATCAGCAAGTTCTCCTTGAAGTATACAAAGTTCCATATGAGACAAAGAATATTTCTCGCATGCTTAGATCAAATGAGCTCTTCTACCCATTCTGTGGGCCCCTACAACTCAAGGAAGGTCAATTCTATCATTACGTTGCAAGGAGACATGCAGGTAAAGAGAGGGAGATTGCGGTTGAAACGTAGCTTGGCGAAATAAGCGGGAACGGGCGCGTCTGTTGTGGGTTTTGAGGTTGAGGTGGGAGGAATGTCATTGCTACGCCGAGCATCCTCTGCCCCCTGGAAGTCCCCTTTTGAGAATGTGAGCCACTTGACCTCACTCCCGTGCAACGAATTTCGGTGGATAGTCGGGCGGAAAATTATGAACGGAACGCCGAGCCGAAATCGTCGAGGAATAATAAACCGCAATGCCCGCAGCCGTTTTATGTATATAGGTAGTCATACATCTGTTTCATAACAGGTGCCTACTTATCGCGTTGGATGATGAGCACAAGTGTGTTGAGTATATTCATAATTTCCTAAACACTGATTCATTTGATCGCTCAGGCTTTCAACAGAATTCTCTGTACCCCTTTCCCTGCTCTATTCACGAAAGAAACAGTGCAATGTGACACACAAATATTGTCATTAATTATTTGTCAATCTGTATCTATGTCAAGCAGTTAATAGTCACTTTTCACTCTTATACACTGGGATACCAAACATTGCTTAATGGTAAAAACCGCAAATAAACGATCTATCCCACATTTATTTCTGCGAACGGATAAGATGTTCGTTCGATTCCTCACTTCATTGTTTAATTAGGTTAGATTCATTAGTACCGCAGGTATTTTGTATTATGTTGGGAGCTGAAAAAAAAGTTGTCATCCAAAGACAAAATGTCTACTAGCTTTTGGTTCCATGGTCGCCTGTGTGTATGTGGCAAACCCTTATCACCCAAAACTATACTATGCGTGTGTGTGAACGTTTTTAATAAAATTTTCATGATTGTGCGTTTCGCGGACTCCCATAAACTTCGTTACTTTTGGTCGACAGCAGCGAGTTTCATCTGCATTTATTAATTCTCGTTAACTTGGATTTCCCATGATTTATTGGTCCGAATAAACTCTCCGAAAGAAAAGGGATCTTTGGACAGCACTTTTTGAATTCAGCAAATTGCCCAAAATAATATTGTGCTGGGTGTGAACGTTTTTGATGAAAATTTCATGATTGTGCCTTTTGCGGACTCCCATAAATGTCGTTGCCTATGGATCGACAGCAGCGAGTTTGCATGTGCATTTATTAGTTCTCGTAACTTGGATTTCCCTAGATTTATTCCTCCGATTTCTTTCAAAGTCAGGTAGATGAAGAGGGATGCCAGAAAAACACAAAAGTTTCAGTTAAATTTGAAAGGGCATTACTATGTGTCTTATTAGTATATTTTCCAAATCATTAAATATAGAAACCCAGCGTAAAACAATTACTCTCTTAATATAAGAGCGTTTCAAAAGAAAAGATGGGATTGTCGGACAGCACTTTTTTAACTCAGCAAAATTCCCTAATTTGAAAAATATACTAATAAGGCATGTGCTTTTCAAATATAACTGCAACTTTTGTGTTTTCAGCGTCCCTCTTCATCTATCTGACTTTGAAAGGAATCGGAGAAATAAATCTAGGGAAATCCAAGTTGCAAGAACTAATAAATGCACATGCGAAATCGCTGCAGTCGATCAAAACGCAACGAAATTTATGGGAGTCCTCAAAAGGCACAATCGTGAAAATTTCATCAAAAACGTTCACACACCGAAAATACAAAACGACCCCTTTTCTTTCGAGTCATTTTTATATTCGAGAGCTATTGTTTGGGCGGGAGTTATATATAAAGCGTTGAAACCTGAGAAATGCCTCAACAGGTTTCAGTGAAGTAAGTGTTGAAAATTGTCTCTTGTTCACATTTTTGGAGAACTGTAATAACTGTTTAGACAGAAAGCCGATGCTTTTTGAATGAGACGCGTCAATCAATGAACGTTACTAAAGTACAAGCACCAAAGGCGGACATCTCTCCAGTGGCGGCTATTAGCCTTATTTTCAGGGCTTTTTCACGTAAGTGTCCGCCACTGGAGAGGTATCCGCCTTTGGTGCTTTTACCTTAATCTTACCATTGAATTCATAGTTACTTTAATGGTTAATGAATGTGATGCAACGTATTATGAAGGAAACGCAAAAAGTAAATAAATAAACCACACCAAACATCGTATTAGAAGGAAAAGACGTTCTTGAAACAACATTTAATAAACAATAACATTCCCACAATTGTTCAACAATGCAGGACGAGGATTGTTTACGATCACTCCACGCTTCAACCAAGCAAAACATCATTCTGACAGAGATTGGAGCGTGACTGGGCCATACTATCAGACTGGGGAAATATTCCTTAAATCCTCAAATAACAGTATGCAGGAATCTGAATACGATAACCATACGTCCACCATACGATTGTGTACGAGGTAACCACATAATTATCTGTAACGTAAAATCTCTGAAATAAGATTTCCTTACCGGTGTACCGACGCACAGCGCACAAAGACCCAAACTTTTCGAGGAACTTCATGAAACTTATTTTGAATTACTTGTTATAGAAAGGTGAAAACAATGTACTATTTCGTACCAATCAAAAAAATTCCCTCGAAAAACGGGTTACATACCTTATCCAAAATTTACTGTACCACATGAACGTTAACTGTTTCTTCACGCTGAACTCATAGGCCAGTCATTTAAAACGTCAAATATTGCAAAAAGTACTGTAAACTTCCTTTTTGAATATGTTGTTAGGGTTCACCCAGATAGTACGAATCTAGATTTGCAGGCCTGAAAACCGCGAGCGACGGGAGTTACAGCCGAAAAACCACGAAATTTTCCCACTGTTTTTCGCAAAAAAGTCACCAAAGGAGCCTTTTGATGAGAAAAGACTCTCATTCTTTGTTAAACTAGATAAAATTTGCTACAATTTGAGACGTAATTGGACTCTGTAGCTCCATTAGTTCCAGAAATACAGCTCTGCAAATATTGACAAATTTTTCCAAAAAGTGAAAATTTTAACTTTTGGTCTACTTTTGACCGATAAGTATATTAATGTAAATAGTCATTCTACAGTAAACTTGTGAGGGAATGAAGTTGTAGGACATTTAATTACCTTCATTTTAAGACCATCAACACTGTATCTATCATAGATTTTTTTTAAACTTACATAAAACCAAATATAAGTAGAAATGCGGTTCAAAAAAGTTGAATTAAATGTTGAGTTATTTGTGTAAAACTATGTAACTAAGAGGGAGATGAAACATTTCTGCTTATTATTTTAACTTAACATTTAAATTGACAGTGGTCATAATTGTATAAATTATAAATTATTAAGACAAAAAGTGGTTCATATCTTTGTCATTTTACGTTTCAAGGTGGGTAAATTCAAAATCTGTAATATCCGTCGAAGTTTGCCTTAGCTGCCATAAAAGACCTTCGAATTGGTGTAAAAAAATCCGTTCTTTCGCACGTGGGCTTCACCTGGTCCGATGGCCTCACACACAAAGATGATTTGGGTCAAAATCGTTCAAAAGTGGGTTTTCAAAGTTTTTCGATGATTGGTACCTAAGTGGTTTTTCATTTTCCAGAACTTTTAGACGCTAAATGAAATGGGATTTGTCCCATGCTTGTCCGAGCTCCTCTGACACAGGATAAATGGAACAAAATATATTTTTTTAAATTCCAGTTTTTTTCACTTTTTTATTTTTGCGAGTTGGCAGTCAAGAAAAGTGATGGGTGGGCAGAGGGAGGGGTTAGTGAGGGGATTGCAAGAATAATAAACCTTTGAGAAATAATTTGCAGTGTTTAAAAATAAATTTTTGTCCATTTTCTCGACGAATTTATTGACTTTTAAACGTATTTCTCTAGTAGAATCATAGAAAGTTGAAATACAAAATAAGTCCTAATTGAATTCAATGCGAAAAAACAGTTGAAATGTTCCACTGAATATTTTGGAAAAACGCTGCAAATTCTTTCACTGGGGTTTATTATTCAATTGGCTTGCGTTCATGATTTGAATTTCTACTAAGCTTTGGAGTGTGCGCGTTTCACAGGATAGAGCGATTATTGAATTTCAGGAGGCACACAAATATGATCAACTGATCAATCCAAATAGGTATTTTGGTTGAGAACACATTTACGTGCTCCATGCATATCTCCTGAAATTCAATAACCGCCCTATCACCTGTGAAACGCGCACACTCCAAAGCTTAGTAGAAATTCAAATCATGAACGCAAGCCAATTTAATAATAAACCCCAGTGATTATTGAATAATAAACCAAAAATCGTATATTCCAAGTCCCCGAGGAGGGGAGCAGGTTGCCCTGGGAGACGCTCCTCTTCGGTGGGGTCCCCTTCACTGGCGCGGTCGAGAGGGGGGGGGGGGTGAATTCCACCCAGCGGTTGCCCTCGGAGACGGTCCTCATTGGTGGGGTCCCCTTCACAGGCGCGGTCGAGAGGGGGGGGGGGGGGGTGGCGGAGAATTCCACCCGCCCAACGTTACCACCCCCTGATATACCTACCTGCTCTGATATTTTCGTCTGTATATAGATTGATGATGATGATGATGATTGATGATTGATCGAAACTGACGCTGGCACATAGGTACGCCGCCTGCAGCGCCGCGCCTCTTGAGAGATAACTCTCCTGCAGCGCGGCGCAGCTGGCGCCTGTTTCGGTAGGTACATGAAGAAATCGCAAGCCGCAGACGCCGCCCGCAGACGCATCATGGATACCATACCTCGACGCCGTGTCTTAAGTGAACAACGAACGCGATCGACGGGGGCGAGCGGGCGCCCATCGCGATCTATCAGTGCGATCAAACAATACAACTCTACAGATGTGTCAGACGTAACAACGCGGCATCACGCTTTGTTGCGGATAAACGATCGTGCCGCGTGTTCGGTTTTTCTTCAGTCCAAGAATTTTCCTTAGCCGTTCAGCCTTCACATGTGATACAACCATCAACCCTCACGCGTTTGCGCCAACCTGAGTCACACCGGCGCTCGCGCAGCTGTCTGTCGACCGCCCTTGATTTTTCAATGATTATCTTGCTGGTTTCTCTACTTTCCATTGCAGTAAATACAAAAGAACCAGAATACAATTTTAAAATCACATTTTTCATAGAAAATTCTTTATTGTTTAAAATAACAGCCGTTAATAGTCGTTAATGGCTAAAAATGAACTCTTGCTTCCGAAAACACGCAATTGGCTTCAAAAGGCCCCTTGGAAAATGATTACTTTTGTTCAACTCTTTTCTTTGTTGAAAAACTAGATTATTTATTTCAATTGAACTAGATAAGAAGGTATAGAATTGCTTACACATAGGTATTTAAACTTATGTATGAATGTTACACGAACAGGTAACTCACAAAAGCGCGATGTATCAAAAAGGCCACTTGGACTATAATTCTTTCCAACTTTTTGTTGTAAAAATGTGATTTTTTCAATCTAACTAGATGGAAACTAGAAAAAACATTTGCTAGTAGTTCCAAAATTACGAAATACTGAAAAATCACAAATGACAAGACACAAAAAATAAAATAGTAGAAATTCAAATCATGAACGCAAGCCAATTGAATAATAAACCCCAGTGAAAGAATTTGCAGCGTTTTTTTATTGAACCTCAATACCCCCCCCCCCCCCCCCCGCAATAAAAACATCTATAATTTATCAAGTCACTTTAGCACTCCTATTGCGTTAAAACTTCCCCAAATCTAAATTTAAACGATGTAGCCAAAGGTAGACAGATGTAGAGGAGGCACACAAATATCATCAACTGATCAATCCAAATAGGTGTTTTGGATGAGAACCGATTTACGTGGTCTATGCATATCTCCTGAAATTCAATGATCGCTCTATAACCTGTAAAACACGCGCACTCCGAAGCTTAGTAAGATTGAAATCATGAACGCAAGCCAATTGAATAATAAACCCCAGTGAAAGAATACTTATTTACCCCAGTAATAATATTGAATAATAAACCCCAGTAATAATATTGAATAATATTTACCTATATATTATCAGCGTTTCATGCATATCAGAATGCTTCCACCCCGTGTATCGGCTACTAACTACACTACAAGTATTCACATCGGCTATCACTCCAGTATCCACATTCACTACAACTCGACGCTATCGGCCGGACATCACTAGGTTACAAACAAACAATAATAAACCAAAAAACGCAAATGTTGGCACCATAAATCGGGCCATACATCGGGAATGGTTTGACCTACGGACCTGGGGAGGGGCTCATTCGATTCCTGACGGTATGTTCTTGAAATAAGTTTACATTCATGCCGCTTGGACTTGTTTTGAGGTTTCTAGGGATTTTACAAAACTTTGACAGCCCTTAAAGGGCACTTTAAATTGAGTGAGAGCTGGCTCAAGAATTGGGGCGTCGTCGGGCCAAGATGGATTTTTCCTGAAAATTTCAGATCTTTTGCTCCAGCCATTTTGGAGATATCGTGCGTACGGCGTACGGCGGACGGACGGAAAATTTTTTATTGCAGATTCGGATTCTACACCCTTTGAAACGTAAACCATGAAATTTTCAGGGGGGTTAGAATTTTTTTTTTCAAGAGCGATTACAATGGTTTATTATTGAATAATAAACCAAAATTGACATTTAACTCGTTTTTCGAGGAGTGCTTTAAAATGAGTTTCATGAAGTTCGCCGAAAAGTTCTAGTTTTAGAAATTTTTTGCCTCTTATCATTACAATCTCAATCTCTTCTTCCCCTCAATTGAAACAAATTTCAAATTTTCCGTCAAACTAGTAGTACTAAAATTATTTTTTAACATAAACCAACAACTACAACTAATAAAGATAGCTTATTATGTGTACCTGACTGTGGTTGTTGTTGGTATGCGAACAAACATACTTCCGAGTGTACCATATTAGGGGCATTGTCAAAATGGACAAATTCAATTGATTTGAATTTCATTTTAGTTTTTGATCCGATTTGTGTGTGAATCTTTTTTCTTTCAATATTCAGTTTTGCCCTCATCCAACTAAGGATGGGAAATTGATCCAAGAAATAGAGTTTTTGAACCGATTCAAAATCGAATCCAAAAGATCGATTTGCCAAAAAATTATCAGAAAAGTATCGATTTTTATAAAACCGATTTAAAAATCGGTTTTTCAGAAGTTCTTATTTTTCTAGTGAGATACTATTTTTTTGAAAGTAATTATCGTAATGATAATAATGATAGTAGTTTGTTCTAGTTCAAGTTGAATAGGTTGTAAGGATAGGAAATCGGTACAAGCGTCAATTAACTTTTTTTCTTTTTTTTTATTCAAAATCGAAACTTAAATCAACTTTTCTAAAAATAAACTCGATTTTTCATAAAATGTGACACATTTTTCCAATTTTCTATTTCACGATGGAGAACCAAAAATAAATGTTCATTCTGAGAAAATCCGGCGATTTTTCAAAAAATCTTAATCAAAGAATCGATTCATATAAAAATCGAAAAAAGTATCGATTCAAAAAATTGATTTTTTAAAATCGCTACATCCAATCTAAATTTCGTTTGGCCTTTAAGAAAAATATGAGGAAGGATCTTTTCTCCGTAGGATCCTTTTGACTTTTCACTTCTTGAAAACTAACGTACCTGATCGTAACAGCACTTTCTGTTTAACTTTTCGTTTGGACTATATCTTTTATTCTGGAGTTTTCCCCACAGGAAGGCTCCCGTCCCCCTTCACTGAAACTTTCAGGATTTCCCATCGGTTCTAATAAGACAAAAACGGCTTCAGACCTCGAAACAGCAACCAACGAATGGATCGGACACTTTCAGTGAGGCTTGGCAAAATAAACGCTCCTCACTCGGGGAGGAAAAAAAAATCGGGAGTTCGTAATTAGGGTGAGTGCACATGGAAAGGAATAAAGTCCTTATATTAACGAGAGAAAGCCCTTCGAGGAAGGGGTCAGGATGTTAATGCTAGTTGGCGGCTTGCTGCGGCCCAGGGGAAAGAGCACATTTGGTGATTGGTGAAGCTGATCTTGTTAGGGCAGCCTTTGGAACGATCCTTTAATTCCGGCGCTTCAAGTACCGTAGCTCCTTCGCATCAGGTGACCCCGAGGGGTTTTCTGGAGTCGCTCACTTTAGCTGGAATCAACTTTTCTGGACGCAATACGTGCAAATTCCAAGAGCCGTAGTGAATACTTTATTTACACATATGTCGGCGGAGAGCTCCAATAATCAGCCTTTTTATCACAGATCATTAAATACTTGTCAGATTGTCAATTCAATTTGATATGGGATCAATGTACGATAGGATTCATTTCAGCTCTTGATGGCAAACACCTTCGGTGTCGTCTATGGACGATCGAGAAAACCCCAAAAAGTACCGACCTGAGACGAAGAACCATTTTCAGTCTTAATAGTGGGGATACAGCCCTGGAGAACCCATTGGAGGCCCTGGGCCCTCTCGGGGTGAGTTAGTAATTTTTGTCCTTTTGCACTAGACTGTCCCGTTGTTTTCCATACAGTTGAAATGAAGGGGAGAGTGTTCCAG
The DNA here is from genome assembly GCA_031894815.1 of Creontiades dilutus. Lineage (NCBI taxonomy): Eukaryota > Metazoa > Arthropoda > Insecta > Hemiptera > Miridae > Creontiades > Creontiades dilutus. Next base: position 549,482 of record JAVIWC010005349.1, on the reverse strand, counting down.
GCTTGATGAGCCGATATTACTACCAATCTAAATCCAGAAAACTGAAAACCTACCATAAGATACACCCATGTTGATTTACCTAAATTCCTTCATTTATTAAAACCTGCACCCCATGGGTGACTCTGAGCGCGAGGAGAGTGAAATTAAAGATGGCGTACCCACTTTCGCGTCATATTAATGTAGAATTTCAGAGTGGGTAATATGTAGGTGGTGTTAACACGCAGATTGTGTAAAATAAAAGATCCGGTGGACAGTGAATCAATCATGATGGGTCAAAGATTGCACTTCTGTTTATGTCCAGCCAGCAATGTTGATTCAACTGTAAATAATGCTTAAAAGCCGCCCAGAGGTCGTTCTCTAACTCATGAACTAATTTAATTCGTTCAATTAGAATTTTTAAAATGCCTAGAGCTATAATGTGGAAATGGTTTAGCTTCTATCGTTCAAAATCGAAAGCAGTTCATTTCGGATTTGTAAGATCCATTCATGGACAATCTTGAAACCGTCAATGAAATTAAACTTAAAATGAGGAAACCAGGCTTGCTGGCGATAAGCTCGCTTATCTTGGTGGAGTCCAATTGTAACCATCAGTGAGATGCATCCAAGTCCATCCATGATGAACTGCTCTATCTCTGGAAATGTTATCTAAGATCAGATTGACATAATAAAAGTTATATACCTTTGAAAATTTAATGTTTTCTTATTGCCTCAATCCCATGGTAATATGATTTTAATTAACCACGAAGAGTTGACCCCGTTGAATCCTTGGGAAACACAATGCATTGAGGAAGCATGATTCGTTGTTTTGAGCATTAATTCACTTTTCATAGACAAAAAACGAAATTTCAATAAGACCTTAACATTATACTACGAGTACAGGAACGAGCACAAAAAATTTCACTGAAATCTTGCCGTTGCTGAAATATTTACCATATATCCTGGGTTTCTTTACAGATAGACACTCAGAAAAAAAGGAAGCTCTAGAACGCTTGATACTAGTGACAATTTTGATTTTAATATACAAAATAAGTGAAATTTTAATTAATTGAAATTGTAATTGAATGAACGTTTTTTATTTTACTCAACTTCCTTAGTAATCAATAAGTAACAAAAAACTCCATTAGGTAACCTCGAAGATTTCATGTACTCTACTTTATAGCGCGTGAACAAACCGTGAGCAACTTTCACTGACTTTGTTTTTCAAATAAAACCCGATTTTTGATTTGAAGCAGATCTGGAATCTGCATGACATGTGAGAAGAAATAGACTCATCACATGATTTTGTCAGTGCTTAAAAACGTGTGCAATTATGCGCAACAAGTAAAATGTCATAGTTGGGGATACTTATTCGATTGCCACGAATAGAATTTTGTTTATTAACATGAAAATCAAAATTTTGAATTTGTTATATAAAGCAGCAAATTTTTCTTCGAATCATTTAATGAGGAAGATCAGTAATAGGACACTATGATTTGCAATTGGGGTATGAATATCTCTATACAAGTATCTCACAATGATTTCTAAGCTTACCCAACTCCGAATGGATTGGCAATAGCTAACAGGGTCGTTGCAAATATCTCGATATTAATTGAGATAGTTGTGGAAAAAGCAAGTGATCAAAACCCATCATTAAGGGGTCAACCTCGGAGACTGGAGAGTCTTTTGTCAGTCAAGCCGCATGAATGGGAAACGGCACAGCGTAGGTTCCCGCTGAATAGAGTCAAAAGGGTCGGTACCTTCTCTCTGGGGGCTTATTATATATCAAAGCTCAGAGGAGACCCATCCGTTTCGACCATTTGATGTTATTCTTCCATTTCTATGGATTGAGTAGGTATACACTGAATATAATGGGAAGAGGGAGACTTGATTGAAAACGTGTACACGGGCAGACGGAATCAAAAGCAACAGGATGTACATGCAATGATACATCTATTCATGAATATATACACGGTGGGAGTACCGACTCAGTCCAACTAGTATCACGAACAACCGAATTAAGTTATTGATGCAAGGCTTCGATGCTGTTGGATAAATCATCAATGATGATACCAACATGATACCGATTTGGATTGAAAAGGATTTCTTTGTAGTAACTACTTCACTTTATAAATTGTCCATGCACACTAGGACCTTTCTACAATATGACCGAAAAACGACACTTTCCTAATCAAAACGAATACAACTTGGAGCTTGCTTTTTTAAGTACCTAATAATTTCAATACATATAACTACTGCTTAGTGCAGGTTTTCTTGATGAGCTGTTGAATCTTGGCTGTAATTGGCACCCGGCCTGAGTATGAACTGGAAAGAGAATAAGTCCATTTGCTGGGAGCAGTGTGAACTATTCATTCAAGCTCAGCCCTTGCGCTTTCAACACGAGCGTAAAACGTGAGGAACGGACTTGAGAGGAAGATTTAATGATAACGAGTGTCGCCTAAGGAGGATCGTAAAGTCCTAATAGATAACGAGAGGGAAAAGAGGGGTGTAAAGGCGTGGGTAGGAAAGCACGTGCTAGGTCATTTCTAGCTCCGAAAAGGACGGGGGTGCGGTAAATGAAGGGAGAAAGGTTGTCTGCGTCGTAAAGTGTTCCCCAGTCCAAGAATCGATAGTCAATTAACGGTTGTGTGATGGGTCAGCCCCCCGGGTTGAAGTACAACCACCCCCAATCACCTGTCTCTATCATCACCAAGTCCCACGGCCCTCCTCCTGCAGGGCTTTTCCACAGAAACTCTGAGAAACCGAACTGAGGGCAAACAACCTTTTCCGAACACCAACCCCTCCGCCGGTCCCTCGAACTAAACCAAACTCTGGAAATCCTTTAGCTCCCGACACACTCCGATAGACGTTATCAGTATCCCCTCAGTTCCACGACCTGCCTACCGGTGTTCAGGAAGGTCAAAGAAAACTTTGTTTGGTGTCTGTCCGTGCCATACTGTTACCGTCGTCTACCAACCTGCTGATTGCTTTTACAACAATGTGGGACTACTTCGGTGCAAACTTGCACATGACAATTTTCGACTAACTTCTGCTACCATCCAAGTCACTCTTCATCAGATGAAGGTGGTGGTATTATATGTTAACACTTCCTTTAGTATTAAAGCAATTTCAAGACCAGAATTTGTCGTCAGAATCGAAATATTACTCGTTCATTTCCACAAAAATGGTGGCATTCAAAAACTTAAAAAAAACTTATCACAGTTTTCGACGTAATTTACCTCAAAGTGACAGGACACACAGGACGAAAATTGTTCACCAAGCTTTGGAACGAGAAAGGCAAGTTCAAGTTTTGATTGTTGAAGACAAACATTTTCTTCTTCTTATATGAATATAAATCACTCTACAGGCAATAAAGAAGCAAGACAATAATGTTTTAGTTGTACTCTACTTCTTATAGAATTTGTTCTCAAATTTGTTGAATTTGCTAAAAAAAATCACTAAAAATTTAAAACGGATTGAAATAGGCAGTTGATTTTATGGTTTTAAGCAGGATGCAAACTACCCTAACTATACATGAAAAATTCGATTATCCTTGGAAAAAACAGTCACATTTAGTCCATTTGGAGTAAGACTTGGAGAACTGCAAAATTGATTCAAATAAGCATAGACATCAGTGGATGGTCCACTCCCAGAAAGTTTGATCTCAGCAGAATCTAATAGCTGACATCCACTGTCTGCACACAAATGTCTGTGCATGAACCGTCAGTTCCATCGTCTAAATTCTTGTCTGTCAGTTGGTTAGTATCGGAATGTCCAATTGAGATATCCATACGGCCTTCGTCCTATAATAATTCATGTAAGACGACTTCAATAATATTACGTTACTGAATTATTTATTTCGGTAAGTTACCCAAGAAAAAACGTGAAACTCATTTTGAAACGTTGAATGTGAACAGCACATACTGTATTCATACATCACAACTCTTGTCAAAGGAGGCAGAAACCAGCTTGCTTACTTGCTGGCAGCTCATTTATTTTCTTCTGTGAATAGCTGAGCACGTTGCAGGATTGACGTGAGTCTGACATGAACCATTTTGGTTTATTATTCAATAATAAACCATTATAATCGCTCTGGAAAAAAAAAATTCTAACCCCCTCTGAAAATTTCATGGTTTACGTTTCAAAGGGTGTAGAATCCGAGTCTGCAATAAAAAAATTTCCCGTACACCGTACGCACGATATCTCCGAAATGGCTGGAGCAAAAGATCTGAAATTTTCAGGAAAAATCCATCTTGGCCCGACGACGCCCCAATTCTTGAGCCCCAGCTCTCTCACTCAATTTAGAGTGCCCTTTAAGGGCTGTCAAGGTTTTGTAAAATCCCTAAAAACCTCAAAACAAGTCGAATCGGCCTAAATATTTACCTAGTTGAAGAACATACCATGAGGAATCGAATGAGCCCTTCCCCACGTCCGTAGGTCAAACCATTCCCGAAGTATGGCCCGATTTATGGTGTCAACAATTGCGTTTTTTGGTTTATTATTGTTTGTTTGTAACCTAGGGATGCCGATAGCGTCGAGTTGTAGTGAATGTGGTTACTGGAGTGATAGCCGATGTGGATACTTGTAGTTTATAGGCGATACACGGGTTGAAGCATTCTGATATGTATGAAACGCTGATAATATATAGGTAAATATTATTACTGGGGATTATTATTCAATATTATTACTGGGGTAAATAAGTATTCTTTCACTCGGGTTTATTATTCAATTGGCTTGCGTTCATGATTTGAATCTGTACTAAGCTTCGGAGTGTGCCTCCGGAGTGTGCGCGTTTCACAGGATAGAGCGATTATTGAATTTCAGGAGATATGCATCGAGCACGTAAATCTCTTCTCAACCAAAATACCTATTTGGATTGATCAGTTGATCATATTTGTGTGCCTCCTGAAATTCAATAATCGCTCTATCCTGTGAAACGCGCACACTACAGCTTAGTAGAAATAAATTATGAACGCAAGCACGTAAATGTGTTCTCAACCAAAATAATACTGATCAGTTGATCATATTTGTGTGCTTAGAAATTCAAATTATGAACGCAAGCCAATTGAATAATAAACCCCAGTAAAAAATTTGCAGCGTTTTTAATTTATGTTGGATCTTGGCTTTGTCACACTGTCAAAAAGTCTAGACCTTCTAGAATCTAAGTGAAGTTAGTTTCATGTTTTTATGTAATAAGCAACATTAACCACATATTTTTAATAACCAAAAATGTTATTATGTATTATTTTACCCCTACTTACTACTTCTAATAAATACTTACTACTTTACTACTTTTATTATTAAATACCTACTCACTTAATAAATAGGTAGTTATATTACCAATGTAACAGGATAAAAAATATATTGCAACCTTCTTTAAATTGTTCGAGTGTTTGCCCTACTTGCTGCTATTCCGTTGATTTCCTCTGCACGTCTGAACAGAATGGATGAGAAAAATTGTTAAGAGATCGCTGTTCCGGAACGCACTCAATCAACTTTTCGTCATCCATTAGAAATTACAACTAAAGAAGAACGAGGTGGAACGGAATCAGCAAATTAGAAACGAAAATCAAAACAGAAGTGGTGAGAAAGAGGACGAAGAAACCTAGCTGAGAGAAGAGATTTGACTCCGTCAGGGGGGAGGGGAAGATCACGTCAGGTTTTGATCGCTCGCCGAGCGACCTGACGGTAGGTGACTGAACGAAGATTTGATCTTGACGGTACCGCACCCGTGAGTGGGAATCACCCCGTTTTTTTCCATAGAAGCAATCTTGACGCGACCGTTTCCGAACGTGATCTGACGTTCCCGTTACCGCAAGTGTGAATACGCCTTAAATCTCGCCTAAATTTCCCATTTTTACCGGCGATTGATTACTCACCCGTCGAATAGGTCCGGACGCAATGTGTTAGCTGCCGTGTTTTATAGCTGTGTGATTCATTCAACTTCCTCAAGGGGACTAAGTAGTTGCCTAGAAAAAGTTGACCGTGCCTTACCCTGCTTACTACTAAAGATTTTACCTGCGCTCGATTTCGAAGAGGATTCTTCGTATCGGCTTCTTCTTACAGTGTTCCGAGTACCGAAAGCGATAGGTGAATCACCGTCACTAATAAAGCATCTACCGGGACTACGATTAGTTCTCCTGTTGCGGAAATGATCAGAAAGAACTTATGGTCAGTAGCGGCGACCAATTTCATTATTCTACAACGCGAAGTACACTCTAACAATCAATATTTGAATGAGAAAAAGAACGATCTATAAATGAACGAAAATCGGACGCATTACCGACGACGGAGACGGAGGCAGTGAGAACTCGGCCTGAGAGAAGGAATACGTTTCTCTTCATTCCGATCAGGTTCGGGAAAACGGCACAGAGAAGGAATGAATCGTTGAATGGTTTGAAAGTATTCCTTATCCCTGTCGTTTTTCCAGGACCTGATAAGAACGCGGGGAAACATATTAATTCTCTCAGGCTGAGTTCATCATCTCAGTGCCTCCCGTCTCCGTTGTCGGTAAAGCGTCCAATTTATCACCGGTAGAAAGTTTTTCGTTTTAAATTGAAATATTGAAATATTACAGTGTACATTGTGTTGTGTAAAAATGAAATTGGTCACCGCAAGTGACAATAGGTTCTTTCTGATCATTCCTGTAACGGAAGAACTAATCGCAGACACGGTAGATGATTTATTAGCGACGGTGATTCAACTATTACCTTCAAGTACTCAGAACGATGTAAGATGAAGCCGATACGCGGTTCGATCTTCATGAACCCTTTCGAAGAAGAGTTTTCCTTGAACAAAACTGCATCCAGAGGTGGAGTGAAATTGTAAACAGGTAAAGCATTACTACTAAGTACAGAATCAATGTGAGGTTCTAAAGTAAATGCACCGGTAGTCGACATAAAGAAAAAGCCGACTACGCAAATTTAACCTAAATCAGGGATATCGAACTCAATTTTGCAGAGGGCCATACAGTAAATTTAGTATGTGTAGACGGGGCAGATTCAAATTAGTAAAATAAATTTACTGAATTATTACAACATTTTATGTATTTAATTATATATTATGCAGGGTGTCCACACTAACTATGGGCCAAATTTATGGAGTCTATTTTACGGTCATTGCCTAAAACAAAACGGTGCAAATTCTTTCACTGGGGTTTACTATTCAAAGATTCATGATTTGAATTTCTACTAAGCTTTAGAGTGTGCGTGTTTCACATGTAATGGAGCGATTATTGAATTTCAGGAGTTATGCATAGAGCACCTAAATCGGTTCTCAACGAAAATACCTATTTGGATTGATCAGTTGATCATATTTGTGTGCCTCCTGAAATTCAATAACCGCTCTATCACCTGTGAAACACTCGCACTCCAAAGCTTAGTAGAAATTCAAATCATGAATCATCGAATAATAAACCCTATATTTTTCTATAATTTTTATCTAACAATGTTTTTCTTTGTTGCAGGTATGTGGCGTGTATTGGGTGAGTCCAACATTCCTACTAGTATTAGGTGGATCCCTTCGATGTACTACCATTTCGAGTCACGGGATGCTTCCGGCCGTCCGGCGTACGAACGTTTTCTCCCAAACGGCTCGAGCAAAAAATCTGAATCCCCAGGTCTATAGCTCAAACCATTCCCGATGTCTGGCATGATCTTATGCTGCAAATTCTTTCACTGAGGTTTATCATTAATTTTATAAATAAACTAAGTAAAACAAACCCGTATCTTTGTGTGGGTTTTGTGGGGGACTCACAACCACAGGTTCTCAGGTTCATTTCCCGTGTTCGGCAGGAAAATTTTTGCCTCATATGAATATGATATACACACATGGACACAAGAGAAACGTTTTGCCCCGCAGACACATCTAGGCCCAAGACAAAACAAAACGCAGTATGTACGTGTCACAAGTGCCATAAAATCATAAAACCTTGAAAATCTCCGGGGTTGAAGTAAGAAATATTATTAAAAAGACGCTGAAAATTTTTACACTGGGGTTTACTATTCAATTTTATTCATTTGGCTTGCATTCATGATTTTAATTTCTACTGAGCTTTGGAGTGTGAGTGTTTCACAGGTGATAGAGCGATTACTGAATTTCAGGAGGCACACAAATATGATCAACTGATTAATCCAAAAAGGTATTTTGGTTGAGAACCGATTTACATGCTCTATGCATATCGCCTGAAATTCAATAATCGCTCTATCACCTGTGAAACACGCACACCCCAAAGCTTAGTAGAAATTCAAATCATGAATGCAAGCCAAATGAATAATAAACCCCAGTGAAAGAATTAGCAGCGTTTTTTAAATAATACAAATATTGATTCAAAGAATCAATAAAATCACAAAAGCATACAAAAAATTCCAAAATTATTCTAAATTATGAACCGACGAAGAAAAACGAACGGTAGATTAATGATAATGCGTGAATCTCTCGGTCACCTTATTGAACGAACCCATGTCTTCCGATTTGACGTTCAATCACGTATCAGCAATAGCTCAACAGTGTTTTCATTGATCTCGCTCAGCCAAAAAAGGGTTTTAAGGAACTTGGTTCAATTCGGTGAAATCCAAACTTTTTCAAACTGCGATCAATGTGACGATCAGGTTGATCTCGGTTCCCATTGAACGGAGTCCTCGTTTTTTTTTGGTGAAAGCGACTCTAAATGAACGTCAGGTAAAACGTTGCCGGAGCCCAATTGCACCTGCGTGAACGCCATATTTCTTCAAAGTGATATTTTATGTAGCAACAGTTTGTAAGTAACCGACGGAGGTCGGTCATCGATTCACTGGGAGTGACACCAGGAGTGGTCGCTGGAGAGCTGTTTCAAACGGGTTCGGGGGTGCTGGAGGAGAAACATGGACGACCAGGATATAATGACCCTATCGCTTCGGCTTTTTCAGGAGACTTATGTCCGCCCGGCGCCCCAACTGGCCTCGGGGGGGCCCTGAGACTTTCCTAGCGAAAAACGTTCCGTCGAACGAGTCGTAATGCGAACGGCAGATGAAAGGCATTGCTAACTGCGTTGAGGGCACGGCAGAGGGGTTGGGATTCCGCTGCGATTTAAATCGCATCGTCCCCCTACGCCCCGGGTTTTACCGCTGTTGAAGCCCACGGTCCCAGTAAATCAAGAATAAAAAGATACGGTTTTTTATGCTGTGCCCCTGAGCGTAGAAGTGAACTCCTCCACTTTCATCGAGAGGGATAGCAATTAAAGAGATGTAAAATTCAAAGCCAGGACTACTACGAGAACGTAACGTAAATTTCAATGAAGTCGGATTAAGAAAGTGAAAGACGATCAATGATAAAACCCTACTCCAGGCTTAATTGATTCAGCTCAATCATTCTCACAATAAAATTTGTCATCTACAGCAATTTACATATTGAAATTCAGTTATACCAATACTTGGTTACTGATGACATTGGGAAATTAGAAATTATACACACATGTATGATAAAAGATGAATGGATGTGTTAGTGAGCATGGTAGTTAATCAACATTTCCTACATCGATTACTATGACAGGTTTAGGACGAATGAGTATTATATCTCCAATTACTCTTAATTATACGTTAAATGAAGACGTTAGAGATTCCTTCTACCAACGTCCGATTGAAGGTATCTGCAATCACTGTTCCAGAAACAAGATGATGAACGTTCGAATGTACCGTAGTTCACAGCGTAGATACACTCTCAAATTGAGGCAGTAACTGACACAATACTTTCATATGATGCCTAGAAACAATATTATAATTATTGAAGCTATCGTGAAAATACATCTGTATTTAAATGCTGAGAAGTTTTGACCCAAACAATATAATCTCCTTTTTGATAAGGTAATGCAATAATGAAGGAACGGATGTTAATTAAAGCAGGTCGCCTATTTCCACGGAATAAGAGAATCGCTATTGACTTCGAGGGTAATCTCACATTCAGTAACAGACAGGAACTAACAATAGAAAGGAAGCAGAGTATTTAGTCACAAGGGAAAGGGGCTTGAATTTCTTTGGCCAAGGAAAAAGATGTGGCTGGATGACACAGCCAACGAAGTGATAACCACATGAAAAGGTATGATAACCATATTGCTGGTGAGATGAAGTGGATAAGGGAATTAGAGGGTTGGCTCAACATTGGGAATTATACTAATCGGTCATAAATTACATATTGACAAGTCAATTATTGACCTATTAACGATGAAACGTACTGTGGTTCTTTCATTTAAAGATTTAGCAGATTACATCCAACCCTTTGGAGAAAATGGAAAAATTCCAGAAACGGTCTGATTGTAGAGATATGCTTTGTTGACCCCTAGATAATCATCAATCTGCTATCAATTTTATCACCGTCTGATGAACACTAGTATAAGTTTATTTGCCTTGTTCTTCCTCCGTTTTCGTTCCAATTTCTTGGATAAATATTCGATTAACAAGCCTCTGTATGCTATTCTAGGAATTTCGTTTAGATTTGTTATAGTTATCATTGTTATTGTGCACACCTGAAAGTGGTTGTTGCAGGCCGAATTCCAGTAACAGATATGGTCCGTTTTCATGAAATAGTTTTGGATTTTGAAGGCAAGCTCCTATTAGGCTTCTTTGATACTTTAATCACGTAATGCTATGGGATTTATAATAGGTCCATGCAAATATGAATTATCTGGAATACACTTGTGTTTCACATCAATCGTTTCACAGTGCGTGAGGAAGCTAAACAGCCTATCCAACATGGCAGAAATTTTTGTTTTGTTAACAAATTCTCTTAAGAGAACATCTCCACTAATATTCTTGTTTACATAATGTACAGGAGCGAAGATCGACTTCAAGCGTATATAGCCCCCTTATCATCCTTCACTTAACGGATGTTCTCTCTGTGCGATTGCCTCATCGTGGAAAAATCATGTTTGATTTGGCCTCGAACGTTTTTATAAGCACATACGTAGCACTTGTGATAGGTCGTCCTTGATTTGCGTAAATAGTTAAACAATCAAGGACATGAAATACGAAAGGATTGTTGGAGCAGGTTGTGCAAGCCAGGCCTATGGTAGGTCGCAGAAACGCCTTAGGCTCTCCCAATTGACCCACCCTTTCCAGCCTTCTTATGATATGAGATAGGCCAAGGACTAGATGGTCCTCATGGGATGATTACATCGTAAGGTCGCATTTAAAGGTCTCGTTTTGTTTTTGTGATGCCTCGGGGTTTATGCAATGAGGACACGGATTGAAATCGCGACTGCCTACATCGGATATGCGTGGCTTCCAGTTTGATATCTGACCATAACGTCATACCACCGAGCAGTACTGCGCAGTATCTTACCTGTAGATTATGTTAGAAATACCTTCGCTGAAATCTCCCACTCAAGGAACATTGATGATGGAGACTCTTGTGAGTATCCTCATTACTTCACTGAATCAACTTCGCTAAATGTTCATTTTAATAGTTTTCTAAGTCGCTGAACTAAGCCCTTAGTCTTCAAGATATCTCTGCTTCTATCTATTCAATACATTTCTTCCCTGGGTAAGACTGGCAATGGAACTAAGTAAACATCATCTGAATTAATACTTCCGAAGTTTTAATTTGGCTTCAGTTTGGCAACACCAAACTTGAGAATATGGAAGTCCAAAGGTGGTCATGGTAAATATAATAGAATAAAGGATATATCCAACTAATCCGGTTACATCCCTTCCTGCCTACTAAAATATCTATGTTCCTAATTATCCAGGGTAACAATATAATTCACAGTAACAATCATAGAATCTCAATCGATACCCGGTAGATTAACAATGTTCCTTTAATGTCTCTCAATACATAAATATTTGCTCAAGAGTCCAACTTATCAATCAAAAATCATACTGGCATAGCTTTGTAGTAACCCAATAATAATATATGATTATCTAATGTTAAATATGAATAGAAATTTTTCTTTCGATATGAAAAACTATTGTCTCTACACATTGCCTCTTACTTTTTTGTCTTCCTCCTACAGTTCATACTGTAAAATTTAATTTTGATTTCGAAAAATGAATTCGAAATGTTGTCATTCGTTCGACGTTTTAGGGAAATAATTATAAAAGTGTACATTTAATTATAAAAAATTTAGGACAAACAACAGATCCAAAGACAAAACTTCTTAAAATGTCATATATCATCACATGCTAAGCAATCGAGAGAGTGCTTTTGTTGTCCTAAATATTGGATTCAGCCCCTTGAAAAGAGAATCTCTGCTGAAGGGGATAGTCCACAATGTCATTTATCAAAGGGAAGAATGATTTACAAGTTCCTAATTAATCAAGACAATTTCCACTATTTTTTCACGATTTCCTATTCTCATGGTCAAGTATTCACCATATTGTAACTTCCCAACATACTTTTCACAAACTTTTTCCTGCAGAGGTTTTATTTCTCATTTTATTATTTATTTTTTTGTGGGTATGAAGTGCATGAACTTACATGAGCTCAACATGGCAATTGTACATGATGCCAACAACATATTTCAACATTACTCGAAATGTCCTTACTCTCTTAACAATACTCAATCTTATTTACTTCCTAGAGATATAAATAGATAGCACATACTTTCATCAAGGTAACTATAACTCCTTATTCGATCATGAAACACTGTAAATTATTCCACAAACGTTTATTATTTCTGTATTCGACAAGCATTCATAGTAAATAACTAATGTTTATTAACGTGGTATATTTCGTAATTTACCCAGATAAAACAAACGCCTACCTACGCCTCACTTGTTTGCAAGTGCACAGGATCCCCGCAACAATTTCATCAAACCATAAGGTTCGATTTTAGAACGCATTTCCAACAAAAATTGCCTTTTAGAATGTTTTTAGTGGAGACTTAATTTCTGGGAAAGACTCTTGTGCAGAAAGCTGCTTGAAGGAGGGCTCCATGTTTTAGTCTAGAATTTTTAGTCAAGTACTTATACATGTGTACCGACTATATAAATATCCCGGAAATGAATGTAGAATGATTTCAACTGCCGTAAATTAAATCTAGTCTCCGATGGCATGATTTTTTATTATAAATCCCCCGGACCGGTTGAGTGGTTTAGACTAAGTGGACAAAAACATTTGAGACATCCAAACATTTACTTCAACTGCTCCTAAACATCCTGAGTGCCGCCAAACAGGGAAAATTAGCCTCCGGCGAGAACGATTTTCAGGAGTAAACTCTCTCAACCCGTCAACGACATCTGACAGCGTAAATTCCGTTTGACAGAGTCCCATCAGCTGACGCAACCAATAACAGACAGACTGAAGGCCTCGTCCATCTACTTCTCAGGCCATCCGTCTGAGCTGGGCCAATTAATCCGACTGCTACGACACCCCGAGGGCTCCCTTTCCATCTCAACCCTAATGTCCACCCCTGCAATCCCATCAGTTTTAACGTTACAGACCCTTGTCACACCCTTGACTGCTACATCTAAAATTATGTAATGGACCCTCGACTCTAAATTACCGAGAGGGCAGTTAATTTAGTTGCTGTTAATCGACCCTCACCGTCCTCTTACCTCCAGTTACTAAAGTGATCTAAAAATAGAACAAGAAAAATAAAAATTAATACAAAAAGTAATTCATATAAACTCAATTTATAATGTTTCCCCGGGATCTCAGTCCTTTACTTTGAAAAGTTATTGTTATTACCAGCTCATCAACCTACCTCACATAGTTTTATTCGCTCCTGCCACCTCATTATTCATCCCCTATGAATGAATAATTACGATCTTTTAAACTTAACAGGGCTACTTTGTGACTGGTGACAATGTGATGCTATATTCCCCCTTCCCCCCTATCTGAAAAATGAATTACAAATTTTTTACTTACTTTCACACTTTTACATTAAACAAGATTTCATGCATCATGAAACGTTTCTGGTAGAGCAATTAGACATCGGCAAGTGTCTAGTTTTTACCTTTTTGTTAGTTTCTCTTAATGACCAGAAAACTTGTGATCATCAATTATTGAGTGAACATTTTTAACTGATTAAATGGACCTGAAAAAATTAAATATTTAAGTAGGTAATTAAAATAAAAATAATAATGAAATTGTGGAGCTGTTCCTGTTATTTGTAAAATCAAAACAAAATACGAAAATTGATCGTTATTTAACCAATAAACTGAGGCATTACACCAAGTATAACCTATTAAAATTTGTAAAACAATTGGTCGATTTTGTGGAATAAAATGTTTAAACAGAAGTTTTTGGATTCATTATTTTCGATAATGAATCTTTAGAAATCGATTAAGAAAAATTACAGTTTATCCCCCCCCCCCCCCCCCCCAAAAAACACATGCATGTCCCTGCCCCTGTTGGTTTATGTTTCAAAATACGTCGTTTCAAAGATCTAATGAAAATTTTAAAAAACACTGCAAATTATTACACAGAGTTTTTTTAAACTTCTGAATTAGATCACTATTAGTAAATCACTTGTCTACGTGTATTAGACACAGTTTGTGGTTTTTAATCTAAACTTGACACCTCATTCAGTAATTGCATTCAAGATGAAAATACTGGACTCTATTTCAGACCTCCCGTTGAAAGGGCTCTGCAGGTCGCCTCTCCTGTTCGACCGTCAACCTGACATCTAGTGATCAATTGCATGGTATGAAGGCACAGTGTTCAGCTGAAAGGCCCTCGTGGCTAATTTCGTTCCCGATCGATCTACCTTGCTGAAATATAAATTGGTCTCCTTTTATTTCAATTCGAATGCAATTACAAGATATGGAGGCGCGAGGTGTCAAGTTTAGATGCTGTACCACAGTCTACGTTTAATATACAATTTATGTCTTTAGATCAGCCGTTTTTGTAGGAGGGTTATTCTAGTTAAAAAATAATAAGCCTTTTGTAATATTTTTGCAGCGTTTTTCTTACCACGTACAACTGCTATTCTACAATATTATGTACCGGACAGGTTGTTGGCACCTTCTTGACCCAACAAAATTCCTTACCTACTACTTCACGTTATCGCCAACTTGTAAGCAAAAGAGACGATCCGGAATGCCTAAGTGATTGATGACGTTCGATCCGATTATTTTTGCTTGTTTCCAAATTACCTGTAGATTTCAGTCTAAAAGTGAACCCTCCCGGCACTTCACAAGGAGAGACTACCGGGGCCTTTAAAAAAACGCGAAGTTGTTTTTTACGCTTTGACGTTGACCAAATAACTCCAGGTAGTAAAGAACTGAAGAACCACTGACATCAAACTAGTCCTATAAATAGGCGGGAAAGGGTGATTGGGACGTCGTGAGATGATATAGTGGAAACCCGGGTCGGGAGCACACCGTTCGCGCAGATGTCCGGTCCAAGAATAGTTCATCTAGCCCTCGAGATAGCGTAAGGTATTGAAGAGTAAGTGTCAATGCTGAGTGGCCGATAGGGACAAACGAGTCTGGAGTCGAGCAAATGGATCTCGGGACGCGGGCCAGAAATCCGGCTTTATCACTGACTGCCCTCACTGATTTTCGCTCTCTTTTTTTCGTTTTTTTTTTTATCTCCTACTATTTCTAAGTATAGAAACGAGCCATTTGTCATGGACGCCCTGGATACGTAAATCGGTTTCGGTCTCCTCCGGTAGTGGAGTTTTGAGACGTACGACCAATAAATATGTCGCTCGCGTCATAAGCTCGATGGTCTGGAGTCACAACGTAAACAACAGAAACTCATGTTTCTTTAGAGTGTGGGTGATTTTCGAGATTTTACTAGGTAGTTTCGGAATATCAATTGAAACAATAACAGAACTTCCAAAAAAAAGGCAATAGGGAGCTCAGTTTTGGTTTATCAATCGCTCTAAGAAAATATTTTAATAAAGCTCCCCTCAAACTAAGTTAATTTGCAATTCAATCTGTTAAGAACTCCAAAGACCTGATAAAAAGCTCCGCCCCGGTTGACCCCAACATGCGGGTTGTTTGAACCATGGCAGCTTAAATGATTGAAATATGCACATTCGCCAGATGGTAGATCAATTTCCGAATGCTGATTCTCTAGAACCGGTTTTCATAAATGCTGATTTAGTAAATGCGGAGCTAAATTTCGCTGCAGTCACGGAAAAAAAATGAAAGATTGATCGAGGAAAATAAAAATAACACTAAATAACCTCCCAGGAATGTTGATATAGCATGAAACATACTTTAACCATGAGATAACTACTAAAAATGTTTGGACATATATCACACCAAAGCGATTGAAGGCTTAATTCAAGGGCTAAAATTCCAACAATCCACAAGTCAAAGTATATATACCTACTTAGTAGGTATAAAATATATTAAGAAGCTATTTATCTCTCACTTCACGCTGCTCAAGCAATCCAAATCGTTACTTTCATTCCTATTCTTCATACACATTTTCGTTTCGTGGAAAAATAGCTAGAGCATCCTAGAATCAGTCCGTCTCCCTTTGAAGCCCCCCCCCCCCCCCCCCAACCCTCTATTCTACCGAACCAAACTTTGTGAATAGTGGCTGAAAAATCACTCATCGCCCGAGGATGTTCATGACTCTTTGGAACCACTTTCAATCAACTCCGAAGACCACCAAGGAAGGATTGAAATACCGAGTAATCAAAATGTCGACATAAGACGTGAGTTGGTCAACTTTTCCAGTTATGAACCTTTGTAATCTTTCTGTTTGTCATTGATAGAAATTTCAAAAAATCAGAAGAAGGCAATTGGTTCGATGGACGTCCAACCGTTCATCCTCCCGTGGGCCAAAAAATAAAAATAAATAATGTCAACATGTGTGTGAATGAGAACAGATGCGAGCAGAGTAGAAGTCGCTGGTGAACTTCGACAATCGAATGTTACCAATGAAATTTTAATGTTCGATGTGAATGAAATTAAAATGCGACTACGAAGAAGGTTTAACTCTAGGTGATAGGTACATACAGTTCCACCTACTTTAGCTAAGCATCTAATGTTGTGGGTACCTATATGTTTCACAGCTTTGAACCTTTGAATAGGTACTGCAGTACAACTCCAACTCTCTATAATTATTATATGCAATCCGGGCCACTGTGCGCCGTTTGTTTTGACTCATTTCAAAATTGATGTTGTACTTGGTGCTTGATGAAGTCGTTTGTTGTTTCCGTTCTTGGAACTGACCTTGATATCAATGCGAAGGTGACAAACTTATTCGGTCTCCATAAAAGGAAGTTTTCTTAATATCATGGACATTTCCCAAATACTTAACCAGGTCCATCACCATTTAACTCCAAGTTACGTTCCAATTCGTAATGCTGAAGATCTTCTCTTTACTGTTTTGTATTTTCATTTGTGCCAATTTGGAATATTTCCAACCAAAACATCCCTTATCAATCTCTTAGAATAATTAGGATTTTTGATATTTGGAATTTTATAACTCCATCGAACCAACGTGTGGTAGTGCATATTTGTGAACAAAATTATTCCGAGCACTATTGTTTATGAGGCCTAAAATAATAATGGATGAGTCACAGTAGAACCTAATGTCATTATGTTAAATCGATTTTTTTTTTTTTTTTTTGTAAATTCAGGGAAAGGCTTGAGTTTACTTTAGTAGTTGAAAATCCTTTGTGGAGTGACATAAGAACTGCAGACGCATTTCGTCAAAAGGCGAGGACGAAACTGAGGGAGTAGTTCAGTAAACAATCCACCGACCAGAGTTTCCGCGTCAAGGGATCTCAGAGCGGGCGGGTTCTTGCTCTCATTTGTCTGTCTGTCTGGTGGATATGAGGACAGGGAACAATTAGGGAGGCTCTGGAAAGGCAATTAGAGTCAACGAGGAGGAGGCCATCACTCAACGGCTCTCTGATTTAGTCAAACTCCCCTTCAGCGCAGTGCTATCAATCTCAGGGAAACAAGGTTTTTTTATCCGAAGGGTGAGTGTTTGGTGGTAGGTAAGGACTGTGGCATTGAGAGGGTAGCGGGACCCCCTTTGACAAGTCATAGTTGTCGAACAACCCTCTTCCTTCTCAGACAAGTGATTCTGGGAGTAGAATGCAAATAGCTACACATAATATTTGAGGCATTGAACAGTTCCATGAGATATGGAAATTTGAAGGTTTAAATCCAAATTTTCTAATTTAATTCAACCATAATTTTCTATTATTTTTATAATTTTGTATCTATTAAGTAATGGGACGGTAGAGTGGTCAAGTTGTTTTCCATTGTGCAACCTCTTCGCGAGAGCCCGACCAATGTTTTGCATATACCATTATTATCATTGTTTTTCAAAACGAATGCAGGAACATAAAACGACCCCTAAATAGAGTTTGGGACTATGTCTAGTTATTCCTACCCCCTACAGATGGGTGATTTATAGTAGGCACGTATTTGTGCATGAGGCCACTCTTAATCTGGGCACAATAAAACATAATTACCTAAGTTACTGTGCAAATATTGCCATCATCTATCCGCATTGATCGAGCGCATGTATTTATACACTCGTGGACTTATGTAGATTAATTCAAGATCAACATATCTAGATGCAATTGATCAACGGTAGATGAGAAGGTGAATATGTGATGATAGTACACCTTGCACCAGTTGCTAGCCACCATTATATTTCTGGTTTCTTTATATCGAATACAATGTTCAGAGATTATTTTGGTATGCTCCAGCATAAGATGAGGAGCTTTCAGAAGCATGAAACAATACTTGCTATCCAGTTTTAAACAAGTTTCAATCCTGTATAAAAAAATAAATAAACAAGAGGGGATTTGAAAATAACCACCGCTTTAATATTTGGTGCTTGAATTCAAATAGTAGTGCAGAGGATCGCCACCATGTAGGCTAGGGTCGAACTTGGGGATTTTCGGAGTCCAGATGTTCGATCTGTTTACGTTCCTCAACCATCATATTCAGATTAATAGTACCTTAAGAGCTATTTTTCAACTGTCTTTACCGCTGACAGCCAATCCAACATTCGAGTGTTTCTAAACACTAACTTTGAAATTTGGTTATAGTAACCTACGGACTATTCGTAAGAAATCCGAAGACAGGGTTGCCTCTGCGGTTTAGGACGTTATTAGCTTCAGGCGCCAATTTCAATTCTCCGAATTTCGTTAAGCACCTGACGGATAAAACGGCAGTTTTTCCGCGACATAATGCCGTCAATAGGCGTAAAGGGACTCAAGCTTACAATAAAAAGACATTCAAAAAATGCTTATACACCCCATTACGCAAAGTTATCTCCGTTAGTAAAATTTGGTAAGCGATTTGTGCTGGCGAAAGCGATGAAGTTTAGCTTATCCATCTACGTATACGCCTAGACTACCTATATACCATTTCCGTACGAGTGGAAGTTGGACCCCTGGGACGACGACGTTTGGTGGTCGTTTGATGAAGGAGAAAGGCCGAGTGACCCGTAGTAGTCATCAGCGTCGACCCTACATCTTCTCGTTGTTGTTGGGTCAACTAATTAAGAGGCCACCCCCTAAATCTGCCTCACAACCGCCTAGGGACACACTCCACGTCTTCCTTGCACTGAGTTACATCTCACACTTCTGAATTAGTGCTCCGCCTTTCCATTATTACTAACGGCCGAGGCTCTTTCTCTTTCCCCTCTTGACGCTTGCCCTCCTGCCGCCCCACAAACTCCAAAGTGCTCTCCTGAAAGGCCTTCAATCTGCTGTGGTGATAACTCCACTGCCTCAATGACGAACATGGAGGAGTGTCAAATAAGGACAATCTAGTCGGATTGATATCCTGAAAATGGACAAAAACTCTATTACAATGAAACTTATGCTCAACGTTTAACTGAAGGAATTACTTATTCTATTCTAAGCTTAGACCGAATAAAATGGAATCTGGATGGAATAAAACACGTACAACATCATGATAAATATTGATATACATTGCTATAACAAAAGCTATGTATATGGATACAGACTAAGTCACTTGTGACGAAGTTGTGGAAACCCATTTCAATAAAAATGGAGTAAGATAAAACTTTGTCTACATTTCCACGAAAATAATGAGATATACGTCTAAATCGATTTCGACGGTTAGAACTTAAAGTGCATCACAGAAAGTACATCTTATTTAGGCCCAGGTGAAAGGAGATTGAATCCTATTGGCTCAGGGAAGCGAAAGGGACGGAGAGGACCAACCAATGCCAGGCTTACAACGTGAAAGAGGCATAAACAGTAACATTATGGAGAGGGGAAGCCAAACCTATTGCACGGATAAACCCATCAATGGTGAAATATTTTGAGGAATAATTTCGTTTAAACATTTTCCACTCTTAACAATTTCGAATTTTTTTAGCACATCCAACATACCTCCCTTTGGTCAAAAGTGGTGGAATTCAACATATACTTAGCCTATTTGTCCATAAAAAAATGGTTTACAGGTGTGATCCTACAAATACCGTACATAGGTTGCTGAAATGTATACATTAATTAACAATGTTTTTTTCTTAATCGATTACAATGATTCATAATTAGTAACAACAAACTGAAAGGGTACTGTACCCTTCAGATCTTACAGCTCTGATAGATCTGTAACAGATCTGACAGGTCGGTCTGGTCAATGGTTTACAGTCTTGAGGCTTAAGCTGAATACATCGAAGTCACGTATTGTTACATATACTTACCGCCTCAAGTTTAATCAGCTTTCTCTGCTATGCCTGAATGAGATCGTACCATATGCCTCATTTTATACCAAGGTATGGTTCTTTACTTCTTGACTTTCGAGCAGCATATAAACGAACTCCTGACCAGACTGAGAGCTCGAACATATCAGCTAAGGTCCCTACTGAACAGTCGGCATATCTCCATACAAAACATAAAGATAATATATAAAACTTTAATAAGGCCCATTTGGACATATGCTGTCTCAATTTTGGGGAACCTGCTCGATTTTGCTCACGCTCCTAGTTCAGACGGATCGAGCAAAACCAAAACCGAACCGTACAAAAAAATATTGTCCATACGCCTCCATTTGTACGAAACAGTACCATTTACCGGGATTTTGCCCTGAATTCGCCTCTGGAATATGTAATGCTTCACACTACCTCTTCGTCAAAAGGAACAGGAATCACGAAAACCGTCTCGTTGATGAAGGATTCGAAACTACCAACAAATCGACGGCTTCTCTGTCCTCGACTTAATTTCAAAACCTGGACTACACTTTGTACATATATATAATAATAATACCCACACTTGATAATTATCTGCAAATAGTGACAAAAATTCCTACGTTATGTAGATTAAGTTTAATATTCGCATGTTTTCTACCAGCACTAATTGTCGTTGTGATATATTACTGTAGTAATGGGCTCTAATAAATAAATGAACCAGAAAAAAATATTTGACACGGCATCCGTCAAAAAGGCATTGAGTCTTACTAGTATGCAGTCTTAATATATGAGAACTTACTAATGAGATTGTACAGCAATTTTTCGTACCAAATGTAGCTGATATGATTTTAGCAAGATGACTCATAGTGGTGAATTTCATTGGAGAATTATGAGGTTTCAATTTTTCACCAATAAGTTGTACATGCTCGTATTAGCTGTCCTGTATAATAGGTATGCCCCTCTTTTTTATTAAACATCGACGTTCGGCTTCTCGATACTTCTGGCGCTAATTCAATCTTGGTGTGGTGGATGAATATTATCCTAGGTGGATGAATATTATCCGAAATGTTATTTACCAAAATCGTTGACTCTCTGACCAATCCAAGACACTTCACGGCGAAACTCGGGGAAACTTTGAATAGGTCACATTCAACAACTCCACAACAAGAAGCCCTTCATTAGGCGGTAGTTGAAGTTACCAACCAATTTGTTGAGACAACATTCACTACTGACGCTAAACTCCACTTCGGGAAGGGCAGCAACCACGAATTGAATCTCACCAGACCCCCGGAGCGGAGGGGACGAGGTAAGATAATATGTACACAGGGCCAGCCTATGACATTACAAGTTCAGACCTAAGGAGGCAAAGGGGGACATCCATCTGAAACACAATTAGTTGTTGGGTTAGGAGTTAGTGGTTCTAGAGCCCGAGGGCGAGTTTCAATCTTCAAAGAGATTTACTTCCCCAACTGACTAAGACGCTTGCCAACCTTAGGGGCATCTTCCTGGCTTGCTGTTTGGTGCTCAAGCCCCGATAATTACCAGGTTTGGCCCGAGGGGGTCGCTTCTGAGCGTCCTCAAGTGTCTCTCCTATCTTCCTACACTGTCCGTTACACCGGTAGGCGGTTGATTCCAGGTTCCTCTTTTCTTATTAACTTTCTTTGTGATTCGGAAACCAGCCTTCAAGTTGTTAATAACACTCGACTTTCCTCCGAACGACCTCCACACTTGTGTTTTCCATTAACTTTTTTAAGGAGGAGATGAAACGGAATCACTTAACGGTTCCTACCGGTGGTGGTTTTAAAATTTTTTACGGTGACACGAAATAGCTGCGAAGAAGACCCCTGAAATAATCGCTCCATTTATCAAAAGCCGGATAGCCCATTCAAAACCTTCTTTTGATGGATTTTTAAGTATCGGTATTAGTTGGAAGAACACTGATGAATATTATTTCTAAAAAAAAAAAAAAAAACTAGTAATAAATCTGTTACGGCTTAGTAAAATTGAGAACTTTTATAATTGGATTTAAACTTGAACAACTACTGAAATAAATAAAGAAGAGTTTTGATCAGGCTTTAAATAACATTGAATTTAACAGAAAGTATTGAATCCCCCAAGATCAAAGCAGTAATACAGGTGTACTCTCATTTACTTAGCTGGGTGCCCTTCCATTGCGAGTCACGCCTTCCTACAAACTCGACGTATTAATTTTATAACATATGATTGAGTGCTCAGGAGAGATTTGCAAATTTAATTCGAGCAAACTGGTGATTTTTGTTTCGTTCGAACAGCATGTTTTACTTTTTTACTTAAAAAAGGGAAAATAGCTTTGTTGAAGACAAAAATAGTTTTGTTAGAGTATATTAGGTATGCCTTAAAAGACTAATGACTGGAATTCGGATTCGGCCGTATTAGCATACCTTTTTCCTAATATGCATTGGTTTCTAAATACAATTCGTGTAACACTTCACCGCGGTTGGTATCTCCCATTTACAATTTAAAAGGTATATTTAATAATATTTCATATTTCCTTTCAGGCTAGAATTCTCTACCGATTCATGTCATTCTTTTTTTGTCCGGTTAAGATTTTGGTTTAGTAATTGAAAAGATTTCAGCACATAGCGTTCTTCACTATTTTCTTCTGATTCTATTGATTTGAAAACTTATTTTTTTCATGAGTCGTGATGTGCAAAAACCTGGAAAATTTTGATTTTACTATAGGGAAAGGGTATGGAGAGGGCGATGGACAATCCATTCAAGCGCTGCTCATACATCCCAGGATTCTCAGCCAATTTTCGTCCTTTTTTCCGATTCAGGATTTGTTATCTAATTGGGATGCATCACTTATCAATATGTGTCTCGATTTCTTTCAACAAGATGAAAACATTATTCACTGAATCGTCTTTGAGTAGGATTGCCTTAATCAATTATTTCTTTCCGATTGTGTAGACAATGTTGAAAACCTGTTGTGAGTATGCAGCCAATAACCTGAAGCGATAACCGCACCATAACCTCTCCTACAAACGTATAAATTCGCCCCTACAGGTTGTAAAGAGTCGGTCGATTGTTTCAGAAGACATAGGGGTGGCCCAGGTATCCTTTCCATCCTGCGGGATTGTCCTCATTTGTTGTAGGAGACGATGGGGTCAGCTCCCCGGAGCAGTCCGGATGAAGGATAGCGTGTCGGCTGCCCATTCCGTCCGGGTCATATGTAACGCTTGCCGGGACGTGCCCTCGAGGCTCACCCCCTGGATTCAACTTCGAGACCCCTCGTACCGGACCCTTCCCATCCCGGCGGTGCCCTCCTCCCTCCTCTCACCATCCCATTTCCCCATTAATCCCGAAGACGGGTCCTCGTTCCTGCTCCGTCTCTTTCTCTCTCTCTCTCCCCCCTCACACCCTCCCTACCCACACATTAAGAAACAACTTAACACAATGGACGAATTGTGCGGTAACGCTGCGAAAAATTCATCAGAAAAACACCAAGAGTACTTTTGATGTTTAAATGATAGGAAATTGTTGATAACTGTAATGACGTTTCGCAAGTTTATTCCAGCTCGATTTCCTGGAATCTTTGGTACAAAACCCCATCCGTTTCAATGACTCAATATGGAACTAGCACGAAATGCGACATTTCAGTCAGATTTTTTGCTGCTCATGAAGTACCTGTTCGGGATCCCAACATTTGACAAATCGGTTGCGAAGGATATCGCCGTTTATGAAGAAAATGTATTGGAGGTTTTGACCTATAAAGTGTTGTGTGCTGGAACCCCCTTATCATTTTACGATCACTCTTACCAAAATCATTCTAGGAGTTTAGCCGTCTGTTGGGAACGTAGAACATTCGTGCATAGATAAATACATAGGTTGAAACAAACATGAAAACAAACTTTGAGTTTTATGCCGCATCATACGATTAATGTGGTAGACATTCGCTTTTTGAGCCATTCAGATAATCCCGACTGGCTAAATTCGCTTTTTTGGAGGTGAATGAAGGATGTTTTGAAGGTTACCGTATGATAAGGCTTCAACAAGGCATTTCAGGAACCCACGTATTCGAAAATCATGAATCTTCTGAGAGGCAATACTTATATACCTACAAAGTTGTATCAAATATTGGAAACTATATTCACGGGGAAAAAACAGAGTTCGTGCCGAAGGTGAAAACATGAGTCGACAGTTGACGAAGTTTTAGCACTTGGTCGAAAGCACAACACACTTTGGAAAGGAACGGTCTGACAAGGTGATGTTGAATACCAAATAAAATGCAAAATATTTATTGATATAAAAAGATTGTACTGTGGCTACTACACGACATTTAACGCCATGGCTAAAAACGGCTGGGTCTTCAGTTGACAAATAGATTGTCACTTTCCAGACTAATTCTAATTATTCGCTTTTCCTTAGTTCTCTTTTTTCTGCTCTTCATTTCAATAAATAATCTTTCACTTAAAAGTGTCTCACGAATCGTAGTAATCCATTTTAACCCGTTCACAGAGTAGTAATAATAATACTTTTCATTACAAGCATTGTTAATGGGGATAGTTAATTCCATTACCAAATGGTGGCTAAGGAGCAAAAATCCTCCGTGAACACTAATCTTTACTAGGACTTCGTAAAAAACAGAAGCTGATATCAGGACTTATTGTCATGACTCGAAGCTCCAAGTCAAAAATAAGAAATATTCTTTTAGCTAAAATGGAAAGCATATCACTTTAGGTATGAGCACCAGTGAAGTGAGCACATGAAACTGGGATTATTGTAAACTCCTACGGGGGTAATCTTGGCTTCAAGTCTGATCCCGCTAGATCGAGGAAAGTAAGTACACGTGAGAATCACTAGCAGTTTTTACTTTCCTTTCCTTTCCGAAGTAGTTGGCTAGACAATGAGGAGCGTTGACCAAAACCTCGATTAAATGGTTGTTCAAGTCGTCTTACATTACTGTAACAGAATCGGCTTCGGGAATTGTTTTTTTCTTTTCCGTCAGTAATATACCCATCTATGTAGTTTTAGCTTTTTTATTTAGTTAATAATGAAAATATTGGCGTCTTCACTTCGGCTACATTTGCAAGGTACAAAAGATGAACTTTAATAGACTTCAAAAAAGAGTATTGCGGGAGGTTGTCTCGGCCCAAGTTTTTTGATATGCAAATCGGTACAACCTTTTCAATAAATACGTTGGTGAGAGTTTGTGGGTTGATTTGGAAGCGAGCGATTTGACCCTGAGCTGTCTAGTAATGAGGGTAGCTGAGTATGAGGGTAATTTTTAATTTGAATCGGGTCAATAATACTGAGAGATTTGACATATATCGACATATCAAAAGAACAGTGGTTTGTGCAGATATGACAGGACGGGGAGGCTCTGATATGGATTTGAGCATTATACGCTGGGTTTTTAAGCTTATAGGGAAACTTCTTAGCCTGAATGGTGCTCCTATGAGCAGCAAGAGGAGCCCACTGTGCTCCATGGGAAATTTGCGTGAAGGGAGGATTTGTGTAACATTTTGGGCATTAGCAGTAGAAAAGTTTTCTCCAAATTCTGTCTTACCTGAGAAGAGATTCTCAATATCTTGAATAGTAGCGGAGAGTGGGATAAGGTGGCCAAATACTGTAAATTAAGTTGGAGTTATCGGAAATTTCTGATTTTAGAGTTCAATTAGGATTACAGCTGACTTTGTGCTACATAATTATTTACCTGATACGTTCAACATGTTTGTTTGAAACTTAAACTTTAATTCCATTTATTCCGAGCAGACCTGCTACATTGCTCTGTAAGCTATAAGTAGTTTATAAGAAGTGTTTTCTATTTTTGTTAAACAAAGCTTTTTTCTTCTTCTAATGAAAATATACGGACAAACATATTTTAGCTGGGATACAGTATTGTCCAAATATCCACGTTATTCGTCGAGCGATTGATTGATGAGTTGAACAATCGACTCGCCTGACCGCCCCATAAAAATCCTTCGGTAGGAGACAAAAATATGTGTTTATTGTTACAAAGGCTCTGGCTTCGGTGGGCAGTTCGGGCCAGAGGGACACGACGCCTCCATGGGAGAATCGAGACCCGCGGGTCGACTTCCTAAATTTGGAAGGAGTAGCAGAGAGTGGGAAGCGTTTCCCGGGCGATATGACGGCGGCGAGCCGGTCATCCATCATTATGTGGGTTATAAAACCTAAGGGCGTGAGTCAGGTTTTGTCTCTGGAGACTCGACCTCGATGGCCCCTCGAAGCTCCTTCCACTTTTATAAATCCATTCCGAGCCGAAGCAGGGGAAAGCCCTTCTGGGGCACTTCTGTTTTATTAGGGCCTTACACCCCCTTTCTATCGTACATTTCCAGAATCGGACATGAATACGGTTTTCGAGCTTAGATCCGTCTTCAAAGAAGTTGGTATGATTATTCCTCAGAATCTTCCATCAATGCCACTTTTCTATCTTTACTCACAGAGATCAATAATGGTCTGTTCTTCTGTTGGGAAAAACGATGCTACAATGTTCAATTTGTCTCGCTTCACATGTAGGTTGACGACTGATGGAATGGATGTGATGTTGGCGTCCTGTGTAAGCGTACATCGTAGTCACCAAAAGTTTTGAAATTTACCTCAACACAATTGAGTTCTTGATACATAGACTCCTTTTCACTAACGCATATATTAAACAGTGAAATTAGAAGTGATTATGGACAAATCATACGTTTCCTGAACTCTTTATATCTGACACTTTGACCATGCGAAATACTCTGTAGTCGATTTATGTATTTCATTGATTGCTACGGCAAATGGGTCTTCGACTTAAGCCAAATAAAATGAAAAAAAGACTCCATTTATATTTCACCAACGTAGATCGTACTGGAATTCAAAGTTCCATTATTTTCAATAATAGTTTGCCATGAATTGATAATAGTTAACTTCTAGTCTATAAAGTGCTCCTTTGGGACGTAAATGTAATAATTTAATTAATGCTGCATGACTCAAACTTTTGTGGATTTAGAGTAAGCCCAAACTTTTTCTGTCAGAGGGTGACACATAAATCATCACGCGATGCTCATACAGTTTATACTGCCGATTTTCTTGAGTTCTGGTTAAATTTTGAAACATTTCATTAGTAGTCTTGTTCTAGGCTTTATTAATATTCTGTTCTAGGCTTGGATCGGTCTCACATTTCCAGATATGTTGTAAAAATGATTTTTAGGCTTGCTCTACCGTAGATACATTGGGAAAATGTGATTTTGGATGGTGAGAATGAAGTATTCCTTAAATTTTCCTATACAGGCATTACAAAGTTGTGCTATGATTGCGGCCTCAATCTGTTATGATCAATATCCATACTTTTGGTTTTTAGTTGGTTATTATTAAGATAAGTGACCTAGCTTTACCTGTACCGCGTGCTATATATCGCTTTTGCGTACATTATAGTGCCAAATACAAGACTGTTATACATTTAATTTCAAAAAATAAACATCATTGTTTAACAAGTTCAGATAAAACAAGGGCTCAATCCAATTAGCTAAATTTTCGCGATGGGTTGCGGCCAAGCCAGATACGCGCTATCTGCTCTCAACTTTACAAGGAAGTTCATTTGCCAGAACCTTTGGCTCAGAACGATCCGCAGCATCAATCAATACGTCCAAACTTTATTTCCTTATTTCCGGAGAATCACCAAAAAGTCCTGCTAACTAGCGACGTCCGTGGCTATTAAAGGTTAAGAGTATTGATTGGGCTAACAATGGGACGGAAGAGGGTGGCTCTGGCTATTACCGACCGCCTTCCCCAGAACGCTCTACCCCTGCGGATCTTGAGGTCCCGAGG
Organism: Creontiades dilutus; assembly: GCA_031894815.1. Taxonomy (NCBI): domain Eukaryota; kingdom Metazoa; phylum Arthropoda; class Insecta; order Hemiptera; family Miridae; genus Creontiades; species Creontiades dilutus. Next base: position 521,135 of record JAVIWC010005349.1, on the reverse strand, counting down.
GACCCGCCATCCGCTCGGGTCCTCCCCTTCGCGTACGTGTCCTCAGACCTCCGCCGATCTGAGTCGGTTCCTGAAAAACGTCTTTCATCCCGTCCAAGAAAAGTCAAGATCTCCCAAGTATCGGGGAAAAAAAACACTGCCGATTCTAACCCATGGGTTGGTTATTATTGTTTTGATTTACATTTTCAAAGACCTAACTAAGTAGGTACGTGAAAATTGCTGGCCACAATGTATCACGTAATACCTTCAATATATACCTTACTTTTGTTTGACACCTACAGGCCAAAACTTCTTTTCCGATATTAACCATCCTTTTTAATGGTCTATCCAAGGGCATTAAATTGGAGATCAACTAAAAATTCCGAAGGATTGGTCAGAAAATGTATTTGTGATGAATTTTTTTTTCTAAATTGAGAGGTGGCCACCAGTACCTTTTTTCAGTATCATTTTTTTAAAGTTTAATTTGGAAGAAAAATAATCAGCAAGTGAAAAATAAGCAAACTCCTAAGTGGATAGGTGCTGATTCAGCGATTTTAAAGGTACTGACGCATTGTGTTGCGTAAAACAGCGAGGCTAGAAGAGCGAATTTTCATAGAATCTTGGCAAAAAATAAATGATACCTTTTTTTTCGAACATATGGACACATGACATAGACACCTTGTTTTGGATAACACGGAAGTGATTTTTGCAATTGGAAAATGCCAAATACCAAAGGCTACAAAACGTTGTATTGCTATCGTGTGTGTTTAGAAATAACTAAATCCAGTTATTATAAATTCGTTTGTAAGTGCAAGACAACAAAGAGTGAAAGGAAAACTTTATACTGTTCTGCATTATACTAGTGCTGTTCATACGATGAAAAGGAGGGGCTTCTTTAATAGAATAACCTACTTATACAAGTAAATATTTTGGGTGTGTATAGAATATTAAATTTATATTATTCGCTTTAAAATTTTAAAAATATAGGGACAGAAATTCTGATTGATTTGACGGGGTAAAACTCTCACGCAAGAGTCCGCTGATTATCGAGACAGGGCCACCTGAGAGAGAAGAACTCGGCTGAGGTGAGATGAATACAGCTAATTGGTTGTGGTGGTACTTAATCACTGGGAACGTCGAAATGTGTGTGGCACGGATTTTCTGAATATGTGTAGTTGTCTTGGCCTCGGGATGATGGGAACCCGTGAGAAGAGGTAGATCAACAATATTGGAACAGTTCTGAAGACCCAAAACAACAAAAGTGGATGGATTTGACAATAAAGAGCTGAAAAGGCGTGAAAAGTGACAATGAGGGGGCGATAGTGTGGTGGCGGCGCGCCGCGGAGTGGCGAGATGACGGCGTGTTGGGAAATAAAAGGCCTCCCAAACAATCTTGCAAATCTTTTGTTGCAAGAGTTCGTGGAGTGGAATCGTAGTGGAATTTCACATCGCGCGGTCATTCAAAGTGAAGTGGTGGAGATGCCGTTGATGAGAGGGCAGCGCCCCTCCAGTTGTGCCATTCTTAACCTGTTACCTCAGTTTTGAGCTAGCTGGTTCATGCAGGAGCTTGACCGGAGGTAAGTAATCAAATGCCCATATGTGAACTTCTCACCGATTCCAATGTACTAGGTAGAACGGTGTCATTTTCGCACCGTTTTCGATTGCCGTTGCCAATGGCACATCTGTTGAAGGGGTGAATTTTACAAACCACTTCCATTGAACAGCCTTCCCTCCAATGTTTTTTTTTTTTACTCTTTATTTCTACTCCGAAGAATATACCGATGTTTTATAATTTCATATTTTAGGTACAAAACGGAGCATCGGTCTGCAAAACATGTTTCGAGCGAGGAAGAGGTACGACACCAGTTATAGCAAATTACGGACGTTGCCATGAATGCCAATAATCGGATTTATTAATTTAATTGGGATTTTGTAGCTCGTCTATCAAATGATTACCATTTAGATAACAGGTATACGTTTTTTAATAGGGAAGTTATTTAAAATTCACAATTTCCTGCCTGTGAGGGATTAATTATCAAACAAAGGCTTTTTTGGCTTTTCAAGTAGTGTAGATGTCATGTGTTTGACTTGAAGAACTTCGATGGATCGGGAAAAAAGGTCATTTTCAATTTAACCGTGGATTTTATGAGAGAAGTGAAAATCACACCGAACGATTCCATTAACCATACTACAGGGAATGATTAAACTCCAGGGTTAATGGGATTACGATCTGATCATCAGCGGAAGGATGACAGAAAGAAAGAACTCTTGACACAGAAAGAAACATGAACAAAACTACGTGCTGTGGAGCAAACAAACGTATACGTATATACATATAGTAAACGGTAAAACGTTAAAATCTAGGATTTAGTTCTCAAATATCTGAAACAAGCGTTACCGCTGGAATGTTGCCATGTTATTTAATTAGCGCTGGGATATTAATACTAACTTTAAAGGTTGATATGTGAGCGGCTAGTGGTAAATTCGTCGGTTCAATTATTTATCTACAGCTCATATAACACAGTTTCAACCGAATACCGTTACGTTAATTTCTGGAAAGCTTCTCATACAATTCCTGAAGTGCGTTCAATACCACGACACTAACATAAAACTTGAATTGATTTAATTGTGAGGTGAGCCTCGTTGATTTAAAATAACCAAATTAAACCACCTGTAGAATAAATCAGAAAATTATGGTTTCGTTGTAGACCGTTAATGATTCATTCTATTCTAACCAAACAATTAATAAAACTTGGGATTGGTGAATTTATTGGCAACTGTGTGGCCAGAAAGCAAGCTGTGAAAATTGTTGCTCATTTGAAGAAAATTTTGTTCATTTTCTGTACACTGTTTACGCATGGTTAATAATATCACCTGATACTTGATGAAATACAAAATGCTACCTTTTCAAAGGTGATTAAAACATACATTTTCTTGTTTCTCTTCTTTTTTCGGAACTTTTTCTCCAATAGTTCCGAAACTGTTCGTTTTACAGATATTTTTTGTGGAAACCGAAGCAGACGAGTACAAAAAACAGTACGCTTTGACTCCTGAACTTCAGTAACTATCTTTTCTAAAGTATGAACAGTCACGATTTGAAGATTGAGATTGAGCGCTTCCTTCTGCCCTTCAAAATGATCTGGCGAAATGTATCTCGATTGAGGTCTTCCAAAGCTCATTTGACATGACTACAAACTTTCGATGGTTTAACATCACTGACATCAAGCATGACTAACGAGTTTTGTAACATTTTACGTTCCACACTTCGCCCGAACGGATTTTCTTTTGTAAGTCAGTAGAAGGGGATCCTTGCTAAAATGTAGCAGTATCTACTAAAGAAATCTGTGTTTCCAAGAAATTTGCTTGTCCCTGCATTGCAAATTTCACTCAGTGTAGTGGAGAGGGATGGTTAGCTGCCATGAACTTTCTTCTAGGATTAATGAATTTTCAGTTTAGCTATTTCTAGTGCAATGTTTAGAACTAAAACAATTTCTTGAGACCTCTTCCGTTTTTCAGAATACCACCTAACTAATTTCCATGAAATTTATGTTATTAACCTTTTTTGAAGCCATTGCTATTTTCTAAGCAAATTCACTAAAACGTCACTTTTAATTCGAAATTTGTCAATATTCTGATTTTTTAATATTTCAGCCCATTTATTTTACCCTTTTGAATTGACAAAAACTGATTACCACAATTGAGCCACTACTAGTCCACATTTTTGGTCTTTCATTGAAGTTCCCTCAATTTTGATCCAGTAGTTACGGAGAAAAGCTATGAGCGGCCGACGGTCGGATTTTGGTTTATTATTGTCCGTGATGTTGGTATATTACTTTCAATAAAGAATCTTTGTGATCTCCATGAAAAAAATGTTAACCCCCTCCTTTCCTCTAAAGTTGCTAGCCTACGCTTCACAATACAAAAATATCAAAAATCGAATTATAAAGAAAATCCGTACGCCATCAGCACGATTCCTCCAAAACTACTGGGCCTAAGTTTACTAAATCCGGTTAAAAATCCAAGAATAATCCGAGATTTGCCAGTAACCTCGGGATCTTGATCAATCATTCCCAAGGATTACAATTGTGGATTGAATTATCAACAAATTGATATCTCAAAACGTTCAATGTAAGAGAGTAGTTTTTTGTTAGATTCAGATAGAGATAAGTTCCCTGAATCGAATGAGACCATTTTGGTTGCTATACTACCATCCGTTCGATCATCATTTGAAAACCCGGGCAGGTAGACGGTCGAGATGAAGATCCGGGAAGCAGAGCCCATTTAACGGGAGGTTTGAGCTAAACCGCGTGGAACTATTTTCATCTTGAATAGAATTACAAGATATGGCGCGAGGTGTCGAGTTTAGATCATGTACCGCAAACTACGTCTTAAATAGATATATCAGCTATTTACAAAGAAAGGCCCTTTTATACAGAAATAGTGAACCTCCCTGTAATAACGTGTAGCTGTTTTTTCAAATTTTTTTATTCTACTAATCTTGAAACGTTAAAGACATGTTTGGGTCATTTCCTTCTTGGTCCAAATTTTCATAATTGACAATAATAAAGAGGACGCTCCAATATTTGAGCCATTCACAACAAGAATTAGGTTTTACTCCAGTAACAAGGCTGGTTTTTCCAGTGGACCCATTGAAATTCCATATTCATTGGTTCAGTCCTCCACAGACCCTGTTACGTCGCTTTAAACGAACACCAATTTATAAATTCCATTCGGCAGTAGAGCCTGGCAGGAAAAGCGTCCCAAGCGATCCCTGAAGTGCAGTCGAGGGGCAGCCGAGCCATAAGGCATTATAAGATATTAGGGGGTAAGCGACCCCGCTTGGGTTTTCGGTGTCGAATATTAACGACCTCCAGGGCAAACTTGATAGGGATATGTGGCCGTCGGTGATAATAAATACATGGGAGGGCGGTTTTAGCAGGTGTCATAAATCGGGAAGGAGGGTGCCCCTTCTTCGGAGGCAGGGGTGCGCTTTTGGGGTAAAAGGCAGTTGGAATGGTTTTACGTGCGAGTTAGTGGTTCGGGGGACCATGTTAACTAGCCGACTTGTGCTTAGGGGCACGTTCCACTCTTGAGGGACAATCGTAGTGCGTTTTTCGGGTCGAATCACGCCTTGGCCGGGGGTTTGCTTGCATATTTTATGGACACCACGCGTCACATCTGAAGGAGAAAAAAAAAATTGCGGTCGTGCTTTTGAAATATGACGAGGAGGGTCGATAAGAACTTGCCCAGAAAAAATTGATATTGCCGGACGTTATGGGATATTCTCGTGTTCGAAGGAGACGACGCTCTTCGGGAGCAGAGAGTGGCATAAAAAAAATGCATTGAATTATTACGCAAAGGTTCATTATGCCTGTATTAGACAACCTTTCTACTTAATAAATCACTTATCTATGTTTATTATATATAGTAGGTAAGTTGTATACCCTCTCAACCCAGCACTTCCGTGATTTGTAACTGTACTCTAGGCAACATACCTGGGCCCCATTTAGATTTCAGCACGGTAAATGAATTGGGGGAGAAATTAGTCTCAAGGTCCCTTCAGCTGATCAGTATATCGCCATGTCTTAATGACTTCTAGACGTCCAAAGAAAGTTGGATAACATCTTCAATGTAGCTCTGTGAACACCTAAATTTACAAGTCCATTTGTACGACATAAGAAAAACTGATATCAAAGCACCTTCAATTGTGTGATATGCTGTATGTTAACATCAAGCACAGTGGTTGAAAACGCTATTCTGTAAGCCCAAAAAGGGGAAAATAAGAATTTCTGAATACTCGGGAAGCAACCTTAATACCTTCACAACGATGGCCAAAGGCTATTGTCATCATATCTATAGACGATATGACAGAGTCGAGTAAGATCAAGGTGCGATTTTGCCTCAGATAATGAGGATCGACTGTTTTATTCGAAATCAATTGCGAATAAAGTTGTTGGAGCTCTTCAGTTTTTATACATATTTATTGTGAAAGTTTCGCCCATACATCGTGAGCTTCATCATCACTAGTATTTTCTTAATTTTTATATTTTTATATAAACAACAGTCTTTCTGGTGTTAAATATTCTGATGTGTTTGCATCATCGTCGGCGTGATTATCTAAGTTATTTATATGTGCTGTCTCAGTCATCAGTTTTGTGTGTTTTATATTAATATTGCAGCTAGGCATCTTCCATTGAAGTACCTTGGAACTTCATGATTCAACTTTTTATGCTTAATGTTAGTTTTGTAGAGTTCACTTTCGCTGTCTATGCCACTCATAAGGTGCATCACACTACATGTTATTCTGTTGACTAGAACCATTTTTTTAATTAATGTGTTTTTTAATTGTTAATTTTGAAAATTTGAGAGAGTGAGAGCACGTTTTTTGGAGGTGGAGGATCCAACGGTCACGCCATACCCAACCAACTCAACTTGAAATCAATTGTGTTTCGGGAGTGGTGGAGGCACAAAAGCCGTTTCCGCTCGTTCGATGTGTCCAGAATATGTAAAGAAATTCAATAATTAGAATTCTACTTGTTGAAATAGCTTTGGAAACATGACATGAATTGAGGACTCGAAGGTAAATAATGAACACTTCGATTTCTTTGGACAGCCAAAAAATATATTGACCTGTATTGAGTCTAAAACGGACGTATATCTTTTTCTGAACAGTAGCACCTTTTTTGCAATATGGATTTACCTACTTTTTTCATTTGATTTAAGTTGATTTTGAGGAAAAATTGATTTTCTAATCTACCGAGAAAGTAACCATTTATTTGTATTTATTGTGTTATTTCGAGTTCGTCGTGTTATTTATCAATATTATCGAGCTAGTTTATTGCGTTAATTCTTCAAATTTTCTTTGTCAAAGTACTATTGGTGATACTTCCTACAAATAACGTGTCAAACTTTTTAAAATTACCCACTGTGAGATTATCTACCTACTTTGTGGTAAAATTTAAGTATCAGAGGACATATATTATGAGTTACTACATTTTACGTATGAGTTTGATTTATATTCCCTCGGATAACTTTTCTTCATTTTACCATGAAGCCCGTTTTAATGCTAATAATATTAGGTATGGTAAATCTCCGTACTTAGCTACCTCAGTAATGCGTCTAACGCCATTTCCGGACACAATTTCAACAAACGAACTCCTACGCACGAAGAAACCCCAGTATACCAAATCCCTTGGGTTAACGACATCTTTTGAGTTTCGTGCTCGAAGAATAGCGTTTTTAACCGCTGTGCGATGTATTTGTATGATCACACTTACGGATATTTATTTAAATTGAACTAAGTTCTTAATCCAATTTAAAAAATACGAAATTCGGTTGAGAGTTCAAGCATGGTACGAGTACCGTTAGACTGAGGGGTCGAAAACAAATTTGGTTGGAACAATCAATGCAAATAGTGAAGAAATGACGATTTATCCCCATTAACGGTCCATTTAAACCCTTCCATCGTTGAAATTCAATGTTCTAAAATAGTTTTAAATAATAAATTTGAGAATTGTTGCTTGATCAGCGGTAGAAAGAATTGGCTACTACCACCCTCTATTCCTCTTTGAAATCGGGATCGAACAAAATGACATTGAACTGAAATCAATTGAGAATTATACCCTGATTAGCGTCAACGAAATTTGTATCGAAAAAACACGTTTTTTCCGCACTAGCCGCTCGAAATTTCTGGATTTTGTTGCACAACTTGAGTAATATTGAATTGAACAGAAAATAATCAGGAAAATTTGAGGATGGCCGGCGGCCGATAACATTCATCACATACCTACACTTCTTCTTTAAAACACTTATAGCTTTGGACTTCATTCATCTGGCGAGGAAAAAGTAAAGTAAAAAGTTGTAAAGTATAATGCTTTGACATATAAATTAATTATGGTAAACTTTGGTCTTGGATATCGGTAGCCGAAAATCAAACAAACAGTTCCTAGTATTTAAATCATGTACGTTAGAACCTTTTCGGTACTTTTCATGGATGTGAATAGGCTGCCTAAATAAAATGATACGGTTCATGTAAGATCAAATGTTAGATTTCAACATACCTACGGTTTTCAAAATTCTCAATATTTCAAACTCGTCATTAACTCCATCATTGAACTTAAGATTTAAAATGAACCTGATGCGAGAGAGGGGAACGTACACCTATCTTTTTTTCATGGATTCGGTTCGGAATGGTCTGAAACCGATTAGCACGCAGTTATGACGCCATGACGTCAGCCTAAATCAACTGTAATTCAACTATGTTTACTCCTTACCACCAATGATGCACATCACGTCAAAAAAAAGAAAGCTGGGTCGGTTAGTTGCCTTTTTATAAAAACTAGCAAATAAAGTTATGTTAAGTTATTCAGTGCTTAACTTATCATGATGCTATATCGGATTAGTCAAATAATAGGCTTACTTCGTCCATTAACCTTGTGTCAATACTGAAATATTGTTGCATGCTAGGTGTTCAGATGCTAGCGATATTGAACCATTTGGCAAGGTATAATCTTGCACTCGTGAATTTTCGTGTGGTTCGCCTCTGCAATATTTAAAGGGCTACGGTCCTAGAGGTCGAGACATGAGGGTGAAAACCGTCTAAAGGCCGTTAAGGGCACATTAGAGACAAGGAAACGCATTCCCGGGTTACAAGACGTATTAGAACGACCCTCCCAGGTTGTGTGGCGGTAATCGAGACTGGCCGAGCACCTTCGGGAACAAACGATACGACGCCCTCGGCCCTTTTTCGGGGGAAAATTTTTTTTCTCCTGAATTCAATGTAAGTAGAGCCGCAGTGGAAGAAATAAGCCGTATGTAAGTCAGTCACGTAAACAGGTAAAGACTGTCGGGACTCCCTTTTGCAGCATTATCGGTGTGTCGATAGGCTCTTTATATTATCAGCTTTTCACATTCGTGTCACTAAACAGTAACTTAATCCCTATTTCATTTGACGTTGCGAATATTTCCTGAAAAATTCCATTTGGAGACCCGGTCACAAAATGAATAGCTTTGGATTTCATCATTACTGTATATTTCCTAAAAAAAGCTTGGGATTCCTTTTTCAGTCAGATCATTTGATGCTCATCTCTATGAGGAAGTGATTAAACCACTATGGGCTACCTCTGTCTTCATGGGGCACTGCACCAAAAAGAGCAACGTCAAAATCATCCTAACAGTTCTTTACTTGAACAAATGATCTGCATCGCGATCTCAAGGTTGAGATGCTTGACGAGGTCATAAGAAAAAAAGCAGTGGATCACGAAAATCGGCTCCACGATCACATCAACGTCTAAACCCTTTCACTCCTGGACAACAGCGATGAGGTGCAACGACTGAAGAGGATCGAACCGTTCAACCTAGTTACAAATTGCTAATAGTAGTGAAATTTTTCGTGAAGGTAGGTCATGATCTATGAACCACCAAAAGTGAATTGAAGTGAAGTTACTAGATATATTAAATTCTTCACAGTTGTAACAATAAATATTTATATATATTTTAAATGATGTTCTATCTATTTCCGAGTTTCAAAGTAGTCTTCTACAAAACTTTTGGAAAACGCTGCAAATTATTACACAAAGATTTATTAAAATAACTCTTTTATGTAAATCAGTGATGTACATTTATTGGACGAATTCTGTGATTTGTAATGTGAACTCGTCGACTTCCATATCTTGTAATTGCGAATTCAGATACCGTGTGAATATTCTCATTAATATTTTAGCAAAGTTGTTCGATTAGGAACGAAATCAGATTAAAGGATCATTTAAAAGATCACTGGGTAATTGTGTAATACCTTGTAATTGACTTGTACATGTTCCACATGCTGTGTTGAATATATCACTGTGAACACCAACCTTTACAAGTCCCTTTGTTCAAAAGGCTGTTATCAAAATACCTACAAAGGTGCAAAGTACTGTGTATAGACACAAATCGAACAAATTCAAGGAGATGAAACAAAACACAGTGCTTATAAAATATTAATAAAAACTTATCCGCAAATATACGTCTAACATGAGTCTTAAGAGACTCGATTTCAAGAGAAACCCTTGAATATAAAATTTCATTGCAAATATAATAGCTGATTTTATCCTCATATTATAAATCATTTTTACCGTGTCCGAGCACATTCAAACTCTTGTTGAACGGATGAACTCTAATCGGTCCGGATGGGCTCATGCAATTCTTCGAAGGAACGTACATCAATAACGAACATGAATACATAGTGCTATTTTTCTTTCGATATTCCGATTTTTTTTTTATATTTCACCTCTTTGATTTCACCCATTAGGATTGGCTGGGAGTCATGCAAAGAACTGGGTCCCAACTAGACTCCAGTGTGGGTTTTTACATTAGGGTTAACGCAGTAGTTTTGAAGAGAAGCTCTGGAAGGTGCACGAGGTACGGACCAATTATTTTTAATTCGATTTTCGGCTTCCACAAATTTTGAAACGTAAAATAACTCGGAGGGAGATGGAGCGGGGTTAAAATTTTGTTCTTGGTCGATTACAAAGGTCATTACTAAAAATAATAAATGTACACTGAATAGTAAAGGTTTAAAAATTTATATACCTAGTCGCTAAACGTAAAGAATGGGGAACCTTCTCTATTACCTCTAACATCCGTATATGATAAGCATATGCTGAGTACGCTATATGAGATCCCACTTTGTGCGCAACATTGGTTCTTCAGCTCCTACTTTTTGGATACAATAAAGTTATTCATAGTAATTCCAATTAGTGAATACCTGAAATAAGGATACATCTTACTTCACAATGAAATAAAATATATACACAAATTTCATTATACATAACATGTGTATAAGAATGACGTTGAAACTTTAATAGGAGCAGCTGTAATCAAAACAGACCTGATGGTAAAAATGAAATGGCACAACAATTGGTTATCCGGAAAATTCGCATGTACATTCTATGTTCTAAATCATTCATCATGAATCTATCGTCGTCTATTCTTTCATCATGATAATTAAGTCTCTTAAATGTACAGTGTACCTGCTTTGACTCCAACATCAAAACCCCTAACCATAAAGCAACCAAATGTTTCCATAGAGAGGAATATTGAAGGTTGTACAAATACTGGTAAATTTTTCAACGAATTAGTATACTTGTCCTCCAGGTATGCCACGGATCAAAGTGGAAACTTCTCATTAAACAGAGTGAAGACAGGAAAAAACAAAATCAAAATTAATAGGTAATGACGATGATATTCCTAATGACAAACATTTGAGTAAAAACTAAAAACAATTGCTACATTTCTCCCTCCCACCCATACCTGGTGATACTCAACATACTGAAGAGGAAATTCCTGGATTATTGTGCTCTCTGTAATACAATATTGATTGGTCTACGGTGGTACTGTAAAAAAAGGAAAATAAACAAAAATAATAAATACGAAAATAACTACACACTTAAATTTATGGGATTGGAATGAAATCTAGTTCATGCTCTTGAAGCCATTGTTTGTGGCTACGAGTTTTAAGACGGACGTGAACATGTTAATACACCTCAAAACAGTGTGTATGAAAAAAAATTAAAAATATACTAATGGAGATGTCATAAATAATGTCGTGTATGGGTTTAAACATAGCACTTGAGCAAATAATTTTTGCTTGATCCACACTAAAACATCAAAAGTTGTTAATCATGTTGCGGTTAAGTCTATTGAACCACAATCAATGCGATTCATTTGCTCTCAATTCTCCTCTGACAAAACAGCCTTCCGAAAGGACTACTCACAAGGGTTTTTTTCTTTGCTTCAGCTGCGAGAAAGAAGAAAACCCCCTAGAAAGTTACCACCAGCACTTTCTTTAGAGCGCCACGTCCCAGAAGAAGTAAATTAACCTGCCGTATGACTGAAGCTCCTGAAAAGTTTCTGTGATGAGATTACACAAAGTCAGACGAACCTCTTTTGACCTGTCCGTGGGGTTGTGCTTCACTTCGGCAACTACCAAGCTACCGGCTTTTCTTCGACGGGAATGGAAGGCTCTACCGCATCAGTTGGAAGGTTCATTTAGAGAGTTTGGGGATGTTGACGTGTCCGATGGACGGGGTTTGGGGGAAGGTTGCCTCCCAAAGCTGCCGGCTATTGGGTTTGCAAGAGGTGGCTTTATTAGGGCCAAGTGCAAGCTGCTCAATGGTGTGTTAATTACGGAGGTGCTTTAGATGTAGGGGGCAGTGGATGGACGAGGTGGAGAGGGGTCCTGGTACGTGAGGGGCATTCCGGCCTAGCACTCGACCCCCCTCGCCTCTTCACGCGGTCATCTAGCGTCCTTTATCTCCGCTGACCACTGATTGCTCCAAACCGAACCTTTCTCAATGACACATCAAACACCGTATACGGCTATTTCATTATTGGAACCACCCTATGAACACCCTTCATGAAGCCTTTATCAATATTCTGGTGATTCTTCCAAACGCTCTTGTCAAGACTCACAAACACAACTTGTAATTGAAATTCGCGTCACAACATGATATTGCTTATATCAGACTCTTCCATTATATTAATCTACAGCACACACTATATTTTTACGCCATGAAAAACAGCAAATTATTCCTTCGAGGTTAATCAATCCTCAGTACTTACGGAGTTATTACTTACTTAACTTGAAATAAAACAGTTAAAGTTCAGGATCATTAGCTTTGCCATTCACAAACGCGTTATTGATCTTTGTTATGCATAACTTATTCTATTTACTGAATTTATAACCTCATTGGATTCATAGATATCGAGCCTTCAAAATCAAACTCTAAAAAGTACTCTTTCTTTTCAAGGCTTTTGAAAGGTGTTTATTGAATGCTTCAACCCTTCAATTTTACAAGTTGGTTCATTTAATTTAAAATATAGTTATTGAAATATTCAATTCAAAGATAATTAAATGCATGCTTAATTCCATCTATCAAAAAAATGTTTCTTCTCGAGAGATTACAAAACTGTAAGTGCTGTAGTGGCGGATCCTTCCTTGAAACGTTGGGGGTGGAACGAGACCACCAGGGGCTATCGCAAAAGATAACGAAGAGATGCTTTTTCAATTCGATTTGAGATAAAAATTCCAATTTGTATGTTTCTTGTTGTTCACTTTATGTAGGATCGCAAAAACATAAAATAAACATAAAATAATGAAGACACTATTTTCGTCAGAACTTCTGAAGAACACAGGAACGTTCGTTTTAACGCTAATATGTCGTAAACATTAGATTCTAAATGGCTGACGGCTTGACAGTTATTTGTCCAGAGTAACAGATCCACCAAATTCAACGAGAAGTGGCGGATTGCTCTAGAACATTTGCGAATATGACACAGAAACTGAGTTCGTAGCTGGTGACAGTTCAAACCGCCCAAGCATCTTTATCACGATTCTTTTAGAACGATGTTCGCAAATCATGCTTGATTGATTTGGACGGGCCTGAACATTCATAAATAACCTCAAAGACAATCACGAAACAAAACTGAAAAAATCACAAGCGATAGAAATAGTGGGGAGCTGACAGACACTGATAACCGAAACGAAAAGAAGAGCTCCTAGCGGTTAGCGCAGAGAAACATTTGCTCCATCTCGTGCTTTTTGAGCTATCTGATTTGACAATTCCTTAGGCTTGCCTAAATTCTACCGGAACTATTGCCTTATCAGCAGTGACCTTCAAGCACAGATTAAATCTATAGCTCTCTTGCTTCTGATTGGATAGAAGCCGTGGAGGGTTTACTTTCCCACGTTGGTTTAAACTCTTAGGCTTTCTTGAAGTTATTATCTCTTCGGTTTATTGTCTGGGGAAAACCTATCAGGAGCCGCCCCTGATGTGCATTAAATGGGTATTGGCAGTATAAAGAGAATGCAAACAAACTGCATATTTGTTGAAGTGAATAGTCAAGTAACCTACAGTATGAACAATGATGATGTTTAATAAATGTAACATTGTATCTGTAGAAGCATTGATAAACGATCAGGAAAATTGTTTAGAGGAAGATGACCAGTCCCAAACAGAGACCAATGAAACAAAATGTCGTGAGGGAAAGAAGATTGATGGTGGCTGATTCGCTCACAGCACTGTCCCTGGTTAGGTCCCTTTCTCACCTCGTCATTACCAATGATTGCATGTTTGTATTGCCTGGTCACTCCAATGTGTAAACACGGTACCTTGTTGACGGTAATAACAGGGGTCACTGGACGGGTCAATATGTCCAGGGAGGACTTCCCAAAGAAAAGCAACGTGTCAGGTATCATCTCCGCGTGATCGAAATGCCGTGATGGGGGCGCGACAGTGAGATGCGGACCGTGGAGAATCATCGCCGGACCGTTGCTGTTCTTCCACCTTTCGAAGTGTTGTGCCCAACAATCATAGTTCAATCAACTGTTACGAGATTGAGAAGATTCACACAATAGGAAACCCTTGGAAGCGAATCGGGGATAAGTCAAATTGGCTTCTTTGTGCTGAAGCGTTAAACTGATGAGTACTATACAAGTCAACTCGTCGCTAAATATCCGTATCATCCCTTAAAGGTATGATATCTAAATTATTTGTTCATTATGGAACCAAACTTGAGTAAAACACCGCCTCAATACGACATCTATGCAGTTCGGAGATACACACACATAAAATGGGAGTATTGAACGAAAAAACAGCACTGTGTAACTGATTATTTTTTCAAAAAGGAATTACATTAGCGTTGAGCATGTTGATGATCCCGCTAATAACATGACGGGGACTGTTTTCCATGGCAACAGAAAATATTCTCCCTATTCTACGTCGAAGGCTGAATTGGAATGCAATACACACATACCACACAGCTGATCATCGTTATCATTTTATATTATCATTTTTTTCTAATTTTCCATTAGAGTACAAAGATGTGGTTACTTGCTGTATAAACAAGAAGATTTTCCAAAAATTATTGTTAAACATCAAGTGTGAAAAGCCGGTATTTCCATATGAGCTGCACTAGTTGGGAAATGAGTTGCTATAAGCTCATTCACTTGATAAAATTATCTTGATGCCACTATAAACTTTTAACATCATAATATAACATAAAACACATTGCTCTACAGTTGTTTAATATAGATATTTTTTAAAGTGATCGTTTTGGTTTTTTGTTCAACAAAAGTTTTTTCCTTTCATTTAACTTATTAAAACAGAGTATATCCTTATATACATAATATATTATATACTTCAATTGCGCTATTGTAGTTCGATAGAGTGGAAAATTTATGAGCATGATTCCATTGATCTAGTATAGAGAGAATGATCAGGCTTTGACAAAACATTTTCCCGCAGCATTAGCGAAATGCTACTGACGTCCATTATACAAGAGAACAGTAATTTTTTCAGTTTTCCGAAAAGGTGCAGAGAAGGCGTTCGGTATATAGAATGGGTCATCATCCGGACAATACATTAGATCGGATAGATTTATTTGCCGGTTTTCGATTCAACATACGTAGATTTCAATAATCAAATTGAAAAAAATCCGTCCGCGCGCAGTCCGAAGCTTTTTTTTAAACTACTTTGGGCCAAAGTGAAAGGTCCGAAATTCGATTCCGGTCCGGTGTGCCAATAATCTTAGCGCCTTGAAAATCAACCCTGAGCGGTAATATTTAAGGATTTAACTGAGAAAAATTCAAAATCTCAACAACTTTCAATGTAAGAGGGAAGTTTTTTGTTTAGTTCAGATATCAATTAGTTCCGTGAGTTGAATAAAACGCTGTGGGATGGAATAAGTTCGCTCCACAATTGCAAAAATCCGAGGGTGGTCTTTAACAAGAGAATAAGCAAGGATGGATACCAGAGTGGCTGACGACAGACCCGAAGCATGGTGGATACTTTACTACTCCAATTATCTGCAGTCTACTGATCAGCTTTGGAAGGATATCTGGTACGGAAATGATCAATCTTTTTGTAATAATTTGTAGTGTTTTGCTTTCGTCTCCATCTTTGATTCCAGTTTGCATCAGCAAATGAGCCCAAGTTCCGCCAAACCAGGCTTAAGCATATTTATCATATTTGCATTAGATTCAACTATGAGCCATTTCTGATTTGTGACAAATGGGTTTCATCGGACCTGCCGGGGCTGTACATTTAGATGTGGTAAAAAACCGTTTTGCATGTAATTGACAAAGTTAAGCAACGTTGAGTGGTTTTTAGTGAAATAGTCAATGATTGTCCTGACTCAATTCCTTATTTTTCTATACTCAAAACTTATTTATAAAGATAATGGGGCTTCAATAGAAAGTGTTGACGGAGGATTCTCTGACTTATCTGATGTCGAGATATATTGAAAAACTTTAATTAAAGGTAAGAAGATATCGCGGGTGATTATTTGACATAAGCATAAGAACAAGTCTTACCTTGATGGAGGTGTGCCCGGTTGTGATAGGAGGAGACCTGCTGCCAGTTACCTCGGTGTTCTTTAAAACATTGCGAGTAGACGTTGCTACGAACAAAATTCCAACGTGAAATGGTTGCTGACTTGATCGTTAATGTACATTTGGAAGAAATATTTCGACGACATGCTGTGAGCCAGAGGAAAAAGTTCTTTTCATCTCTTCAATCCCTCATCTTACAAGTTGGACTAGGTCATGTGTGCTTGTTAATATCTTACTTCATCTAAATCACTGATGAACTCATTCGTCTCCGTTTTCTTGATGGCTCGCCCTCAATGGTTTAATATTTCGGAGCCGTTCGGCACTGCTAATAAAGAGAAGGTGTGATCCGCATTTCACTGGAAGTCGAGACAAAATCTCCTCCGGTTCGGCAAGCATTTATATCCCGGCAAAACCAACAGAGTGATGATTGATGATATGTTTGACGTGACAGATCGCTGGATGACTCGGCCGTATGTCGAGAGCCGGGCGCCCCCAGTTCCGTATCACAGCTCCCCTCCGCGCTCCTGGTTGCAACCTCGGGAACCTTCCTTCCGAACAACTTCACCCCCTTTGACACGTCATCCTCCGTCAATTATTTTTTCCTTTCAGTTACATCTTCGGAGGGGTTACATCGACAACCTAATGCTTCCCGCTTCCTATCGTCCACACCATATCACTTTGACTAGTAGCGTTGTTGTACGAGAACTTTGCGGAAATAAATGGCAACCGAAATGAGAGTATTCTTACCAATCATTGTCTCGGATAGGTCCATAATTTTCCCCAATCATCCCACAATATTCATCAAAGTTGTACCAAACACATTATTATTTTGTTGAACTCAAAATATATTTTCTCAGTATGTCTCAATATAAAGTAGCGAAATTTATTAATCAAATGTCAACTACCTCTACCGTGGAAATCCTAGCATCTCGCAGAAGCTCAAAAAACATTTGTTCTCCTAAATAAAAAATTGTCTTTTCGTTCTGCCCAAATTTATTGTATGGGGAAGTGTCCTCACTTGAGACTACAAATCTTTGTGGGTAATAACATGTTCGTAATGCTCCAGGATCAAGTGTTTGTATAGTACTACAGTTGTTGGACCTCAGAGATCCTGATGATAACGATGTTCTGCAAACTAAACGCTTATGATTAGTCCAATCTCCCGCAGACTCCAAGGTCTTCTTGCCGCGATCACGATGGCTATAAACACATACACATATTTCCTCGGTCTATATACATATTTCAAGTTACAATAGATGGAATGAAGTTACTAACTGACTTGAATGAGGTTTGCATGAGTGATGAAAACTTATTTTTTACTGTATTCATCGTTCACACTGGTAAGGGCTTAGTACCATCACAGTTCGGCAGGATAGCTCTGAAATGAAAAGGCCCAACAAACCTGACTCTTGATAAGTATTCCATTCACCAGCACACTCCAAACTTCTCTTGCAGGGATCACAAAGAAGTTTAAAAGTTGAAATTCACACATTTTTTTTTTTTTTACACTGTATTACGTGAGACAGAATCAGCGAAGCGAAACTAATTAAGGACCACTTCCACCAAAAAATTGAACGCATTCAAGAATGAAGATGTCGAAAATAAGGAGGATTACTGAAAGTTGTGTTTCATCAGAGCTACGTTCTATAGTTGGTAAGCATTGACAGTTTGTAATACCTTCGAAGATATTTAATTGTCAGAAAACGATCACCTCATGTAAAATCTATGTTGATCGAACTATCTACGGACGTGAGCATTGAATTGTTAAAACATAGTTATTTGTTTAAATTTTTCTTACGCTGGTATACCCCAAGGAAGTGTATTAGGCCCACTACTGTACCTCCTGTACACCAGTGACTTACCAGAAGTAGATCAAAGGACAACAGCAACATTTGTAGATGACACTGCACTCCTGGCAGTGGGTGAAAGCAACAATGAATCAATTCCCAAACTTAATAATTCACTCTCTAAAATAAACATCTGGACATCAAAATGGAGGATCAGATTGAATTAGGCCAAGTCAGTGCACGTTGACTTTACCAATCGGAAAATGAACTACATCCCTACTTTCCTCAACAACGTGGTAATTCCCTACGCTTGACGCTAAGCTCAGGTGTAAAGAAAATGTAAAAAAAAAAAAAAAAAATCTGAACTCGTGTTAAAACTTGGGAGAATGTACTGGCTAATCGGCCGGAGATCCACCATGACAATTGGTAACAAGCTGCTATTGTACAATCAAGTACGAAAGCCAGTTTGGGAGTATGGAGCACAGTTTGTGGGGCTGCACAGCTCCAACCAATAGACAAAATTATTTAATAATCCAACGTTTCCAGAACACCGTTTTACGATGTATAACGGATGCACCGCGGTATTTCCGAAACGATGCCCTCTACCGTGAACTTCGAGTTGACACTGTGGATGAAGTTATTAAAAAGCGGGCTACTGCTCACCTTAACAGACTCAAATATCATGTAAATGAGGAAACTGTCAAGCTTCTAAATGTACAAGATATAACTCGTCGCCTTAAGCGAGTAAAACCACATGAACTTGTGTAGGAAGTGATTATGAAAGTTAAAGAGACATGGGACTATATTAGTAAAATAAGTCAAATTGATATTGTTAATGGGTTTACTCGGTGCAACAAAAGAGTTTTAAAAAAATTCTTAAGAAATTATGGTACCTATATAACCAATTCATCAGTTGTTACTCACATTTAACGGAAAAGAAGCAAGAAACCGGGAAATGAAAATTTCGTTATTTAATGGACTACATGCATTGAAGTACATTTGAAATTCTTACAAAATGTATGTAATATGCATTTTACGAATGTAAATTAAAAATAAATTATTTAATAATGTATGTTTGACCTGACCTCAGCTGGTTTGGTTATTCAGGGAGTTCATAGTCCGGGCGCATCAAACTGTCCAAATTTTGCTTAGACGGTTTGAATCAAACTCGATGAGGTAATCTTACAAAGGTAAACTCAGTTCTCCTATCTGGACGTAAGCGAGATATGGGTTAGTGACTTTTGAGGTTTATTATTCAATAATGATTCCGTCGGAAATTGTAGTATTTTCCTTAAGTAGTTTCCTGGGGAAAATGGGCCTTGCTCAATAGTTCCATGCTACAAAAGTTGGGGAAACAATTTTGAAAGTGTTGTCACGTTGCACTACCAGAAGTGCACCTGAATTGAGTGTTTGTTTACCACCTTTAGTATGGGAAAACCTGATGCTAATGAGGCTCAGCAAGCTGGCAGCTTATAAGTAGTCCAATCTCCCGCGGACTCCAAGCGCCTCTTGCCAGGATCACGACGGAGTTTAAAAGTGGATACATATCCCCTCACACCTTCGGTACTTTTCTGACAACCCACAATTATCTACCTTTGGGGGAAAATATAATCACCCAAACGAACCATTACCTCAATGTCATTCAGAGGTGCCCGAGACCAGCGGTGCCCCGCCCTAATGGAATATTGTACCGGCACCGTCCGTTTGTGCCTCGTTAAGAGGGTCCCACAGGGCTCGGTTTCTTCCCCCATAATTACAACCTCGCACGCATTCCTCATTTATGATAAATCAAAGGGAAGAGAGGAAAAAAAGGTATCCTCGAGGAAGCAAACTTATCATCCCTAAAGGAGGAACTTTAATAATAATGGGGTCCTTCAACGGAGTTCCATACCGAAAAGGTTGAGTGGGTTCCGCAAATGAGTGATTCTGTCCAGGAATATGGGCGAAAAGAGAAAGAATTAGGAATAATTACATGTTGGAGAGAAATGTGTAGGAACTTTATGTGTTGTCTGTATCACAAATAAGCAGAAAATTAGTTCACACGCTTTGTAGTATTAGCTTGACATTTCCACGTTCGTTGTGTTTTGTAAGAGCGGATCGACATCAATGAGGAAGCCCTTTAGGAAATAATTATTAGGAAAGTATTATAATAAATAGGAAACAGGTAATAATTCGCTGTTCGGCTGCACAAAGTGCTTATCTCTTTCGAATGACTGTTCATTTGTGAACTGTGAATATTTTGATAAATGAACATTCATTTGAGATCACTGGGAGAATGATTTTGGTTTATTATTCAATAATAAACCATTGTAATCGCTCTTGAAAAAAAAAAAAATCTAACCCCCCTCCCCCCCCCCGAAAATTTTATGGTTAACATTTCAAAGGGTGTAGAATCCGAATCTGTAATAAAATTTTTTCCGTCCGTCCGCCGTACGCACGATTTCTTCCAGACGGCTGGAGCAAAAAAGCTGAAATTTTCAGGAAAAATCCATGTTGGTCCGGCGACGCCCCAATTCTTGAGCCAGCTCTCTCACTCAATTTAAAGTGCCCTTTAAGGGCTGTAAAAGTTTTGTAAAATCCGTAGTCCGTAGGTCAAACCATTCCCGATCTATGGCCCGATTTATGGTGCCAACATTCGCGTTATTTTGGTATATTATTGTTTTTGTTTTGATATCAGTAACCTAGTGACGTAGTGATGTAGTAATGTGGATACTGGAGTGAACTCCTAACAGGCTTTGTAGCCGATACACAGGTTGAAGCATTCTGATAACCATAAAAAACGCTGCAAATTCTTCCACTGGGGTTTATTATTCAATTGGCTTGCGTTCATGATTTGAATTTCTACTAAGCTTTGGAGTGTGCGTGTTTCACAGGTGATAGAGCGATTATTGAATTTCAGGAGATATGCACATAGCACGTAAATCTGTTCTCAACCAATATACCTATTTGGATTGTTCAGTTGATCATGTTCGTGTGCCTCCTGAAATTCAATAATCACTCTATTAGATGTGAAACACGCACACTCCAAAGCTTAGTAGAAAATCAAATCATGAACGCAAGCCAATTGAATAATAAACCCCGGTGGAAGAATTTGCAGCGTTTTTACAATGTTTACATGCGGTTTCTCCTACACGCACATGCTGATCATTCATTTTCATGCCAATTAGAGCGAACGGATGAGCAATCAATCCGCTGGTCTTATCCGATTAAAAGAAGCGATTTCTATTAATAACAACAATATTAAAACGTTGTTATCCTAGGTGCTACGTTTTTTGGGGTATTTTAATAGATCACGCGTTGACTTCAACCTCTCACTTCACTATTGAGATATCAAGATTGACTAGAACTCATTTCCATATTTAACTGAGGTTTCTTAAGTTTTTGTCCAGTAGGTAGTTTGAATAGAGAATTTCCTTACAGAGAATGGTGTTTTAAACCTTGAAAAGGTTTTTGCGATGAGACCCCCCGCCGAAAAGCGACAGGAAAAAGTGAGACAAAAGTAGAGCGTTTTTTTAATAATGATTTTTACTTACGACCGATCGTTGCTAAGGAATTGTATTTTTTCTATTTTTCGTAGCACAAAAATTGTTCTCCACTTTTTGGAAAGCTGTGAATTTATTTGACACCAGACCACATCCCACGCTGCCAATTTCATCCTCCTTACATCCCGGAGAACCATTGGTTACGAGTTCGTTTTGTTGACAAAACTTCTTATTGGAGTGAAGTTCTGGCTTAGTTACCTCTGATAGATAAATATATATAGGTTATAATATGGATTATTTATTTTCTGTACATGTTATAACGAAAACGGGTTTATGTTCAAATTCGGAATGTTTTATTTCTTTTGCTCCGTTTATTACAAGTTATGGCCAACATTGGTTTGTGATAGGTAATATTTTAAAGTATTTAATATTTTAAAGTATGTAATTTTTGGAGTCGATGTTATCCATGTCCCGAGCGAAGATCACATTTTTTTTATAGTACCTCAAAAACCTAAATAAGTAATGTCACAAGTCAATTTGTTGCAATTGTATGAACACTGGGTGGCTCTGTGCAGAGAACATAAATTTCTTTTTCGGGAATTATATCTCACCAACCCTCTAATCAGAAACGTGTTGATAATGATTAATACGAAATATTCGAGGTGTATCCCTCCGACAGTTTCCTGAAACCGTACGTGAGAGATGAACCTAAACCATCGCTCTGAACTCTCGATCTCACTCGGTAAATCACAAAAACACTGCGGAATATTAGGCAACTCGGAATCCCCGTAAAAATCTGTGTGAACTAATTCGCTATGTAGATCACACGCGGATCCCTAGTTCGAAAACGAGATCCATAAAACTTATTAATCTCTCTTAGAGTGCCTTCCCTTTCTCTCGAATTGTGAAATTCGCTCTTTTGCAGGAGTAGAACTCGGATGTCCGCCATTATCAACGAATGATGGGGTTGGTCTTACGAAAGGGGCTGTTTTCTCTTCCCTTCGATTTACCATTGGTGTGGAAGCATGAAGTTAAGCAGCAACACAAAATTAATTATATCACAATAATTATAAAAATTAATTATATTATAAATCTGAATTTTGATAATACCTTAAAACAGGAGGTAGAAAATTGTTGTTGGTTTTCTTGATTAACTCATCAACGCGAGGGTTGGTGGCGCCTTAGTAAATAGGTCCATTACTTGTCATTTCGTCTTTCACAAATAGTTCACTACATTATTATATCTTAATGATAATAGCCATTATAATAGTATCAATTGTAATTCATACATTTTACATAATTTTACCTCGTAATTACCACCTACAAGTTGTCCCATTATTGCTGTAGAGTTTTGTTTATCCTTTGTAATGTAGCTCTGAAAGAGCTGTACAATTTTCCACCCTATTCCCCCTTCCTCCCACACATTATACGAAACAACCAAAATACATATTGCAAGATGTCATTTCTTCCAACACGTTTGTGACGAGAGGGTTGCCGAGATACAATTCCCAAAAAAGAAATGTATGTGTTCTGCGCATAGCCATCTAGTGTTCTGGAGGAACTGTGCTTGATGCAGTTGCAAAAAATTGACTTGGAACATTACTTATTTAGGTTCTTGAAGCACTATTAAAAAATTAATAAAACGCGAGGAAATTCTTCATTCAAACTTCTGGACAAAAATTTAAGAAACCTGAGTTAAATATGGAAATGAGTTCTAGTTAATCTTGATATCTAAATATTGAAGTGAAAACACTAAAAGGTTGAAGTCGAGGGGCGATCTATTAAAATACCTAAAAACATAGCACCTTGGATAAAAATGTTTTAATATTGTTGTTATTGATAGAAATCGCTTCAATTAATCGGATAAGCCCACCGGATTGATTGCTCATCCGTTCGCTCTAATTGGCAGGAAAATGAATCATCAGCATACGCGTATGGATGAAATCGTATTTAAACGTAGTTAGTTAAAATCATTCGCAAATGAAAGTTTACTTTTCTAAACCATTCGCAATTCACAAATATCAACCATTTAAAAGAGATAAACACTTTATCCAGCCAAATCATTCTACTGTCATTATTATTATATTATTACAACTACTACTATTTTGACAACCAAATAGCCGAAATTTTGAGACAGCCAAAATACATGTTGCAAGGTATGACATCTTGCAAGGAAATGAGTGATGAGTGACGACAACTCACTCATTCAGCCGTTTTTGGAACCAAACATTGTAATTACTAATAGAAGATATTGGAACCAACTAGATCAGTTGATTGAATAGATCACTTGAACTCTCGTTTTCTATCGAGGAATCATGTGATCTATTCTATCGGAGAGTCATGTGGTCTATTCAGTCAGCCAAACCTGTGCTACATTATCAAAACCTGGAGATTACATAAACGTAATTGTATCCTAGATGAGTTGAGATTACAGACGAATGACCTGTCATAATAATAACTTCTAAAACGCTCCCACTTACAATTCCCCTAGTACGTAGTATAAGCCGACATCTATATACCTGAAATGGTCCAATACTGTGGCGCAAGGACCGTTTTGGTGCAGTCGTATGTCAAGGACGTTCAAATTCACACCGGTGTTGACATTATTTTCTTCTGTGAAGGTATAGAACGAACGGGTGAATTTGAATCGGTCCAAGTAAGGTCACTCGAATCTTTGAAAAGAAGTGTTATTTTCAAAGTTTTCGATATTCCGATTTTTCAATATTTCAGCCCTTTGATTTCACCCATAAGAATTGAGGAACAGTTATGACTAGAACTCTGTCCCAACTAGACCCAAAATGTGATTTATGGCCCAAGTTTCCTTAACTTTAATCAAATAGTTTCGTAAAAAAGCTCCGCATGGTGATTGGCGGACGGAAGGGTTTTTTTTATATTCACAGACTGTGCACCTTTGAACGTAAAACAAATAATTTTGAAGGAGGGGGGAGGGGGGGTTAAAATTTCTTTCTTGGTCGACTACAAACGTTCATTGTTGAAAATAATCAAAAGTTCGCCACTACAATACTTTTTCTCGAAACAAAATCAACAACCATTTCAGAGAAGAAAAACATATTTGACGACTCACTACAAAAATTTCACCACAGTGTTTTCCAACTTTCCTTTAGTCGGTAGTCTGGAAGCGAAGAGCATTGTTTTTGAGAGCGTTTATTGTCGTTACAAAACGTAACGAACCACCTCATCGCTTCAGTTACCTACACAATCGCTCTGCCTCGTTCTTGAGGCTGCCTCGCGTTATGAAATCACTAATGTCAGGTCCTCAGACAAAATGCCCGCCGAGAGCTCTTCCGTAATGATAGCTTTTACCCCACTCACAAACCGTATAGGTATAGAGGACTGAACCAAATCACGTGTCGGCGAGCTGGACCTTTTTCACCTTTCTCGCAGCTTCTTTCCAGCGCTGGAGGTTGCTTATTCGCCTTGGAGGCCATTTTGGTAATGGACCATAACGCACGATGACATGCTAAGGTTGATGTTCTATAATATGATGGAATATTCAAATAGTAAACCCGTTAAGGTCTTTCCACCACTTTATTCAAAATCCAAGCAGTTAGACTTTTAAAATCAAATAAATTATACGTTGAAGATATTGTGTTTTCTTTGACCATCGACTTTCTTAAAACCTAGTGACATCAAGTTTGAGAAACACCGTTCAAAAGTTTAGGAGGAAGGGATGAAAGAATAAGACCTAGCCATCGCCCTTGGGATGGTCTTTTAATTTACCGTCAAGAAACGGAGCCGTCCTCCCGTCTTATCTCGGTTGAAAGACGACCGGACGAGAGGGCGAGGGTTATCACGGCGACTGGAGAGGAAGGAAGCAGGAAAACCCAACTGAAAGTAATAAATTTGAAGGAAGTTCCTTCCACTAAGCGAGGGAGCCACCTAAGGAGTGGGTGTCCGCTGGATGTTAAATCCTTCTCAACGACCCGATCGCAATTAAAGTTGAGACCATTTCAAGAGGGAGGCGAAACAATATTTTGTCATTTGCCGTCAGCCTGTGCCTTCGCTTCTTGGGAAGGTAATAAATCCTGATTTCAGCGAAAGGTAATTAGCAGCTAGTCCCCACTGGTGAGGAGGCGGATAAGTAGTGTTGCTTCTTTGGAAGGACAAGCCTGGAAGTGAGTAATAGGACTGGTAGAGTGCCTACCTCTCTAAATGTTTTCGAAGAATCAACCGCGTTTGCTCGATACGTAAATACTGGTAGTTACATATCCTGCGAAGGTTAAGGTAAAAATTTGAAATATTTCACTAAAACAGGAAAAAAACGCTGCAAATTCTTTCACTGGGGTATATTATTCATTTGGCTTGCATTCATGATTGGAATTTCTACTAAGCTTTGCAGTGTGCGTGTTTCACAGGTGATAGGGCGATTATTGAATTTCAGGAAGCACACAAATATGATCAACTGATCAATCCAAATAGGTATTTTGATTGAGAACCGATTTACGTGCTCTTTGCATATCTCCTGAAATTCAATAATCGCTCTATCACCTGTGAAACACGCACACTCCAATGCTCAGTAGAAATTCAAACCATGAATGCAAGCCAAATGAATAATAAACCCCAGTGAAAGAATTTGCAGCGTTTTTTTTATTGAACCTCAATACCTCACCACAATAAAAACATTTATAATTTATCAAGTCACTTTAGCACTCGTATTGTGTCAATACTTCCCCAAATCCAAATTTAAACGATGTAGCCAGAGGTAGACTGATGTAGAGGAGGCACTCAAATATGATCAACTGATCAATCCAAATAGGTATTTTGGTTCAGAACCGATATAAAACAAATAATTACTAAAGTCTGCCAGAAAAATCAACCTGTTATCCACTGTAATTGATATAGTTTTCCTCTTTTCTTACAGTTCTACTCTCAAATTGTGTTGTTTTGTCCTTGTCAGATAGAATGCCATTGTATGATTTCCGAGCCAAATTTCGGAAACTAGCCCTACGTAAAGTTTTGGGAGACAACTTCAAAAGGCAGGCGGACAAAGTGCAATAGATAGACTGTAATTTTTTTTCTTTTAATTGTTGGAATCTACGTAAATCGAAACGTGAGGCCAACATATTCTTGTATCGAGTGGGTAACACGTTTAGTTCTTGTTCAATATCAAAGGCGCATCACTGAAAATAATAAGCCATCATAGATTTCATCAATCATTAAAGCAGTGAAATTACAAATATTTCAAAACCGTTAACAAAGTTTAGCAACAATTGTATCTTTTTGTCGTTTCATGCTGTGCCTAGCTTGGGAAGGTGTTCTATAAATCTAGATTTTCTCTAAAGGCAATTAGCGGTTAGTCCCCTTGGGTGGAAGCGGGAGTGTGTATTCGAAAGACAAGCCTAGAAGTGAGTAATAGCGCTCGTGGATTCATATTCAGTCTGATAATTTATACCGGCTGTTTGATGCAGTCGCTACGCTTTACAGGTCTTGATAGCTGCTGGGGGAATGATGTACGAGTAAATAAGTCACTTTCCGTTCGACTATGTTGCTAACACAAACGATTTATTGTATTAGATACAAGGCTCATTATCTGTTTACTGTTTGTCCAACATTCTGAAATAGGGTAAAAACATTTCTTACTGGTTTCATTGAAATTCTCTTCTCCTTCCACGAATGAGTCGAACTGTAGAATGAGTGTATTTTTGGATCTCTTGTGATTTCGTTATCCCTAGAACCACACATTGGATTATGTGTATTTATCGTATTGCAAGCATTTGATCGCCAGAATCGGAATAGAATAACCAAAACCACGTAATGTATAGATCCTCGATGTAGGATAATACATCATAATTTAATCTAAAAACTCTTTTTTTACTCCAATGATTTCTATGGCTCGTATCAAAAGCTTTCGCAACATTGTAGAAATGCTATAAGACTACACTTTTTTTTATTCAGGATGAATAGAGGTTCGTTTGGGAAATTTTACTTGGACCATGTACTTTTTTGGTGGAAACCAACTTATTTTTATGTAGCCTATTTCTTTCTTGACGTGAATACAGCTGATTGTTTAATCAGCGTCAAGATACGTAACTATATCATTCCAAAACTTATTCATCCCTGCACCTTTAGAAATTGGAACTGCCTCAACAGGTTTGAATGGGTTCGGAAAAAATTCTGGAGAGGCTAAATTTATGATTTTCTCATGGGAAGTAGAGAGTGGCTATGGGTCATGGTTTCCCTTCGTAGATAAAAGTTTGTTATATACTCGTGTATATATATCCTTACTTATATATATGTACAGTTTAATTCAAAATTAAGGGGCACATGGATGTCACAGCTACATTACGATTACACTATTCATCCGAAGCAATTTGTTTACTCTCCGATAGATGAGATAGTTCAGGATCTGCATGAGCCAGTTATAAATGTATTCTCATTCCCTACTCTTGCCACAAGGTATAGGTTGCACAATTATCATATTTTTATCGATGTCGCACCATGTGCTCAAAATTGAAAGAAAAATGTTATCAGCATCAGAATAAATTCTAAACTCTCTCGTAGGCTAATCTTTTATTGAAAGTGAAAATTTTCACAACAATGTGCATTAGCAAAGTTATATAACTGTCATAAACTTTTTTCTCACTCCCTAAAAACTTTTTGAGCCCCCACAATCAGGAAGTAGGATATTTCGTACTAGGATAATCTCGAAGCAATAATTCCAGCACGACAGCACTCGTCGTGTTAATGATCTTCAGTTGGAACGGTTACTTACGGTAATCGTCAAATGTTTCAAATGAGGTTCATGGTTCTTTAGTTTCTCATCCTCTTCAATAGCGTCATTGGATGAATTTTCCCTCAAACAAGTCAATTACGGTTGGTTATTACGGGTTATCATAGCACCAGAAAAATGCATTTTTCTCCAAACTGCGAATCAACACCAAGTGATAAACCTCCTTGTTACCTTCCCGATTTCATTCCATACAATTTGATGATCAGCTTCAATTAGTTATAAATGAGAGTTATTTGAGCAAATGAGAACAATGTAATTATTAATTGTAAATATTATCGTGCATTATAGCAGAGGCCGCTTTGTACAAAGTACTGGAGTATTTTGAGTCTAACATACTCATATCATTTAGAGCTAGACCTCCCCTCCGCTAAATCAGTTTTGTATATCCTTATATTCTATTTTCCTAACCTCTTCTTCCACAAAATTGGCATCAAGTCACAATCACTAGACATAAAACTTCGGTGAGCATACAGGCAGATAATATAAATAGGGAGCGAGATGCATATACATGCTTCATTCCTCAAAGTTGAAATGGTCATGCTTTAACTGGAAATCAGAGAATGGGAATCAGATAGGTTAATAAAATCCTAGAAATGATGGTATCAACTTCAATTTTCTCTCCAAGAATGGGGGAAAAGTTCTCAAATCAAAATTCAAAGTAATGGGTTCGTATCGAAGGGGCAGTGTAGAATATTTGCTTTTAAATTCAAACACCTTTTAAATAATCTTCCGCGATACAGGGTGGAGAGGGGAGAACTCCGTGACTCAGTGCCAAATTATGTTTATAGTAAATTGTCGAATATGTTATGGAAAAATATCTGTTTAATTAATTAAATTGTTTGTTATTTTCTATCCTTGTGAATCGGTAATTATATATATTCTGGAGTAAGTTTTGTAGCGTGCGTCATGTAATCATATCCGGAACCGACCTGCTGAGTGCTGAGTCCGCATAACAAGCCCGAGGTTTGTTCAGGAGCTCTCTGATGCCGAGGAACCTGCCCCTATTACACGTGCCATCTTCGCTTCTGGTTGACTCGTATATACAAAGCCCGCGAGGCGCCACCACTGTGTACTTTAACATCCAGAAATATCGTCCTCCCGCTCCGAGGGTGGTCCGTCTTTTAGAGGCATCCACCGACGGCAGGACATACCCCAGTTTCCTTATTCTATTTCTGGTGCCCTCTTCAATGCCCCCCTCGCGTCTCTCTTTATGATCGCACGCTTCACCGGAGTTATCATATGCCAGGGAGAAATTTATTGTTTCTTCTCTTTCCGAAGAACAGCTCATTGCTTCGCCAATACGCGGGAGGTCCGTTACTGATAGCTCCGATCTTTTAGTTACCACATCATACTTACCCTCTTCCGTCGAAGGGATCTTACTCTACCTCCATCCGAAACGTGGGAGCAATATGGTTGGCTCGAGAAGGATCCTTATTGAAATAGTTGTTGATCGATTGGAGCTGTTGTTGAGTTTCTTGTGGGTTAGCAAGCGTTCAATCGTGATGCCATAGCTATCATATTGGGTGATTAAACGACAATAGGAATAAAGTTTGGTCAAAGTTTCCGCTGTTCCATAGGACCAAACGTCTTGTGAATCAGTTTTATTTTTTAATTGCTAGTTAGTAAATCTGCACTTTAAACACTTGTTTTGTTGGCTGTAAGATATAATGCTGCATACTTCTTCAAACTTATTTCTACATTTGTTCTATTCAAGTTTTGACAAATATAGTTGATGTGATTCAATATATCCGTATAAACTTACTGTGTATCTGGAAAATACAATATTCGGTAATGACATTTTTCAATCCATGTACATGACCCTGAATCAAAATAAATTTTCATTCAAATTATAGGTAAGTATTTGAAGAATTTGGAAAGTTTTCCTACCATTGACACAAAGTTCATTGAATTACGAAACTACTCTACAACTTATAACACAGAAGAATTACGGTTGTCAAACAATTTATCTTGAATTTCACATTGAAAGTTTATGCAGCAGATGTTGAGCCTGGTTGTTCTAACGACCATTCGAAAGGAGTGACAGGCTCTAGGCTGACAGCCAACTTGTCACTGACTTTCGAGAGCCAACTCGTGAGCGATTTGTCCAACAAATCACGTTTGGCACGGCTCCTAACGCGCTAGACGTGTCACTGACTTGATTGGTTAGAAGGGAATCCAAGGGACGTTCTTCCTCAATGACGCAATCATGGTGATAATTTTGACAAACATTGGGGTGTCAAAGATGTATTTGTGAATACAGTTGATGCTGTTTATGGGGCGAAGTGAACTGCTGACACATGGAATGAACTAGACCGATTACAGATGAAACTTGGAGTCCGGACCGTACTGTTTCATGCGAAATGTTAATCAATGACCTGTATGTTTATTGTTGTTTACCAAAACTATAATTGTTGTTGTCTATACCACTACAATATACTATTAAAGTAGTGTTAACAATTGGATTGTTAAGGCGATGAGATTCTATTTGATCTAAAATAACGAAGATCAGCCTTGTGATCGTGCAGGTCCAAAGATTTCAGTACTATATCGGTAATAAACATATCTGCCTGTTTCGGCAGTTCTATGCACGTGTCGAGCAAAACTGTTCTGAGTTGTAGTCCAAATTGATAAGTGATTGTGTGAACCAGCCTTTCCACGGTCTTCTACACGTTTCACTACCTTCAGACGAATAGAAGCGTGGCAGCATAGGCGAGCAATGGAAATGTCTTAAAATCTAAACTCACAGTCATTTAAACCAATTTCGAGGTGATTGCTTAGTAGTTCGCTAATGGCAACTGCTCAAACTCGAACACAAATTCCAACTTTAATGGCCAACGTGAGTTGTGCTCGTTAGGTCCTAAAAAGTCTGACTATTTATCTGTTAGCATCTTGGAGACAATACGATAATAAATAAGACTATTGAATATTTCATGGTACTGTTTCATTATTTGGTCCTGAACTGATTCTATACGCCCCTGTAACCATGAGGAAGCTGTACTGTCCTCCAGCATGGCTGACTTCCTTTCGTTCTTTTAGTTCTCCTGTTGAGAACCGAGTTAGCTGTTCTTGTAATCAATAGGGATGAAAGAAGAAGTAGTTGATGATCTTTATTGTCCAGTTAAATATGCATAATCCCTTTTTATTAAACTAGAAACATGGTATGAATTAGGTCTATTTGCCTGATACTATTTATATTTATCTGTTCTCCACTATAGAATGTTTTGGTCCCACAATAAACATGATGTAGCCACCATCTACTGTGTATTACTCCTGAAGCTACCCGTTGGTAGCGGAAGCTTTGTTTTTGATTTTGGGAGATGTGAAATTTCGTTTTCTTAAAAATAAAAATGTCTACTTGCATTATGTTTAAGATCATTTTGAACAACTTTCATTCTGTGTCTTTGTGCCCTCCTCCTCACAACCTCTATTCTTATCGTGTCAGCCTACTCGGCTAGAAGGAACAAACTGTTATGAAGGGCCAGATTTCCTGTGATGAATTTACTTTACCACACGTTTCCCAACATTGATCATGTACTCTTTAATTATTAGTGAAATAAAGAAACATTTCCTCGCAAATTTTCAAATAAAACTCGAAATATATTTTGTAGGGTTACGAATAAACCATAATAATCCATGTAGAGTTTAAATAATAGCATCCTGCCACTACCCTGTTGGCGTTGAAACCAACAACCAAAGTTAACATTTGATTTTTGATGACATTTTCAGAAAAACTTGTGGGATAGGTTGTGAATAGCTCCCTATGAATTTCATCCCTCAAAAATCGATACTTGGGCAAACTCATTCCACCACGCATCATTTTCTCAGGTTTTTGTGGTTCGATATCGCTCAAATTTGTGGCCTTTGGAGAAGCACCGTCCTATAACATCATTTATATTTTAACACAATTTTACCTACTGCACAAACTCGAAATCCTGTGACAAGCACGACTTCTACAGTTTTCATTCGATATTGATTAAATCTACCGTGGATTAGAGCGTTAAAGTGTGGATCGTCACCTCTGAATCATACCGCTCAAAACCAGTTATTCAATCTGCACATACCTACGCAAACATGAAATCTGTCAAGCGCGATTTTCTAATGGTCCGACCTTGATAAATATCGAGAATAGATGGGGAAAGCCGATTCTATATTTTAAGATTAAGTCAATTTAGTAGTTTTCAATGATCTACGTATCTATCTATAATATACTTAGAATTATCGATACGAGGAAGCTGTGTGCCACAACTTGGTAAACGTTTCCTTATTTGAATAGTTAAGGAAATTTATTCCTCGAAACTGCAGTAAATTAGTCAATGCTACAAACCCGATCTCTTCAAATCAAGCCAAGTGCTTTGGTAAGATAGAAAGTAGATCTAATGGATGCTAACCTTTAGACGGCTGACGAAGTTTCCTACGTCGAAGTACTTAGTCTACAAATCGTGAGAGGAAAATCCACACTTTCCATCAATCCCCCGGCTAATAAGTACCCGTTTTCAGACGTGACGTCGGAAAGAGATGATCGCCGCGGCCGAGCCGCACGTTATTGAAGTATTATCACCGGCCCTCGAAGGTCTTCTGGAACCCCCGTTTCGTTTTCTTTCCAACCTCCTTTTTTTCCAAGTTGTGGGCCGGGTCAACTCCATATGGGGCCTTACGGAGATGCGAGCTTCCCCCTTTGCTCTCTCAAGGTATAATTATGAGGAGGGGAGTTGGGCTCAGCAACCATCTCCGCCCGACGCTATTAATGCTGGACACCTCTTTCCACCTACCTCCCCCGCCCTGCTGCTTCGGGCGTACAACCACAAATTACGCCAAGGCTCCCTGATCTATTGGGAAGATATAAATTCCTTTCCCAGTCATCTCCGACTTGTCCCTTTTTTGTCCACCATGTCTTGAAGCTTCATCCGTGTCTCTCCTCCTATATAATTATTAAATATTAATGCTTAAAGCCCGTTTTCTTTTATTTTTCTATTATAGCCGATGTGAGATGAGGAGCCTAGATGGAGAGGCGTGCTGTGTGGGTGCCGGGAACTGTTATGTCCCCTCGACTACCTCAGTCTGAATCTGTAATAATTCGGGACTAATTAAGACTGGAGTGGTTTTTAGAGTCCCATAAAAATAAAAGATGGAATCCTCCCTAACGAGTTTGAAACCGCCTTTCGCTTCGTCATTTTGTCACTCGTTTGCTCTTCTCGAATACATCTCATAACTAAACGCTGCCAGTTATAACCACTCGGTTTGCTACTTCAATATTAATTTACTGGTTTCCGTGTAAAATGTGTTCGCAAAAACGCCACACATATTGATGTCCACACACCTTGGCAAAACTCTAGTACAATATATATGAAATATCAGGGTTCTATGTTCAGAGTTTTTGTAACAATCAAATTGACGTGAATTTTGTAACGAATATATTTATAATTCAGCACTTCCAATTGAATTCAAGCTCCTCTCGTATTGTACGATCATAAATGACTTTTTCTAAAAGTCCATACGATTAGGTGGATTTGGTGGAGGTGGTAATAATTAAAACGTTTTAGGTGCGCAAAGGTTAACTATTTCTGGAGTAACTACCGCTATTACGCTGACCCATGATCTATAAATATGTAATCACGAATTGACTGATTTATAAAATGTAGAAGTATTAAATAATTCTAAACGTCGTCCGGGGTACATCATCTTGTTACAATACTATAAAGACCTATATGCTGAGACAGCAAGCAACAAATTTGAAGGGGTGATTCCAATGTTTTTTCTTGTGTTGACTACAAAGGTTCTTAATTTAAAACTATTTAAAAATTGAAGTTAAATTCTCGCATTCGACAATTACATGACATTGGCACAATAAATAGGTACTTTTTTGAAAGCCTTGTTTAGAAGTTGATTTAAACTTCACTATCCCACCTATTTCAGACCTGCAAACATTGATCAGCGTAAGATTATTCCTACACGAGTTTTGTCTGTATCAACATGAAGAAGGTGGGGTAATTTAATGGAAATTCATCTTCAAGTAACAAAGACAAGGTTGATAAAATGCATATTTCCGCAAAAAGAGCATATTTCTGCATAAAGTTTTGTAGGCTGGTTTCGGTTTTCACACCATTTTCAGTGCATTACGGAATACAAGCACGGAATATGATGCATTAACTCTCTGATTTGCGGATATAAACTGTTTTGTCGTTGATCTGTTTTGGTTGTATTACCACTTGATCATGATAATAAGGCAAAGCAACATTTTTCAATTTGTGAACAAAAGGGATACAAAAATGTATACGGTAATTAGAAATAGTGTTGTGGAACCATTGCATTCAAACTTGATGGGGATCAAAAAGCGATACAAGAGCGATATCAGAGGACCACCTATACCGCCTCTAGACAATCGATAAGACAGCACCTATTGCCCCATTGAAAGGTCAAAAGGTGCGAGTAAACAGTAAAGGCCGACGTTTAGTCTATTGTGTCCCAGGGTTCATCAGATGGAGGATAAGATGGCCAGTTCTCTTGCGAATGGGCGAATTATGCGATGGTTGAAGGAAATTTTACATGGTGATTGTTGGCAGAGGAGATGAATTGTATTGCGAAATGTGTTTACGAATGTGAAAGGGTGAGTTTTCAAAATACAGGTTTTCTGGTGTTGGATAAAGCGCCTAGATGTTAAAAAAAAACTAATTCGTTTGGATGAAAAAATATTAATACTAGATGTGTAGATGTTCTTATGGGAGTTTGGGGGCAAAACTTCAATCACTGAACTCATTTTCTGTTCGTAAATGTTTGAAGTTATTGTCACATATGTTGTTCCAGCTGTGATTTCAAGAAATATGTGGAGTGTGACAGCAAACGTCTCGTCCGGGGTGAAAGGGTTATAAACATAGCTATTTCGAAGGTTTTCTGTAAACAAATGAATTGAAGATTTCGACATTTCCGTCCGAAATCACATAGTAGTCGAGGATAATTTCCACATAAAGTTGAAGCTGAATTTTCGATGATCACTGTCACTAGATCTTTAAATACGTGTAGAATAGTGTTTTCACTCTTTCATTTGATTTAATGGAGTTCTCGAAAATTGGGGCGTTTAGCTGTATCTTGAATAACTCCGTAGTATAATAATAATAAATACGTAGTGTTAAGGTGAACCCAAGGAAGATGTAAATGGATGTGCAATTAACTGATGGAGGCTGTATTTCAAATGAATGCGTACATGCTCAATGAACGAGTATGGAAATATATAATTCAATTCGTATGAATCAATCAAATAAATCAAGATGTTGTTGAATAAAACCTTAGGGCGCTTCTGCCAAAGTTGAGGTTCCGCGGGTAGCCAACAATATCACAAAATATGCTGCTTTGCCACTACTTAGTTAGGAAAATGAAGTAACTTTGATAACTATGATATGAAGTAAGTCAAGTTTGATAAGTGATAACTATATAGGGATCCCAGCCAATATTAAGGAGGTCCCAGGAGAGCCAAATTAACAAGAGTGTAAGAGCTAGCTAAAACGAAGGACAGAACTGCCTCCAGATTCTGTTAACGAAAAAACGGGAAAATTTTGTTTGGAGGGGAAGTGAAGAAAATTTAGAGTGGGAAATCGCGGGCAGCAGAGACAGAGGATAGTAGAAACCAATCAGGGACGGGGTGACAACTACCCCAGGAAACCCCAGGGTGCTAGGAGGGAGACTGCGGGTGGCTGACCGTTTGCCAGGAAAAGGGTGGCTTGGGAAAAACCAACGGCGCAAAGCAGCTTGGGGAATTTGTTTGCCATTAAATATTTGGCTTTAAATATTTTCACATAGAACGGGATTAACGGACAATGAGATAACCAACAGCGTCGACTAGGCGATACGCTTAACGCCACGGTACGATCCCGTTATCTGTGGGCCTCGAATACAAGTCAAGGGTGGTTTTCAAGAGGTAATGACCTAAATACTGAAAAATTCTCCAAGATCTAAAACCATTTCAGATACATATGAACACGTAGTGAATAATTCCTACATAAATAAATTCGGAATCACTAAGGGGTTCCTTTTTCAACAAGTTAAGATAGCGGGGTCATGAACTGTTACTTTATTGGCACAAGGACTTAGAAGCCAAGCAGTTTATTGCCAACTCAAGAAAAGCGTACTACTTTCAACGAGCCAAAGTACATTCGCAGACATGTGGGTCCCCACACTGGCCACATCGATCAGGCCAGGTAAGTGGAATGCCGTCCATGCTCAGAAAAGGAGGAAACAGCAGAACATATCCTTAGTAAATGTCCTATCTGCTAATACTGCTGTGGAAAATCCTGATGACCTCCAACAGGTCATAAACAGAATCCTTAACTAATGAGGATGCCACAATACATCTTATAGGTTTTAGTGACTAGGTACTCTTTCCTACCAATGTAAGAGAGAAAAACCTTGGATCCGCCAAAATGAAATCCCCCGGACCCCCGGGTGATTTTGGCTAAGAGACTACAGGCAATTTTCAAAAAATATGAGACATGCTTCGTCAGCGCTCACAACTTGGTACGTAATAAGAAATTAGTTTCATTTCACCACTAAAGCTGTGAACTGTCCATTTAACCACGTCATGGGGTCCTTTGATTTTGTCAAAACGATGTCAACTTTGACATGAATAAAATTCGGGCGTATCGACGATGGTTCTTACACAAATGTTGTTAACAGTTCTTTTAACTCCGGGGTATATATCAACTTCTTTCATATTTACAGCAATAGTATAATATTATAATTGAAGCATAAATTGAAGGGTTTCTAGCGAATGGTGAACGATTATTGTACGACCACAAATGTCGAAGATAAAGTTCCTTAGCAAAGACTCGAGTAAGTTTGTTATACGTGGAATTCTTTGCGTAATTACTTGACAGCCCCTCGTTCTACAACTGCGTGAGATTTTCAGACCAGTTACTGAAGTTCAAATTTCAAATTTCATTTGGCAGGTGGATTAAAATTAAAAAATTATGGAATCGATTTGGTTAGGTGAATGAGAGCTAAAGTGCATCGCAAGTAGTTCAGCGAAGCAGAGCTCCTTTAGTAAAGGACTGTTTCACATGAATCGAATTGAGATTCGTCGAAAATGTAAAGACACCCATGAAAACGATTTGGTGAAGCGATTTATGTTGTTGTTTCAGACGACGAGAGCTTTAGGAATAGACGAAAATCTATATACTGAGGAATCCAGTTTACAGCCTCACAAACAGTTATATCCGGATCCGGAGTGAAGTTGACAAGGGAGCATCTGCCAGGGGTCCTCAATTGTTGATGAATACGACCAAACAGGAGTCGGTGGGTAAACATTGACAATGTAAACCGAGAGACAGAAATAACCGTCAACCGGAGCAAGTGAAGGAACTTCACTCAATGCGAGACAAGGCCGAGCTTCTCTTGAAAGACAATATTAGTCAATCATGTGGATTAAGGCGACAACGTGTTTCAGGCCTGAGGGTTTTGGGGGGGAAATTCTGAGGCCACGGAAATCGATAGAAATGCGTATATTGGTTTTGCTAATCTATCCAATAGTGGAAACTATAAATAATAACCAAAATAATAACTAATTAGTAATTGATTGATTGAAAAATAACGATTCGGAGGCATATTCCACAACTGTGAAGAAGTTAGATAATAATTATATTATTATTATGTCTGTTGGCGTACATTCCATACGTGATGTCTGATATAAATGATGGTATTGATGAACCTTCACTTTAAATGTGATTTCAGTTTCTGTGAATATTATTAAATCATCTCATTATTAATTCATGGTAGATCTCCGCGAATCCAAATTAAACATGGTAGGTGTCATACGTATTGATGATAGAGATGGATCTACGCTGACACAATGATCTACTCAACCAAAAAAACTTCTTGGTTCCAATATCTCAATCTGGGATACAATAATTTTATTAAAACCGCCAAAATAATCTATTGAAAATTCTATTTTCTTAACATGAAAGGAGTAATGAACCTTTTTACTCTATTTATTTTAAATTGTATTTGATTTTCACAGCCAGGAAAAAGTGTTTACCAATCATCAAGGACCAGCATATGGGTAAGTTTAATTTATGTGGTCAACTATGTGTACAACTGTGCAACTGCACTGTTATTTTTACTTTCTTGGAATCAAATTCTCGATAATTTACGAGACATCTTCAAATTTATTTCATTCGTGTTTCAATTATGAGTAGATTGATTTTGGCTTATCGTTTTCAATTATGAACATTTGTGATCGACCAAGAAAGAAAATTGTAAGCCCCTCAAAGTCCGACGTTTTACGTTTCAAAATGTGAAGAACCCTTTAGTTGATTTTTAAAATCTTTACGTCTCCCGTAGTCCGTCGGGAGCTTTTCTACAAAACTACTAAACTAACGTTAATGAAACTTAGTTCAAACACTAAATTTGAGATCTAGTTGAGACTTTCGGTCTCAGTCAATCCTAAAGGATGTTATCAAAGAGCTGAAATATAAAGAAAAAAAAATAGAATATCAGAATAACAATAATGTTTAGATGTTAGTTAGAGAACTGTATAATCCCACGCGAAACGCTCGTCGTACATTTGTTCACTCTCCCGGAGGGCAGAAAAACCTTTGGCAGAAAGAATAACGACAACACGAACGCGAATGTGAAAGTACTTGTACATAGCAAAAGTCGTCAAGTATCAAGTGAGGTGTAATACAATGGAATTCTGCTTACCGGTGTTTCTTTTGAAATTGAGTTTTCAA
This sequence comes from Creontiades dilutus, assembly GCA_031894815.1. NCBI lineage: Eukaryota > Metazoa > Arthropoda > Insecta > Hemiptera > Miridae > Creontiades > Creontiades dilutus. The sequence continues at coordinate 482,052 of JAVIWC010005349.1, read as the reverse complement.
GACTTAGGTTATACAGGGTGTCCCAAGAGTTATGTACAATCCGACTCCTAGGTATATGTTCTACAACTCATTTCCGAATAAAAATGCCTTATAGCAACTTTTCGCCAAAGGCCTCGTTTCCGAGTTTTTCGCGATTTAGGATTTTTTCGTGTTTTCGATCGTATGTCATTAAAACTGTCATAACTCCCTCAATTTTGAAGATAACTCAAAGAAGATGACCCCGTTGGAAAGAACGTTAAATTTTCTATTTGATTTCAGAAAACATTTTTTATATTGCATTGAAGATATGCGATTGCTGCGCAAAATGGCAGTTCTGTCAAAATCTTGAAATCGCTTGTTTTTCGTCTCACCTAGAAACCGCATTTATGCTTTACCAATGACTGTGCTGGCCTGTGAAACGTGAGCAAAAATGTAAGCGTTTCAACGATGAGTCGTTTTGGGTTTAAAAAAATTTTTAGTTAACGAAATGGTGTTCAACTCATCGCAATCAATCGTAAAGTGAACAGAAACAATAGCCGTCTCTCGGCTCTTCGATTATCCTGACTTTGGCCGGACAGCTTAGAAATGCCGTAGACGCTGTCCACAAACGAACGGGTTCGTGCATCCGATAAAACTAAATTAAATCGTCACTTGAGAGGCCTGGTGCTGTCACCATTCAATTCAGCGAGAAAAGTTATGTATATCCCACCTCCAACCTTTTTTCGTCGAGACTTTTGGAAAAACCTCAATTTTTAACAGAAAACACACATATTTCTGCAGTTAAACACCATTTCCTTAACTAAAAATATTTTTAAAAACCAAAACGACTACACCGTTGGAAAGTTTAAATTTTGGCGCACGTTTTATCAGGCCTGCACAGTTCTTCGTCAAGCATTAATGGGGTTTCTAGGCGAGATGAAAAAAGGCGATTTCAAGATTTTGACAAAACTGCCATTTCGCGCAGCAATTGCACATCTTCAATGCAAATTAAAAAATGTTTTTTGACTCTAAACGAATAGAATATTTGACGCTCTTTCCAACGGTGTCATGAAATTTGAGCCGTATCCAAAATTGAGGGAGTTATGACAGTTTTAATGACATAAGATCGAAAACACAAAAAAAATCTTAAATCGCGAATAACTAGGAAACGAGGCATCTGTCAAAAAATTGTTACGAGGCATTTTTGGTCGGAAATGAGTTGTAGAACACGTAGGAGTCAGATTGTGCATAACTCCCGGGACACCCTGTATATCGGCGGACAAGTGACCCCTGTGCAGATGTATTATTTTATTTCGTTAAAATCCAGTTGGTCCAAACTTGGATTTTTACGCCATGTCCATACACAGTTTATAGCACTATTGTTGGTATTTTTATATCATTTTTTGTTTCGAACATTTGGACTAGTTAAGGTAACAGAGTTATATTCAAGACAAATTCATCGAATTATGATTCCATCATGCATAAGTGAATATGAATATATGCAAACGCGAATCAACTGGAGGGCCTGTAAGACTAATTTCGTTTAAAACCGATCAACCGAAATATACTCCCTTCTAATTGACCTAAAATGCAATTAAAATATATGGAAGCCAGGGTTTAATATATAATTCAGTGGTTTACGTTGAAGAATTATTGTGTTACAGAAACAATGAACCTCTATGTGACAATTGCAGCGTTTTATATACATAATTATATTTGGGCTTCTAGAATGGTCCCATTCACATCGGCAGACTCATCTTTATAACACATGATACTTTGAAAAGCCAATTTTTGTTATTTTTCCTCTTTGAAATCCATGGTAACAAGTTATGAAACTTGTATGCCTTGACACGTACGTATCGGAAAGCCTCCAAGTTGAACCAGGTGAACGTCTAGTCTGAAACGAAGTCCGACCGAAATTTGTGGTTAGCTGGGACAGGACGTGTTGCAGTTCGTAACCCTCCGATTTAACCTTATTGAGATTAACGTGGCGGTCTCGTTTCTCGCGGTCCCGCTCCCCGACTACCCCGAGCTACCTATTCCCATGAAAAGTGGTCCTCCCCTATCATCCGGGCCCCAGATGGGTTCAAAACTCGGTGATGGAGGACATTATAGATGAGTGGCCGGCCAGTTTTTCGAGATCGGTTTCTGCGGCCGCTCACAAAAATAACGCTCGGGCGATTATCAGTAATTGTTTTGCCGCTATGGAATACGTGCCAACCCGGCGTTTGAAACATTATGGCCAGGGGTCCGAAACTGGTCAAACAAGTACGCTGTTAATATGTGTAGCCGAGGCAGATCTTCAAGTAGATATCAGAAGCTCGTTACTCGCGGCTCTTCACTATTTTTGACCTTCTTCCTTATTACATCTCGCCCCTTAGTTATTTTATAATCTGATTACGAGGATCACGTGAGGTGGATACCCCAGCCTCCCGGCAAGTTTATGGGGACTGAGAGGTTTGACAGTTGATGAAGATGTAATTAACCCAGGACCTAATTCAACCCGGGATCAACTAAGTTGATCTAAACAAATTTTAACAAGTGTGTCATCAAACAATTTTTACGACAAGCTAGCCTATACAAGCTGCTAGGCTGCTTCAAGATGGTAGGTGTACCAAGGGTGTACATGGGTATCGGAAAAAGAAGGACATTTGAAAAATTCTCTAATAATTAACATTTCATTGAATTTTCACATACCAACAGCCAGCTACTTTTGGCCACAAAGAATTCCTTTTTCACTTGTATTAGTGAATTTTCTTAAAAACAAGTTGAATTTTATTGTTTTAAAATGTTTACATAGATTGCAAACCGTTGGAATAAAATTAATTTAAAAAGGATGGGCAAAAAACTCCCAGATCCGATTGTTTAGCAAGTCGTAAGACAACGTGTTACATATCAGATTTATATAACCGTAAGACAGAAATGTCCAATTTATATAATCTTATTACAGTAGACCTGTAGACCTAATTAACTGCGTCCATTAAATTAAAATATAGATCAATATTTTATGATGCAAACCAGGTTCATTGAACATAATTATTTTTTCCCTCATGCAGGGGAGTCAATAATAACAGATGGTGGCCTTGGGTAGGTACCTACTGTTTATTAGTCGATATGAACCGAATTATTACATTCAAATTGTTATTCAAATATTGAGAATGACTGTTCAAATGAGGAAACATAGCTTAGGTATTTAAGACTACACACTTTTTTATCATCTCAGGCCAGAACCTGACTATTCGTAAATGGTTAATGGTAGAAAAAGCGAATTCACGCTACTAAATCTATAAATTCAACGATTGTTTTGCTTTTATTTAAGATTGTGTACTGATTATTTTCCACTGAGATGGCAAAAGTCTCAATTCATGTTATGACACGAGTTCCGAGATCTTCGCGTAGCTCCGTTTTGATGTCGACCGAAATCAAGGGGTTCGACGGTATAGAGTTGCCAACTGTCGCATATTAGTGATTGAAGGCTAGACGAGCTATTTCGAAGCCATCCTCTGCAGTCATTGGCAGTTACCAAGGTTTTTCGTCCAATATAAATAGAAGGTGACAACTACTGCGACAGGCAGGCAGGTGTATTCCTGTCCCCTAAAACTTCTTTCTTTCTTCTGCTCGTCAAATCGACGTCCCTTTGACAAACTGTGCAACGGGAGAGAGTTTTGGGTTCCTAGAGGTGGCAGACGCGACTATTTCAAATACGATGGCAGTCACGTCTCAGAGGTGACTCTTCTTTTAAAATCCGCCTGGTTAGTGCTCATTGTATTACTGGCTGGTGACACACGATTAGTCCCAGAGTAAAAATACGAAGCTGAACAACATTCTAAGATTAAAAATCGGTATTGTTTTTAATTTACAATCACACTAAGGCGATCACTCGACTCTAATTCATTTTGCTCGAATTTCCGTTCTAGTAAGCGATACCTCCCTAGAACACAGCAATCCCCAGTTTATAAATTGGCAGCATTGAGACCGGTTACGTCACAATGTAAAAAATACTTCCGAATTGGGCACTACTTCGTATCCGTAGATTTATTACAGATGAATGAGATTCTGACATATCATGCTGAAAGAAGGATACCTTTAAAGATTCCGCAGCAGGCCCCTACGGCTGGAAGGAATAGTGAATTGAGATGGAGAATAATAGGTCTGAGTGTATCACGAAATTATGTATTGGTTACATGACAGATGTTGCGTTACCACATGCAAAGGAGTTCCAGTGTGTCAAATATGATGAAGTCTCATTAAAACACCTGCAGCCCACATCGCCTGATCGCTGGAAATTTGATCGATATTGGTCATCAGTTACTTGATACTGGATGGTTCAGCTGTCTTTTTCAATTTATTTCTCGTATTTTCACCCAAATCACTGAACTTGAGCAGGATCAAACGACCGGGCAATGGGAAAATTATGTCAGATCAATTCGTTCACATAAACTTTGACATATTATACTCCTTTTTCATTCACTATTTCTCATAATCATAGTGAAGTATTAGTTTATAATACTTCCCTGAAAATGTCATCAAAAGCGGATGCAAACTAAGAACTTCAGTCTGTAAGAAGGATTTGCGGATACTAAGACAGGATGACCGACACACAAATACTGACAGACACGAAACCAAACACAATCAGAATGTTCTAAAATGTACAAAAAGAGTAGAAATATAAAATTTCGACCAAGAAAAAAAAATGTTTCATCTCTCGAAAGTGAGAATAACTCTGTTGCAATAGATGCTAGCTGTTTGGTATACTGAAATATAGTTGGAGTCCCATCATCTATTTGGTTCATTTCAAATCTCTAAAAGAATAGGAGATCAATTTACCCAGGTATGTTACAGGTATAGACAACAAGACCAGAAGTTCATCATCTCACTTTTTTAAGCTCTGCTTCCACTCAATTCATATCCACCTGTTGATAGCTCAAAGGTCTGTTTGAATGTGCTGTACAAGTTTTTTACAACTAAAGATGCAAGTTTAACCACTAGTTTTAATAAGATAGTAGAATTGATTGATTTCTTGTATATAATTCGTACTTGTAAGTGTATTGCAAAAAATATTTTATTGAGAAGCATAGAGAGCGAAAAAACTCCATAGCATTGTTGTAGGGAAACATAGAACTGGTATAGTGAAAACGAGGAACTACCCGCAGTAGTTAAATAGTGTGGTAGCTCACTATTCAAAGGGCCAGAATACCTCACCAGCAAAGCAGGGGAGTCAGTTGGGTCTGGCCGATTTCCAGGGGCGATCGCTCCAGTTGCGCGGGATCACCTTACTAGAAGATTTCTTGATGGTACGAGTATCAAGAAAACTCTTCGCAAGTGTTTTCAAAGATTTAATGGGCTTATCAATATTTCTTTCCTTGGCTTACGTTGTAATTAGATCTACTTTGGAATGTTGTCTAAAATTTGGTTTTCCACGTTGAGAGGCCTCTAAAAGAGATGTGAAACAGAACTCGTCTTTGGTTGATCCACGTTCATTTTCCAGAAATTGATAATATTTCCATAAATTAGATGGCAACCACTGAGGCAAGGTCCACGTTTAATTGTTTCTATGTAAGGTTATTCAAACTATGTATCGAATTTACATGGATTACGTGGTATTATGCAAACCACATTCCTTTGATCAGTCATCACGAGGTCATCTGATACAACAGGTGGTACTAAAGAGTTTAGGGGAAATGTAGGAAGCTGTTTGTGAATAAGGAGATATATGTTTCCCAGGTAAAGAGAAAGTAAGTGTAATTGATACTAAAGTAATAATAAGTATTCTTTTAAAGCGTCCACAGAGGTGATAAAATAGTAATAAGGCTAAAGTAAGGGACACAATAGGTTATGACATTTGTATGTACTCGTACAGATCCTTAACACGATAAATAAATCTTTTAAACAGTAGCGAAAAACCAGAATCCCTAACTTCGATTGTTTTTACAGTTCATTTATCATTTTCCATAATGAGCCTTCGTTCAATATTGCATTACAAAAATGGTTAAGTCAAAACAGCCATATGTAATGCCATAATTGAAGAATTCATAGATGGGAATAGAGGGAATGTGGGTCCTTAACTGTAGCGTTAAGGGGAACCATGCTCTAAGTGCGATTCATAGTTTTTGTTTCAGGGCGCACTGAGTGGAGATCCCAAACGCACACTCATCGGAATTCATAAACCATAAATGACATTGAGTTGATGGTCGCCCTCAGCAAATTCATCTCATCAAATTTCAATTTCATTTGGTTATGCATATCTTATTGTACCATTTTGTCTACCTTGGTTATCACGTATTCCGAGTGGAGTGATATGTTTGAGTTGGACGATTGCTACGATGAAAAACGGCACAAAAAAGACTGTGAGCAACTGTCTATCATACATCTTAAGGGAGTCCAAACCACTGCTGAAAGTGAGAGTCATTCTACGATTTTAAGCGACCACTTCGTAACAATGTAGCGCATGTTCTTTGAAGTGCAGTTATGAGGAAAAAGTAGGATACCTCAGTGGACAGAACCTCCGGCTGGAAAAAGGTGCTTTCCCTGTCTTTACCATGAAATCCACAACAAACTTCTCAACACACTCCGGATCCTCACCTTGTATCTCGTGTTGTACAACTTCGGTATGAGTACACTCTTCCTATCAAGTGTTGAGTTGCTTTTTTTTACTTTCGATAATAGGTACGAATTTTTCTATTTCACAACTGTATGCTTAGTTGCCCTAACCGTAACCTTTCTTACTCCAAATAATTTAATATTTTCTTTTCTATGACTATACGGTACGTAAGTACACCGGATTTAAACGAACCTCATGACAAAACAGTAACTTTTTAGAACTGCTAGCAACCATTATAGAACTGAAAGAGAGAATTTCTCCGTTCCTCTTCCACAAAACAAGGAAACTTTCCCTAAAATATGCTATCACGGCCGCCTGCGTATGGTGAAAACGTGTTGTGTTCCCTCAGTGGATTGTCACAGTCAGTTAATTTTAAGTGCAGCCCTAACTGCCGAGTGAACACCTCAAACAACTATAAATTCGAACAGGTGAGTGTAGGGTAGCCCTGTACCCAGCTGATTGTAGATGCATACTAACACTCATGCTTTCTCCACGAATACCACCCTTCTACGTAGAAGTGATATTTGTAAAGAAATAATGAACCTTTGTGTAATAATTTGCATCCCCTTTTTCGTCACTGTATTTATGTGGTATCGGTAAGCAGACGTATATGGGTCGTCAAATCATCCGAAATTTTTATTGGAATTGCACCATTGCCAGAATAATGGTTTCCATGTCCAGTCTATACAGTTTCCATGAGAAATGTACACTAATTTGTGATAGTTTAATTTAGTCAACTGCTAAATTCTTAACTGCTACAGTCGATGGTAAAAATTGCAAATGGAATTAATTCCTTTTTGTTGTGACTTACGGATGTCATCTGCTACTGTCATGTTTAGAAGAACCTTTAGCAGGGAGGTGTTAACGGGTTTATATATGACACGACACTGCATTCGATCTTCGAACTTATCCGCTTGTGAGCTTTCATGTTCACATACTTAAACTCGAACAAAGAACCGGTGACCCTGCATATGTGGGATTTCCTCCAACATGGGATGTAGGCAACCCGTTTATAATTCAAACCATTCCTGGAAACCCAGAGAGGATACGGTTTCCGCCTTCAAACCTACTCTCGTTAAAACCATCCTAAAAGGTCGTGGTGAGGGTGGTGAGGGGGGGGGGGTGAGGGGATGTTATTAAAGATTAAAAAAATTGCGGTACAAACTGGTAGTGAAGTTGAAGTTATGAACAGTGGGTGGTATCTTCCCGTGCCTTCTCTTACCCTCAGACTTAAGTCGAGTTTTGCGCTAAGTAAACTTTGTTTAGGCCCTGTAAAATATTAATAACGAAGCCATGAGAGAAAACAGGAGAATGAAGGGGGCCGAGGGCAGGATTAGCTGTGAAGGAGGAATTATGTACGACAAACTATTTATTAAAAAATCCCAGAGACGGATGTTCCTTGGAGGACGGGGCCTGAGGGAAACCCTGGAAAGGGAAAAGGATGCTAACCCCGAAATTACTTTCCCGGGATCAAGAAGGATCTTCCAGTTAAAACATATTTAATAACAACTTTTTTTCACCTCTCCACGAGTGCCTGTCTTTTTCTTCCTGCGTTTTCTCCCTTGGTTCTGACTACTTCTTAAACACAGGATTAAAACTGAAACAAGAAAACCGTGAGGGTTAAAAATTGCTGGTTTTAATTCACTAATTAATATTGGTTGTCCTTTTTCATTCTGGGTGGGTTCGACAAGATTTCAATTCGCCGACTCATGAGATTGAACGTTATTTGTGTTCCACTTGTAGCTATATTACAAAAATCTACAAATTATTCTACGATGGTTCTTTATTACTGATAACTTGATAGAATTTCGTTCTTGATCATTTTGTCACTAAGCACAATCATGGATGACGCACACTCAGTTTGAACAAAACTCAGTATAGTACAGACACGAATCAGCTGAAGTTCGGCTGACTACTGCATCAAGATGGCATTCCGCAATTCACTGTCATGCTGACGATTTCCTCTCATTTTTATGCAGAACCCGGACATTTAATAGTATAATACTTCTCCGGATAGTGGCATCTGATTCATCGAGTTGCGTATGCTTTTGAATTGAACAAAAGTGAGTCGTGGATTTAAGGACCATGATCACCCGACACGTAGGTGATAATCCAAATTCTATAAACCATCTATTCCTAGAAAAAGTTACAGACATAATGTTTGCCAAAATAAATGGATTTTTAAATGCGTTTTACGGGCTACAGTCATCATGAAAGATACACAACAAATTATAAGTTGATTGGAAGAAGGGGAGTGTCAAGAAATAAGGACGCAAAACTATGCCATTTTTGTTCATATTTGGTAAGAGAAATTTGCTTTATAGTTGTTTGATTGATTTATTTATATTCCAGAAAGTTATAAGGAAGTGAGTCTGTATGTCAATCGTGAAAAGGGTCGCTGCCCCCTCGAACGAATCGATAATTTCCTACTGCTAGAAAGTTATCTTAACCCTGATTATAATTGAAGGGTAGAGGGAAAAAACAATTGTAGTCCGAAAATTCGAATTTTTCGTTTTTCAGCGCATTTTGTTGATCTTGGCGAGTACTTTCTGTTGGTAACTCTATCCAAGGGCTAAAACTGCGATAGTCCAGTGCAAAATCGAAGTAGAAAAAACAGCCTACAGGGAAGAAACAAGGAGAGTCCAAGCGTTACACGAAAAGAACAAGGAGAGTTACAGATGTGACTTAGTCTATCGACACCTCCCGGAACGCATTTCTATGTTTTCTATGTCTTCATTGCTTATTGTTGTTAGTCTAGCGTGCTTGCTGGGTTTACTCACCATTTCGTATTGTTCTCCTCGGATTGTATTTTTGAAGTTTCCTCGTTCCTTTTTCATTTCGTCTTCAATTACTTGGATCCCAATGTCGAACACCTACACATTTTCTGTGACTCAGCAGGGGGTCAAAATAAAAATTACACTGTTGTGAGATTCCTCCATTCCCTCGTGCATACGGCCAAGAGACTGGTGTCCATCGAAGTAACTTCCTCAATCAGGGGCCATTCATACTTGGAATGCGAAAAAAATATGGGCCTCATCAATCAGAGGACTAAGATGGAATTGCCCAAGGATCGGTACAATCTACTTCGCCAGTCAAAGAACAAACCAGAGCCTTTCAAAGTTGTCCCTGTCAAGCAGAAAAACACAAAAAAATGGACGGCTTTTCTTCAGCAAAAATGTGTCCCATTTTCAATACAAAAAGTGAGGGAATTACGATTGTCTCAAGACAAACCAGGCCTCGTTTACTACCATGGCACTTATAATGGTGCTTGGGAGAGCCACTCCATCAACGTTAGACGAAATAAGAAAACGCTCGCCGGGCAACAAGGAACATCCTCAGTAAAAACAGGAGAATTTGAGATACCAGCAACATCGTACAAAAATCGCCTCCAGTTGTCCAAACCAAGATACGACGATTTTCAAGTATTCAAAGCATTTTGCCACCCAAAAAAACAAGAATTTTATGAAAAGATAATATTGTGTTCACTCCACCTCAACCAATAGGTACTTACGAACGCTACTCATTCTTTTGATATTTTCTTTTCACTGTGGATATTATAAAATCACGTTTATTGGGTTAATGCCCTAAAAATAAAGCATTTTCAGATGACAGAACTATTGTGACCTTCCTTGTTTTATCCCTGTAAATTCGGGGTTTTTGTGGAAAATGACTATTTCAGCTGGTAGAAAATGTTCAACTCTTACTAATCATGTTGTAGTTTGTCTCAGGAAATACCCACGAATCAAAAGAAATGTCAGCAGTTGAAAAATACGCAAATTTACAATTTTCCCGACATTTCACAATTTAAACTCAGCTTTTCCCAAAATTACACATTAAATGTCAATTACACAAATTTTGTGACTACCCTTGTTTTTTCCCTGTACCCTTCAATTGGTATTGAGATTTGCACGTTCCAGCGTATTGAGCTGCCGTAAAACTCAGGGACAGTGAACTGTATCTGTTTAATATTCCACAAGTAGGAACAATTTGCGATAAAAATTGGAAAGTAGCTGCTATTGTTTTCAGTTATTTTTTATTTGATGTGATGATTTGCACTCACGAAAATATGCACACCATTGTTTTTAAAATGATTGTTTCTTGCTGATCTTTCTTAATTCGGATGCTGCTTACAAGCAAAGTTATGAAAAAACAACGTTAAAACTTTATTCGTGTCTACAAACTCTATGAGACGATCCCTTTAGTTCCATTATTGAATTTTAAATTTAAAAAAATCTGAAAATCGTTCTAAATATTATTTTGGATCAATTTTATGGAAGGCAAAATTGTGGGCATTTTAGCTTGTCCTTGAAATTATTGGATTATTCAGAATTTTTAAAAATATCGTTTCGAATTAGTTTTGATATATTTAGACCGGAAAACACAACAGGATCTACAGGTATTTGGAAATAAGTAGATACTTTACATCGGGAACATACCAAAGTAGTTTTACCCCCGTAAATGGGACTCAGTTGGCGTTCATGTGGGAGCCTCTGACGTGACGTGAAAATATAATGAAAACGCAGGCTATTTCGAGACGGTTCTTCCTTCAAATATAATAGCCGATGATGCGCTACTGCTCCTCTCCACTATCAAAAGCTCGATCTTTAAACGTTCGGGACCATAAAGGACGTCGTAAACTGAAGTGGAGTGCATTTAGAGCGGAGGCGGAGGTCCCATCAACGACAAAGGACTGGCCCCGACCCTCAAGGTCTTGGAAAGTACGCTGGGACGCTGCCAGTGCCTAATGTCGGCCATTAAATCTGCAATCATTTTCTGGAAGGGGCGTCCCTGTCCATTAGATGAGTACTTGGACTCTAACCTGTAACACGTGTCACTCTGATACGAGTTTCGTCTATTGCGCTTTATTTGTTTAAATTGTTTACGACTACTTCACATGAGGCAACCTATAAGGGTTGGTTTACAAATCATCTACAACAACTGGACGATAGCTATGCCGATTACAAAGCTACACTATCATTGGCGTAACAAAGCCAGTTCTCATGCAAGGGCCACATAACTCTATGTGTAATAAATCCCTAACTAGCCAAATATTATATACCTAACGGTTGTATAAATATATAAACATGATACTCATAAGATGCACAGTATTGAACAAAGTTGTTCATCCCTTGGTCTAGAGAATATTGGTGTTTTTACCCAGCTGATTCAGGAGAAATGTGCGATTGAAAAGAGTCTTTGATGACAATTATAAAGCGAATACACCACCGAATTAATAGAATTTGTATCCTAACAAGAGAAAATGCACTTAATCATATTTCAATGCAGATGAATAGGCCTTACCTAAGTAAATTTAATGAAATATGATCAACTGATCAATCCGAATAGGTATTTAGGTTGAGAACAGATTTACGTGCTCTATGCATATCTCCTGAAATTCAATAATCGCTCTATCACCTGTGAAACACGCACACTCAAGCTTGGTATAAATTCAAATCATGAAGCAAGCCAATTGAATAATAAACCCCGGTTTTTTTTTTTTTTTTTTTTTTTTTTGTGGTTATCAGAATACTTTAACCCGTGTATCGGCTACAAAGCCTTTTAGGAGTTCACTCCAGTATCCACATTACTACATCACTACGTCACTAGGTTACTTTTATCAACACAAAAACAATAAACCAAAATAACGCGAATGTTGGCACCATAAATCAGGCCATAGATCGGGAATGGTTTGACCTACGAACCTGGGGAGGGGCTCATTCGATTCCTCGTGGAGTGTTCTTCAAAAAGAGTACAAATTTAGGCCGCCTTGACTTTTTTTGAGGTTTTTAGGGATTTTACAAAACTTTGACAGCCTTTAAAGGGCACTTTAAATTGAGTGAGAGGGCTGGCTCAAGAATTGGGGCGTCGCCGGACTAACATGGATTTTTCCTGAAAATTTCAGCTCTTTTGCTTCAGCCGTTTGGGAGAAATCGTGCGTACGGCGGACGGACGGGAAAATTTTTATTGTTCGGATTCTACACCCTTTGAAACGTAAACCATGAAATTTTCAGGGGGGGGGGGGGGGGGGTTAGAATTTTTTTTTTTTTTTTAAAAAGCGATTAAAATGGTTTATTATTGAATAATAAACAAAATGAAGCGTACTGTTTGCAGCTTAACATTCCAATCTATATTAGGACAACTAATTTACCTTTTTTGTTAGAGATATCCTTTATCCCAACATTATGTCTTTGAATACGAAAATACTCGAATGAACTGATCATTAACTTACCGCTTCCAGTCGTCTTTGAGTGTTACTTGTTACTACATCACCCAATTTTTAACTAATCACGATTACTTTCACACGAAATCTTTACACGACTTGAATACTTAATGCTTGAGCCATGAAATATTGAGCACTCCAAGTCATTTTGCTAAGACTTATTAGGTCCAAAAACGTTTGAATTAAAACCCTAACTTTTGAACGCTATTCCTCCTACGATTCGAATGAGGCCATCATGCAGTAAGCTCACTCTTTCACTCACAATTGAGTGAAAAGTAATTGATTGATTGAACCAAAAATATCTTCCTTGATGACTCGGGATGGGAAAAACCTTAGTATGAGTATGCCAGCAGGCAGCAAAGGTACCTGGTTGTACAGCCCAGTTCTGCTTGTCTAGCGATCTCCGTTTAAGGATTATCTAATACAGAAATGATAAACCTTTCTGTAGTAATTTTCAATATCTAAGTTGAATTTTTGTGCCCCCGCTATTGTTGGTCCGAATCAAAGGTATTTATAGGAATCCATTTAAAAGTTATTCTGCACATAACATCAATATTTCGTCAAATAGGATAAAACATGATTTTTGTTACTGATAATGGTTAGTACGCTTAAAGTTGGATTGAATGCTCAAAACAGGTAGAAGTGGAAGCTTTTGCTCATGAGTATAACCTTCGAGGTAGAGCATTTGCTTCATTCCCGTGTGCAAAAGGGAAACCTTTTACTTCAGAGCAAAAAGCTTAGGAACTAAGCTTTTACTAAGGGTAAAAGACCGAGCACACCACTCGTTGGTACTCTCTACTCTTCCTTTCGATTGACATGTTCATCTCCATGAACTGCAGGTTTCAAGATTTTTATATGGGTGCAGTCAAGAGCCCCTATAGCATATGCAAATGTGTCCTAAGCCATACCTCTTTGCACCTTTTCTGTTTATGCATATCAATTGAAGTATTTCCTCCATTTCTTCAAATAAAAGGAAAAGCCCCAACTTCATCCCACCCAATAAATTAACCATCGAAATCGATTCAACATTTATATCATCATTTTGAGGAAATAGACAACATTTTTTTCTAAGAACTTGGTATTTTTCTTCAGTTTGAATCATTGCAACCAAATTCATGCCCTTGTTTAGTTTATTAAAGCAGTTCCCCACTTCTTTATACGTGCTTATAAACGTTTCAATACCAGAATAAATTTAATTTATATCAAAGTTATTGATACAAAATAACTTTGAGTCGACTTTGTCAAGGAAACAAAAACGAAACATGTCAGTGCGATGCCATTAGTGAAATTGATGCTCCCTTCAGACCGATTTCATTCCGGCTGAAATCTCCCCAGAGTGGAAACCATCAGCAAAACTCCCAACATCGGAATAAAAATGCGATCTCGTGACTCGACGTAAATGCGCCAGAAAGTGAGTGGTGCGGAACCTGTTTGAAGATTCACCCTTCCTTCCCCCGTTTTAAGTCACAAAACGCAACTGTCACTGTTGATGTCCTGTTTTGCAGGGGTTGAATTTCCCTAAGAATGTGACGAGGCTTTTTACCCATTGTTAAAAGTCGCTTCATCAGAACAATGTAGGATGTTCAATTTGTTGTTCTCTTTTCAGAAAATGGTCTCTTTACACTGAAAAAACGTCGCCCTTTTGGTTCGCCCATTCAGGAAAACTGCTCGACCTGAAACATGGAAATCGTGCTGCAAGCGCTTCCTTTACCATTTTCTGGGCGGCTAATTAGGAAGCTTTCAGGGCTGAGATTTTATGTCAACGTCGAGCATAGAATGAAGTTTTCATCATTCGGTTTCCGCAACTCTAGCTATCTCCCTTTGCACTAGCCATTCCTATGTGCCCCCAAATATAAGGTCAAAAATCCGGTCCGAGAAATCGAGAACTGGTTGAGATACACAAGTGGGGAAGCGACGTATTGCCAAATTTTCAATATAACCTTTCCCAGATTGATGTATATGATGTACTTTCGAGCAAGGCAACATAAATTTAGTGCTAAAAAAATTACACCCATTTTTTTATTAACATTTTTGGGATGTCTCATTGTTTCAGAATTTAGGTTTCTATCTTCCAATAATTGACAAATTTCACGGAGCTATATCTTAAAAACACTCGGATAGTCAACCTTTCCAGCTCTAATTACCAAGGTTGTTCACTCTAGTTCTCACTAATTATAATGCCCACCTTCAATTAATTATAATCCTCAAACAACGAGATATTTTCTATCTGATGAAACCACTCGGTTATTTTACGGTGATTTCACATTATATTATTATTAGTCACAGCAAACAGCCCACGTTGGAGCCTATTCACAGTTTGGTTTGCTGTGGATTAAATTTTTTCGGTTGGTTTGCTCTTCTACAAGGGCCTTCCATAGTTGCT
This sequence comes from Creontiades dilutus, assembly GCA_031894815.1. Lineage (NCBI taxonomy): Eukaryota > Metazoa > Arthropoda > Insecta > Hemiptera > Miridae > Creontiades > Creontiades dilutus. Next base: position 466,890 of record JAVIWC010005349.1, on the reverse strand, counting down.
ATCACCCTCCGATTGAAACGAGTTAGTATGTTACATTATAGGAGCGAATCCATGAATATTTCATAAAATGGAAAATATTCCGTCGTGACTCTTGGAGGAATTTCATGTTTTATAGATGCCAACGTTTAAGACAGATTTATCGACGTTTCGGCCAAACTTGTTATCGCAACTACCGTTTACAGCGCCACTAGTTTTAAAATAGAGACATCCATCAATCACTTCCTCCACCCATGGCAAAAACATTTACACGAATCGACGCGCCGCCCGAGACAATTAATATCAGCCGGTTTTAAGGTTGGTTCGATATGTTTGCTCCGAAGGGAGTAAATCACTTAAAGGGTTCTAGAGCCACGAAGAAGGCTTAGGAAGGGGGTCGTGGAAGGATGGATGGTCGAGGCGCCATCTCCTCCATAAGAGTGAGAAATGGGCCAGCTATGCCGATGTCATTATTCCAAAAGGGGCCCCCGATTAGTCAATCTGCGCCTGTCAACGGGGCATCAATAACGTACGACTTAGATGGATTCCTCCCTGGTCCATTCTCTTAATTAACAACTAGAGCCTCCAACTCTTCTTGTGCGCAGCCACAAGCTCCTTAGTGTTTAGTCAGCCTTCGCGAATTCCCTTCAAAATCTGAGTCTTCGAATACCGGAGAATTCGCAGGATGCTTTAGTTGAATGGCTGTCCGGTGAGGAAGCTTTGGTTCAATACTTTGTATTCCCCAACTGAAATCTCCTACCAGTTCATCCAATTATTCCAATTGTGGATTTTATTAACGGCCCTAAGAAAAGACAGCTGATGTGAGTTAGGTCTACCAGTAACACCATAGATCCATTAAAGTCATGAAAGGTCATCACCGACGATGAATCAGTAACAAAACACTTTCTTCTACTTCAATTAGTGTAGTTTTTATGGGTAAGACATAGTTTCTTGACCCCGGTTCATCAAAAACCCATGAAATACCACTAATTCTTAAGCCATAGACCATAATCCTATTAACAACTTTGGGCACAGACTATTCTTCCTAACACCCATCCGAGCGGCCATAATAAAATAACAAATTTCATGTTGAAACTCAAAATTGTTGACATCAACAAATTTTACCAGAGATTATCGTAAATCGACTCCTATCACTATCATGTCAAACAGTATGAAAAACTCTCATTGATTGGATATAGACCGATATTCGATAACGATGTTTTTCAAACAACAATTAGATTATGCTAGTTTTTAGACATAGAAGAATTGAAAAATTGCCATATTCAATTTACAGCGGAATCAGATCGAAAGTATTTATTCATCTGAAGTTTAACCTAGCTGATGAAATGAGACTCAAGACTCCTTGAAATATGGTACTGCATAACAATTCACCAATCATCACATTAAATCAGTACTCTAAATCCTACTTTATAAAATATATAAATGATCTATTCAGTTGTTTTCTATATACAACGAGATTTGACCTACATCCAACTTAGTAAATGTTCTAACCCACATTTTGGTGGATTAGGACAGGGATTTACGACGTAAGTACGAGGCAGATAAGTTTACTTAATATACTTTGAAAATTACCGTAAAAAAATAAAATAAAAATCTACTCTTTACGATCATGACCTACGATATTTTTGAGACCATGTTGAAATCTCCTTAAATGGTGTAAAAGTAACAGCTGATTCACAATGTTCATTCAATGTTGCATGTTTATCTGCAGTCTGCACCCAGCTTTTTTCGCATACTTACCTTAATGTCGCCAGACGCGGACCACATCCAATTAAAATCATATATTTACATACAAGGGCGTTTTTATTTAGTTAACAAATGTAAAGCGGAGTACAAATTAGGTAGGTGCAAATCAAAACATTGGAGTAGGCTGCTGTCAATACGATGAGCCACCAAGTGCACTTCACCAGCAGGTATTCATTGCTACATCCATTCTTGATCATTTGTAGGTAAGTAACTAACCTGCAGCAATGTTAGTAAATGTTGGTTTTTTGAGCCATGATACCATGATTTTTCCCGTTTAGGTCAAAAGTAAATATCTCTCTGCTACCAAATCAATCAGTAGTATATCTCTACTTTTCTTCCTACCAATCATCAAGGTTTTTCATTGTGTTCAACCAAAGGACTTCTTTAAATTTCCAGGTAGGGCTTTCCTAATACTTCTGAGTTGTGTTACGGGTGATCTTTGAAGGGTTACCAGTAAAAATTAGACACACGTGAACAAATAGAGAGCCTCATTCATGATGGAAATTTATCGTTGTTGTGGTGATACCTCTTCTCTCCCTCTTCTAAACTCTCATTTACTAATGGGCTTCCAATTGGATACTGATGAACGCACCGAAACGTTTGAGAGCTGTTGATCATCGCTTATGTTGATTCTCAAATTAATTGTTGAGAGATTCAATGAACCGGTCTTAGGAAAAATATCTTAATTCATTTAAAGGGGACGAAGACAAGTCTGACCAGGATGTCCAACCCGTCTCCGGTATGGTCGAGGTCCTCGGGTCTTGGACATGTGAAGAATTGACGGATGAGCTTGTATGAGGTGGAGATAGAATTGGTGTGGAGGGGGGGGGGGGGGTCAAAGGCGATGACCTTCCATTCCCCTGCAATATGATTAGGGTCTGGTGGATATCTGGAGACCCATCCCGCTGAAGCCGGCCACCGCTAGAGACGTGTTTCATCCAAGTTCATCGATAAAGTCCGAAGAGGGCATCCCCGGGTGATGATGCGGTGCTCTCCCCGCGGCCGCAAGCGCATCCCCGCGGGTCTTGCGGCTCGCTAATTGTCACCTCGATAAAATACGAATCTCTTGGGTGCCTACTTTCACAGTCCGTCGTTAGCGTCCCACAACCTCATTCCTTCTCTCCCAGCGAGTGAAACACAGATCATTGTTCGGATTTGAACTTAAAAGTTGAGCTTGCGATAAAATGAATTTGTTAATAATGTACTCGCACCTACTCTTGAATTTTACGAAGACAGTGTTGTATGTTCCACACGACATATTTTACAATTATAATTCTCGCTCAGAAAACCGCTCCAAATGAATGCACAGATTCTTCATTTCATCCTGATCAACTGCATCCTTTTCGAATACAAAAGAAATTATAGGCGCATTTAAGAAAACTACATTGAAAGTGAGACCTTCAAAATAAAATTATTGGAATTAAATAAGAACTACCATCCAACAATTTATCTGTAGGTAACTATGCACTAAGTGCAAGAAAATATGAACAGTACGTGAAGTTAGGTGATAGTTAATTGATTCGATAAAATCAAACTCCAACGTATCGTTTGCAAGCTCTTCTGTGTCTAACAAAAGTTTTGTTAAGCTCGGGCTATAGAAAATATAATTCCTATAAATCATATAACGTATACATCGTAGTTTCCCTGGTAACTTTCACATCATTCACGTGATTTCATTCACACTCATTTTTGTGTTTTGATTTTTTTTCTGCCAAATCCAAGCCGTTATGGTAAGCAGATTGATGAAAACCTATTTGCTACATATCAACAATTACGAAAAATCTGTTCTTATTCCGGAAATTTTCGAGATCCCGCTTCTTCAATATTTCAACCCTTTAAATTACCATTAAGGGTTGATCGAAAGCGATGTATACAAGGATTCAGGGCCAAAAGTCAAGATTGGACCGACCTTCTGGTTGTCCAAAACACGTATTTATAGAAGTGAAAATATTGGACTTGTCATTCAAAACATTATGTTCCTGACGCCATGTGAATAATATCAGTCAACACAATTTCTTTTCAACAGAAACCAGTAATCAGTAATTTCATGGCTGTAGACAACACAGTTGATTCAGATCTTCGTCATTTAGGTGATATCTGTCTCTCAAGGGCAAATATATATCCTAAAATTTTAAGACGTACATGTAATTAAGCATAATTTTAATGCATGGCTGGTGCTCCATGCTGTTTTTTTGAATTACTACGTAGGAATATCAGTCTAGTGGATTTTTTTAATCTTCACCTTCATCTTTGGTTGCAAGGTTTTAATCTTATTATGATATTATTTGCGTGTCTAACTTTTAAGAAAAATGTCCGTTTGTTTGTGGTGTAATCCTAATTTGTCAGTCACTTAAAAAGCTTCTTGTCGTAATTAACGTCTGAGGTGGGCTCCTACTCGTTTCTAATCACACTAATGTGATTAGAATATTTGCTATTCAAATTAACTTAGCTGTGCAGCACATGGAGAAAGTTTACGTAGCAGAAGAAGGGGAAAAGGAGGTGCTGAACAACGCTTTGCACATCCATTAGTGATACTCTCCCGAAAAGAATGGAAGCGAAATGAATAAAAGATGGTATGCTTGAGGGATGAGAAACCGTGTAGGGGTGTAGCAGGAAACCTAAAAGAGGGTTAAGTGTATAAAACACTAAGTGAGTGCCGTGTATTAAATTGGACGGCGGCCAGACAAATGTTTTTTCGGGAGGGTGCCAGTAAACAAGGGAAGCAATATCAATAGAAGGGTTGTCACTGTCATTCTCGGCAGAAACTGTATACTGTGGGGTGAGGGTCGTTGTGCCGAACATACTGGCGTTTACCCTTCTGGGGTTCAACAAGTCTGAGCTTCCACATTAATCACTCCGTGTTTTCATTATTCGGAAAAAGGGAGGAAATGAAAACGACGGAATTGACTGGCGACTGTTGCAATTAGAGGACGGAATCAGTTTATGAATGCCGAGCGGCAGAAGATTCAAATCACGAAGAACTTTTTCTGAACACCACTCAGCTTACCAAATAAAAACAATTTATATATTTTGAACCTTTTTTAGTCCTTTTCGTAAAGGACCCACTGCGGGTTCACTTTTTTTAGTAGACGCCATTGCTCAAAAGAGTGTTTCAGGACATCAACTACACATTTTTAACCAAAACCTCAGTCGCTGTGGATCTTGAGGTTTGTGTTACGATTTGGAGGCTCCTTGATGATGCTTAATTGCTCACCATATGACTCCCCTGCTCAGTCTCGTTCCAGATGTGCCACGTGCAAAATGGGCGTCCCAGAGGATGATGACCATTTTTTCGCAATTCGCCCTGTGTTTGAAGAATTCAGGACACATCACTTTGGCTGAGGGAGTCTGTGCCACGAGGAAATACTGCATTAAATGCAGTATTCATTCAACAAATTTTGTTGAATGAATGAGATTGGGCATCACTTGCATGGTATGGAGGTGTAGCCTCTGAATACAGAAAAATGCTGATCGAGGAATTCAATTATTGAAAAACAATTTTGTTTTTATGGAGTGTATTGTGTGCGGCGGTGTTTAGTGCATACATGCTTACATTTAAGGCTGACAGACTTATAGTATATAGCTGTAAGCTCGATTTTTACCAGGTGATGAGTATTTTTTTCTCCAAGTAATTGATTAATGAACGTATTTTTCCATTCATTCAGTCCTAAGACTACAAAAGTGGGAAGACACCGAATGTCCATTCTAACTAGGGTCTCCAATCCACAAGATCATTTTTGACTCGCTCGGAGTCACGTCAAACGTGTTCTAGTTCTAATTTCCTGTCCAGTATCCTTAAATATCTTTTTCGACCCTTGGTCGACTCCTAACTTGGAATAACCGTTGGAACCCCGTTTTAGAAAATTTAGGTATTTGGAAATTAACTATCGATTTCATCCAAATTTTGTAATTCAAACGAAAGTTCTAATTCGTAGTGTGTACAAGTTTCGTACTAAGTAATATTCGGCTGGAAAATTAATGTTATTTTTCTATTAGTAGTCATTTTTCTAGCATACTGTACGTGATATTGTTATATTTCAACTGTAGAACTGATTTTGAATCTCATCCCTAAGGAATGATAGCATCTGGAATTGGAAAGGGGCCAACTTTTAAATGGCTATGAAAAAAAACAAATAGTGTTGAGGTCCCCAGGTTTAACCAATCCTCGATGACTAGGAATGACAGGGATGAATGGATGTGTCTAGGCAGAATGATCAAAAGTTGAACACGGGTATTGATACCGTGTAGGGATTCTGCCGATGTGCCTAACTCAAGTTTTGAGGCTCAACTCTCTGTGACGCTTCTCGATATGACAGTTTCGACTGTGACCTTGTGGTAATTTGTTGCAAGTTCTATATGCTCGGATACCAACAGACGCAATTTCTGTCATAATTGGCAGTTCAGGGCTGTAGCTCGTCAACGCTGCCACTAACACCATTTTTTTTTAAATCTGTTATTAGGTATACTACTGTAAATACCTGCATATCTTTGCCAAGAGTTCAGGCGTAAAATTCCATGTAAGCAGGTATTTATTTGTTGTCGAATTTCTGGAAAAGTAAAACTTGCAAAAATGGTAGTGATGCTTTACGACTGAAACTTTTTGTGTGGCGTTGATGGTGCTCTGATGGTGAGTTGGGGATAGCCATTTAATTACCTCCGCTCAAGTGCGTTGGACAGTTGATTGCAGAGAGCGTTATTTAGCACGTAGGGTGTAGTGACGTCCGACTCTCATGTCACTCACGGAACGTTAGATACGACCCCCTTCAGCAGGAAGTCCTATCTTCCACCCCTATGGGACTATTCCCTCTCTTTCTTGCCCACCGCTGCCAGCCGTCGCTCCGTCTTCGTCTTTTGTTACCCTCTAGAAATACCACCGAAACACAGGAGAAATGCCGCATCTCTCGACTCCCCTTGTCACTCTCTCCTTGACCTCTCCCTGCTCTCATCCCGAGAGCTCTCCCCCTTCTCGGGACTCCACTGCACCCCTGAGGAAAACATTCGACGGGATTTGATTTAGGAGTAACAACAGACGGTCATCACGCGCTCATTCACACCCACTCGCCCTTCCCTTCTTGTCACTCGACTAAAGTGATAAATCACCTATCACACACTTACCAATTTCATCTTACTCCCTTCTCCGTCTCCCTTCCACCACACCTCCTTCATCCACGTGGATTCCCTTCACTACACCAACACGTCATCTTTGATTGCTCTGCTGTGGCATTTCCAACAAATTGTGAGCACGCCAATATTTACTATCTTTACATCAGAAACCCATTAATCTCCCAGTTCCAAGGGATTAATACTTTGTTTCTCGCATGTGCTTCCTCAAATATCATCCACAACTTAATTTTACCCCAAATGCACCGAATAAGCACAATATTATGCACATTTATGATGTAATCGATCAAAGTCACTCCCTCGTAAATATAAACTCTGTTTTGATAATCAAATATATTTTCAGTCACCATCCGCAGCCTTACTTACCCAGGAATCTTGAAAAGGCTCCTTTAAAAGTTCCAACCGGTCGAATGGGAAAGAATAACAATTTAGACTCGGTTGCCCAAGAGTATTCAAGGAGTTACTGTAGCTGTTTAATCAAAGCAGATCTAGAATTTTTCGATTTCAAGTTTTAGTATTGTGGTTTGGATTAAGATTAAAGTACAATTACTTGGACATAGAGGTACCCATTACCTAACTTAGAATTGGACAAACGTTATGGATAATCGTAAAATTCTATGTCTTGGTTATGGGAAGGAGTACATAATAAATTCGCGTGGTATAAAAATATCATAATTTTGGCCTTAGTTTCAAAAACTTCAAATTCGCGTGGTATAAAAATATCATAAATTTGCCCTTACTATGGTTTTAAAAACTTCAACAATAAACTTCAACTTCGTTATCAGACGTACGATATATATATTTGAATGGCGTGGAACTGTTACAAACATCTTGTTTACCATGCTGGTTTCGCGTGCCACGGGTAGCCTCAGGTGCAATACTGCTCTGTGCTGCCTTTTGCGACTGGAATCTTGGTAAAAGGAATCAATTAAATGAACTATATCAGAACAATAGCTGTCAAACGGAATAAGCAATGAGGACAAAGAACGTAGATAAATGGAACCGTTACGATCAAATAATTAGAGATTGTAACGAAAAATGATGAAAGAGAAATAGCGCCAGCGTGGAACTGGAACGGGTTCTTTTGCAAAGAACCTAAACGGAGTATGCATATTCGTACCTACTCCATTACATGTAAATAATGAGTCTGAAGAACTGAAGCAATTTCACAGCCACCGTGACATCTAATTTATTTCAAAATTTGAATAATTTGTATAATGATATAGGAAATCTGAAAGTTACCGGTTGTGTCACTGTGTTTGAAAAAAGTCAGCTTTGGTGGCCAAACAGGTGGAACAGTTTGAGACGGTGGAACGGCTAATTGAAACCGCTTTATTTGTGCAGAATAAACGTTCGGGAAAAGTTACACATTTTTGTGGAACGTCATACTATTTGGCAAGCGTTTTGTGGTTTCCGAGACTCTTACAACGTTCAATTCAAATGGTTATTCTCTTCGTTGATAAATGAAACCCTAGTACCTACTTTAACCATTTGGGCCCAGTTGGGTATAACTCTCAAAAGTTGATTAAACTTGAAAATAAAAAGTTGGATGAAAATTTTCGAAATGCCTCATTTGAATTCCCTTGTTCTCAGATTCGACGACAATGTAAATGGGGCAAATCTTTCTGATTTATTACCTCTCCCACGAAACGACGACAAAATGGATATCTCTAGCCGGGGAACAAAACTTTGAAGGGAAAAGGGGTCGAAAGCGAGTTTCCGAGGGTAAAACACAAGATAAATGACATGACGGGAATTCAACTAGAAAGGTCTTGAAATTACAGCCGTCTTAACTCATTTTGAATACAGATTTTCTTTTGAGACGAGATTGGTACAATTAGGAGTGAAGGAGAAGGGCGAGGAAGGGTCCGTTTTTTACCCTCTTGAAGACATTTGGGGTGGTCGTTTAAGGACACCGATGCTGTAAACACACCCCCATCCCCTCAATAACAGCCTGTGCGCGCGAAGGCCTCGTTTTAATTGGAGTCTCCGACCCCAAATTACGGCAGCGATCTGTCTTCTGTTACCCTTCTTTTTCCCTTATTACGGGATTAAAAACCTACAAGTGCTAATTTATAGCGGTACTTAAAGGGGGCTCCGAACGCGGTGGGATTACCGTCAGACTAATTGTTAGGGGATTTTTCTTGTGGATGTTTTCTTACGGAGCAACTTTGGGATCGGTGGGCGTGGTTACAGGTTTTTTTTCCTTTTGTGGCGATCGCTCTTGGCCCGGCGTTTCCGAGGAATTGAGCGATTTGAGAAACCTTTAGGTCAGCAACTGGGCTCCTTCAGGATTTACGATATCTTGACAGGATTAAATTATTTTCGTGCGTATGCCTACCTATCAATGTGTTTATTACAGAGTTTATATACAGGTTAGACAAAATAAACAGTTAATATATTCGGTTAGACACAAATTGAAAAGTTGAAGATTACCTAACCAATTTCTTTCCAAATATCCAAGCAAAAACTCAAACGAATAGGACATTTAAAGCTCCCGGACAGTCAACTCTCAAAAACAGTTCAACCATCGCTCACGTGATGTCAAGTCGAGTTTACGTTTCCCACTTCCTTATTTCATTTCCCGTTTCCGTTCCTTTCATTTTCTGGAAGGTTTAAAATTAAGCTTCCGAGGGATTAAATGAGATTAACGACTGATTAATTAATGATTTTTTTTATTTCAAGCACCAACACATTTTCCCCTTGAAGCAGCGGAGCGCCTCGGTTAGGAACTCACATAAGGTTGTCACAGTCCTAGTTTAGTTGTAGCAAACTTTTGAGAGAAAAGAAACATTGTACTGCCTCCTAAAATTCGTTAGATTCAAATTTCCCAAAATATTCTACATAGAAATCTGGTTTGAGGCATTTTACAAGTATTCATACATTTGAACACTTTTCAATAAGTGTACCTACCGCATGTACCAAAATAAAATGATCATCTATCGAACTCAACTGAACAGTGTTAAAAATATATATATATTAATATTTTTTAGGTTGGGACTATAAGTGCATGTCCGCTCTCGGCTCGCTCTTTAGCTCGTGAAGTGTGCCATTACACCTGTATCATATACTTGTGATAGAGGCAGAGCGAAATCTACCTCCCGGAAAACTTCTTTACCTCCCAGGTCGTCGTTACCTAACCTTTTCCATCCTAAACGAAATTCTCTCTTTGTAGCTTCAGACCGGTGTAAACTATTATCAAAATTCAGTAACTTTTGAGTTGCTTAAAGTAGTTCAATGCATAACACACCGTTGGATATTGTACAAAGCTTATGGACCACCGTCCTACATGTACGAGATAAATAAATCAGAGCGAGGTCACTATTATGAAATTACACATAATATCCGATAAATCACTAGCTTCCTCTGCCACTAGAGCCATTACCATACTTTAGCATTTCCACGATCTAGGAAATCAAGATCCACGAGTGTACTCACCAGGTACAAACAGATATGAAGATCACAAAATGAAAACCGTGCCATAAATCCTGAAATATTATAAACTACAACTACTAACAAGAAACCTCGAAACTTGTCTATTCGTTTTACTGAGGAGATAAGCATAAAACGAGACGTTGCGCCAAGGGGTACATATCTGTTAAGGATTTTATACCACCCTTGGGATGCCTTAATCGGCCGATGCAGGAGGTAAGTAATGCCTAATTAGGAAAAGTCTTGCCTTAACTTAAGTAGCAGGTGGCCAAAAGTAAACACTTGATTCCCCCCGCTTCAACATTCTTATCTTCAAGAAAAACTCGAGAACGTAAACTTTTTTCTTCCCTCCCCCTCACCACCACTTTGTTGGGAAACTGATAATTTATACGTGTTGAAAAGCTGATTTCCTTCTTTCAGGACAAAGGTTTTACTCCCACGTCACTATCTTTCAGGCGCCACGGAAAAACTTCTTAGAAGGGGAAACGCCTTTGTTAATGTGGACAGGACACGAAAACACCGGGAAGGGCCCATTTTCATGTCAAAAGGTACTATGGCCGCTGGAATAGCTGACGATCGCTCCCTCCATTGCGAAATAATTTGAAGTAAGAAGTGTTGATACTGAAAACTATAAATGGATTAAGTCGTCTTAATTTAAATTACCTACCACAACCCTCTCAGAAGACTTTAAAGCTAAAGTGTTAATTAGTTGGCTCTACGAGTAAAAGAATTCAGATATGAACGTATTTTTGCTTAATTATGAATTAATCGATTAACCAAACCTGATTTAAGGAGAAAGAACAATGTTCATTGTATTTTCCGCACTAATCCGAACTACACTTAGCAAATCTTTGTAGACTACTGCACAAAAATGATTAAATTCGAGATGAAAAGTTGTAAAGCTACTGGAAATTAAACTCGTGCTTTCTTTGATTTCTTGATATTTTGGTGAATAAACGGATTTTTTCTCGATTCTAGTGAGAGATTTTGCATGAAATAACTCACAAAAACAAGCGTGAACAGATTGTTTCAGAATACCACAATTTGAATTTCCATGAAGACAATTATTCTGTCCATTCGAGTTTTCCTATCTTAGTTGAGGTGCAGGGTGATGGGATTTGGTAGTATACATCGCTTATTGGCGTGAAAATGTAAGATCACTGAGTGACTGTCCTTTCGGTCCTTCGGACATCAGTGTGGTCCAGTCAGCTTCACCTATACTCAATACTCCTTGCAGATCTACAGCATCATCTCCTCTTTTTCCAGTAATATTATAAAGAGGAAAGATGTGTAGTTGATAAAACAATAACCGCTCTTCTCACCCAAGAAACTGAATGAATCTCGAAATTACTCCGAAGATACAACTCGGAGCTTGTGTTGTAAAACAGTTGGGGCTCACTGCCAGGCCAGACATATAGCAAAACTCAGACTCGCGTTTTGCAACATTAAGCCACGTTACTCGACCCGGTCCCGAAAGGGTTTGACTAGCAACATCTGCAACACCTTTTGGCTGCCGTCTAGGAAATTGATTATCTTGTCGACTGAGCTCCATACCAGTTCCATCCTATTTATCTCTGAATTTGGACATTTTTCGCTTCCTACCCGATAGACTATTAAACAGTTCAATTCAAATTTTGAATATAAAAAATAATCCTATATCACGGTGAGCTCCAAATTTCTTTCTTCACATTCAGTACCTAACAAACATAATAAAAATTATTTTAAAGTAAATGTTCACCCATTTAATAAGTATCCCAGTTTTCTGATTCCAGTAGAGAAGCAATCATTTTCGAAAGACCATTAGCGATGTTAGAAACATAACTTTCTATCCAGCTTCTTCAACAATTTTAATTGAATAATTTTGAAACTATCGCCACAGCTTCATTTGTTCGAAAATAGCTTAGACATCTATGATGCCAATTTAAAATACACGAAGTTTGTGGTTTATTATTTATTATACCTTTTTAATCTCATTCCGTATATTAGTACAAGTTATCAGACTATTTATTGCTTCACACGCGGATGTTTCTAAAAACGTGTATCTGTACGACAACGATATTTTCAATATTCAACATTTAAAGTCAACAACAGAAATAATTCAGGGCTCATAATATCAAATACTGAAACTTTATCCACCGGAGAAACCATCAGACGCATCATTTAAATCGTGTGGTGGGTATGATAGTTCCCCTTCACCTTTAGTTGAAACTGCTACTCCTGAGCGTAAATCTGATGTTTTTCTGCTTCGGAAATATCCGCTGGGTGTTGCAGGCTTATTGTCTAAGCCTCTGAAAGGGGTAAATAGTCCATTCCATCACCTCCTTGTTATAATCGTTCATTGAATTAATTTATATGCATACTTCATTGATCTTTCTACGGAAGCTAATGCTTTTTTAGACCTATAACTTCCAAAGTATTTGATAAATTGGGAAACCATAAATTAACTTGTGTAAAGGACGCCGGAAAAACATTACACAAGTTGAAGGGGCGGTTGGTTCAGAGAGGGGTTTTTTTTTCAGTTGAGCGAGATTTGAGAGCAATCTTCCAGTAACAGAATGATGTAATTTGTTTGTCAAAGCTGAAGGCAAAAGTTTCTTTTATGATAGACGCCGAAGGGTGAGCGAAGGGGCCCAAGGGTTGTTAGTCAACTGGAATGATTTGCTTAGGGCTGGCGAGAGAGTCAAAGTGTTTAGACTATGTCATTGCTTTGTAAACCCCGAAAGACACTCCGGAACATTCCATCCCTTTAGTCAAACCCCCTTCGTTTCCGCCGGAAGGTCACAATATGACTGGATGCCGAACGGGGGCCTTTGTTGAAACAAACTGTTTTCAAACCAGACATTTCCAGGATTACTGACTGGTAATGAGGGATGGGAAGTTGTCAGGTTATAACCCGAAGGGAGGAAAAACCTGAAAGTTAACGTGAGGCACTAATGGAATTCTTCTGGATGATGGTTGTTCTAACGGGATTGCTCTAATTGATCAAGCTTAAGAAAAAATCAAAAACGAAAATATCAAGAACCTAATGTTCCAATCTAACTTGATGTTATGGCTTAGAACTTTTTCTAATTAACACTCAGATTTCAAATCACCATTTGGATTTTAGGCCATTTTTGAGGAAAATGAAGCTTTGCAATGGCTTTACAATTGTTTAAATGAAACTTTTACAAAATATCTATCAATGAAATCCCTTTTCAGTCATTCTAAACTTCTGCAAATAGGTAAATAGTTATTTTGAACGTCAATTTTTGAGGGGGGATGGGGGATTAAAAAAAATGTTTTCTAGGTCCATTACAAAAATTTATTATAGAAAATGATAAAACAAAAAACCGTAATCTTAAAAACGTTCGACGTAGGAATGTTGTTTATTGCTTGATTAAGATAGAAATTACTTCTGTAAATCAGATGAGACCACTATGGTTAATGTACAATCAATCGTTCATTCACCGTTTGGAAAATTGGTCAAATATTTGGTCAGGCAGCAAAGACAGAACGACGCTGTTTGACAAGTAGCTGGTAAAATGCGTAGCTGGCTGCAGCCCAAATATCGAGGTTGATGTTATACGATTGTGATATCCATAACGCCATTTCTGAAGCTTCAATTCAGTTGAAGTCTTCAACTTGAAGAGAACAACTGGAAGAATTCTTTTTGCCTGTATTTTCATTTTGTCCTGTTAAATTTCAGTTGAATTTGTAAATGAGTTAGAGGGAGGACCTAGGAAGCATTGTCACTGGTTTCATAATCCAGTTCTGGAAGCCCAGTGTCGTTCGAAGGTGGGCTATCTAACATAGAAATAATAAACCTTTGTTTAATAATTTGCAGCACTTTAATGCATTCCCTGTAACTCCTGCTTGGACGAAGCATACTTCACGTGTGGGTTTTTCTGCTAAAGGAACATCTCATTGGCGTGGCAGGAATTTCCCCAGAGCAACGTGTTTTAAGATGCCTTACTTCCGGAGCTTGCAAAATCAAGACTGCGCAGGACATGAATGAGAGAGCGAACTGGCCAGCCGGCGATTCATGTAGTTCATATAAATATATGTAAGAGATATGAATAAATCACGTAAGATACGCTTAAACTTAACGTGGTTTATTAACCAAAATAATGATATTAAATTACACGTAATAAGCCTATCCAAACACTCTTTAAAATTCCACTGCGAAGCCAAAATATGAACACCTAAATAATTCAAGTTGCTATTTTACATATGTATAATATACATATCATGTAAGAATGGTTTTACGATTCATGCACGTAACATTAATTGTTCCGTAGCCAGCCAACCTTAACGAGTCTGAGACAACTGTCTTTACTATGTAAAAACTTCTTAATTTCTCGCTATTTATTTAAATTGAATCTCCCATTATGAATTTTTTTAGTGTCTAACATCAACTACACCTTCATTGTTCACATGTTCTGGAAAATATGCCTTTGAAGATAATGTCATATCGACAAGCTCAAGTACTAGTAGAGCAGTAATTCAAAGTACGAACTTAGAGGGGAGAAAGCCTATCATTGATGGAGCTAGGACTGTAAAAAAGTCATGATTACGTTAGTATACCCTGGGCATTGAAGAGTTGGTGGAGGACTGGCCATTAATTTGTGAAGCAGCAATGAAGTCGTGGTACAAGGCGCAACCACCAATTGTGATTCGACAGGATATTATGTAATGGTATCTTCTGCCAACCAGGAAATCGTTTGCGAGTAAGTTATAATTTGGTTCAAAGGCAAATCTTAGCTGATAAGATAAGAGGACATTAAGACTGATGATGACAACGAGGGCTCGGTCATAAGATGAATTCAGTATAGAGCTTAAAATGGCAAGAAAGGAAAAGGAGTTACCAACTACTAAATGACTTATTCACCTGAACTCTGTTGTAAACGTTCACGGGATTTTGCTAATAAAAGGACATGCGAGTCAAGGTGTGAGAATGGAGAGAGCGTTCAAGACACCCATTCTGCTGGAACCAAGACATGATTTCACTAAACTTCTACTACAACATTAACATGGTAGAAAAGGCCACGATATCCGGCAGTGCTGAAAGGAAGGCAAGCGGTCAGGAACCCGTGGAATACACGTCGTTCTTGTAAAATAAGATGTAGTAAGCCAATCACATTGTGGATGGCCGAGTACCTCCGGAACTAAAAAAACGCCATATATTACCGATCAATAAAGTGGAAATGGATTATTTTGTCCTTATCACACTAAAGTAAAGGAAAAGCGTTAGGGCTATATGGTTACCTGTTTGTCAGTACGATCGGTTTGTCTACCATGTAACGAATCTGATACCCCCATGGTAATCGAAGTTTGAACCATGGTAATCTGATCACGTTCTCTATTACAAGATATTGTCTTTCTTTTCAATTTCTACTCATTTTATTGCATTATAACACCTATGTTCACGAAGTGAACTCCACCCCCATCATGTCGGTCTGTCCGTCGGCCCCGTACTTCCTAGCAGACGTCTCCGATGGGGATGGCAAAAGTTCCGACGTGTGTGTGGTGCACAGATAATGCAGACTGGATTGCTGCAGTGTACGGAGAACATTGGTACCCCGGCATCATCAAGAAGAAGGTTGGCGACTAGGTCCTAATAAATTTCATGGCTCGGTCAGGCGGCAACCAATTCTTCCTATGGCTTGATCCTGCAGAACGGCAAACTCTTCGGCCCGACGGGATTCTTGCAGTTTTGGCTTTGTTTCAGGAAATTCCTGGAGTTTCAAATTTTTTCGTTTTTTTACTTAATATTCTGATTTTTTATACTCTAAAGAATGGAGTTGTAGAATACTTTGGTACTTTTGGTACTCTCTTAAGAGAATAAGAACAGAACCTGCTCGTTGAATTGAACTGATTTCGTTTTTAGTGTTTTCTGTTTGAAGGTAATTTAGAAGTTTGAAGTAGATTTATGGTAAAAGTTGGTTCCTGATTTTGTTTTTTGAGCGATTTTAAGGCTAATTTAATGGGTTTTACCGGATAAGGAATTTTCTCCTGGGTAGACCTTACATACCTATACATTTACTAGGATGCCCCACCTACTTATCTGGCTTTGTCAAACTGTGCTTTTCTATTTTTTGTGTGAAATATCTACGTATAAGGTGAAGGGTTACTCTTCTATTTCCCACAATGTGTTCATGAACTGGCGAATATAAATAAAACAGTATAATTTTTTCCTCTTTGCCATTGGTCCAACCCACTCCCTTTAGCTCAACAACACCGACTACAGATTTGGTTTACAGGATAATACGCTATTAGCTAAGAAGCTATCTTCAATTCATTTAATACATGTTGAAAAGTCATTTGAGTTTCTGATTACCTTGGGAGGGATGAGATTACCGTCGAGTTCAAAATCTTGAATTCGAAATTTTCTGGGTGGATAGGGGAGTTTGATCTCATTGAGCATTTTAAAATCATCCCCTGCTGTCGGAGAATAGCCCTGATTTTTTTCAAATTTTCCTTCCAACTTTTTGTTTTGGTCATTTTCTAAAAAACAAAGTTGCCTTTTTTGTGAGAATCACCCCAGTACACCCTGGAAGAAACGGAAAAACGAGAGTCCTTGATGTCAGGACTATCTGAAGCTTTGAGGTGAACCGTGGTAAAGTTGTACTATAAGATCAACTACCACTCACCAAAACGAACATCAGGACGACTTCTTAGCGATAGAGGGTGTTACGGCTTCGTAATTTATTTTAAACAAATTTCCAATTTTCAATTTGTTTAGAATCTAACGTCAACACCTTTTTTTCACAAGTACTGGAAAATATATTCCCTCGATTCTTAGACTTAAACCAAGTTGTTTCTCACCTATAATTTAATAACAAAAGTTATTTAATAATAATCCAAGTTGTCTGCCTTTTCTGAACAATAAATATACCATCCAACCTTATCAACATGAGATTTAGAATCGGCTCTCTTCGCACAATAAACTGGTACACCAGGCTCTAACAAGAGTGGCTTTTGTCTCTGGCTAAGTTCAAGGTGGTAAGTGGTAACACCGTCCCCAACGCTGTCTCTCCCGTTCCAACTGTCGCATGTCGCCGGGAACTGATATACGAACCGGGGTTCTATGGGTGTCCTCAGCGCCTTCCGCAACTCAATTTATACTCTGCAAGTTGTAGGTACAACGGCGAAGCAAGAAGCGTTTGTCTTATAACTAACAAGGCCCAGCCCGCAACACGAGGCGCCGTTGTCCCTTTCAGGTTTATTGAGCGTGTTCAGGAGGGCCGATCGGTCGGGATATTGATACATTAGCAAGGCTCCGATGGTCATCTAGATCAGACTAAAGGCATCTGATATTGTGAGGAAGAGAGTATTGGAACGCGTAACATCCTTTGTATTAATTTACTTTAGACATTTGATCTGCTATCAACCGACCAATACAACGTTCAAGGGTGTAGTACTTCTAGAGTCAATAAAGTGGCAACCATGTCACTAACGGTTTGATCGAAGATAATAAAGTGGTCGGTTATAGTTTTGTGATTGAGATCAAGATTACAAAAACTGTTCACTTTTACTTTGAAGTTATGATCACATCACCGACACTACCACAGAAAAACAAAAATGTGTCACATTTCATCATGAATGAGTCTTATCTTCGCTCTAAAGGTGTTTATAAATTAGTTTTCAAATCAGGAACACTGGTCTGTTTTTATTTAAAATTATCGGTATAAATTTTTATGAAATATATAGTCATTTTATTCACTGAGAGGTATGCATATATGTGTAAATTTTATTATTTCTTAACTATTTGATTCAGATGTAAGTACATATACTTATTGAAAGGGAACACAATTGATGTGATTATCTTAGTGCGGCCTACATTTTCTCTCATGCAATGTGGTGTATTATTTTGTACATTTGAGATGAATAGAATTAGGTATGAGGCTTCTTTATTTTCTTGACTACTTTGTTTTTTAGTTAATTTCTTTCATTTATTATTTTTCTCGTTGTATTAAATTACAATTATAACATCTTCATGAAAGAAATTCCATCTAATGATATGATTCCATCATCCTCATCTTTCCTCCATACAATAGGGGAAAGTGCAGTTCTATAGGTGTCCAGTGTAGCATGTGGAGAGGTAAAAAATAATTTCCATTCTCGTTCTAGGAAACCATTGAGCTTTATGGATCGTGAACTGGTACCATTCACTACAGGGATGTGCGATCACGTTTAGGCCATCCCGCTTCTCCAGAACAACGGACATCAATGATGAAGAACTTGGATTACGGTGGGAGAGGCATTCGTCTTCTGGAATGTGAAAGAAACACCGGAAAAATGAAGGTCCAAGCAAAAGCAATTATCTTGGCCGGAGAATGGTGAATGGTTGAAGCAGTAGGAAGTGCTAACGGCCCGAATCTATAATCAGACTCAGAAGGCAATCTTCTCTCAGGGGAGCCATAGTTCCAATCTTCCTCTCTTCCAGCTTGCCTGGATTGTATGTAATTTACAATGACACGTCCCACAGAGTCTAGAATCACAGACTACTGAAGGGGACATGACTCCACGTACTTTTCATTCATCCCGCCAGCCCTCAATGAATCCAATCCTTAAGACGAAAAATGAAACCTTAAAACGCTCACGAACTGGAGGTCACAGCGCACCTGACAGAATTCCATTTCTTCCCGTAATCCATGCTCCGCCCGAGAAAATTTTGAGAATGAGATATCCGAGAGAGACTTGAACCAGTTGGAATCTAAACTGACTCATTGTTTCGCTGTACAACAGTACATTTAAATTCTACCCCCCCTCAAATCCGATATAACTATGCTCAATGAAGCTGAACTGATCGGTTTCAAAAAGCTTTAGTAAGTTTTCGTAAGAGAAATCAATTGTTATTTAGATTATGTAAGAAATGAAGATAGAAACACACCAAAATATAGGTAGGTATATATTGCATTTTGAAATCTGATGAAATGCTATTCATTTTCCAACACATTCAAATCAATATTTCACGTATTCCCAGTCCTTTGGCCTTAAAAGGCTCCCATGAAACTAAATACTCAAAAAGTTAGGGGGAAAAACCTTATTTTTTTAAATTTATTTTTTGCATTCATGGTTTTGGCATTTTGGAACTACTCGACGTTTAGCATTTGATAGTTGGTCTTTAAGCTGTCTGCATCAAGGCACCAGTGAGTATCCGCGTCCACTGGTATTATATAATATATAGTATTATATTATAACACTAAGGAACCCCATCAGTTCGTGTATCTCACTGGCTGAAAAGTTATCAGACAGCAGAAGCCAAAAAAAATGTTACAAGAGCCTTAATTTCTACTTTCTATATTTTAGATCCCAATAGTTATTGAAAAACGCCAATAGATAAAGCGACAAGACACCTTGTGATTGTGAACCCGCCCTAAAGGTACCATAGCTCTATAGAAATGTCCCCAAAATTTAATCTATTTAATAAATTTCGTTGTAACGCTCAACATTGATCAATCTACTAAATATTTATTTTTTGTGTTTAGGCGTTTATAGATTTATAAATACGTTTTAGGGCGGAATTATTGAAATGTGATTTTATTGAGACCTCGTTGAAGACTTATAAAGAGGTTTTCCCTGCCATCAACCGAATTCAATTAGTATCCCGTACACTTTCTTTACTGATTAATTCATTCATCATCGGATTATGGTGTTATGCAAATCATTTTTGAAATCGTACACGCCTCTAGAAAACCCTGGATTGTGTTATTAACACCTATCCTTCCGATAGCCAGCCTGAAAGAAGGGTATAGACATTTTATGTGGAGCACTTAAGGCGGGAATGTGACGGCAAAGGTACTTGAGGAAAGTGGACGGGTGCCGTGATTGGGCCGGCAGTTTCATTCCATAAGGTGATGGCGGGAGAAGCTCGGGGTGTGAATCTTGGGCGATCGGACAAGAAGGCTCGCTCTATGATTTTTGGTTTTGACACGGCTTATTAGAGGTTGCGAGATGGTCACGTAGCCCGCGGATGGAGCCTAACGGTAACCCCTTGAGATGAAGACGAAAAGACCATACCAATGGCGAGAGGGGGGAGCTAAGGAAAAAAAAACTCCTCCTGGATAGGATTTTTCGATTCACATCGAGGCCCCGAGGTTGACCTCTATTGCACGCATGTGAAATGAATTATAGCTGAGGCTGGAGAAGTGACCAGGGGAGTCTCCCACATTAATGAAGGTGCGTGATTGGGGGGCCTTGATCAGTCCAGGGTGTTCGAGAGTGGATGGGAAGAGCTCTTGGCCGGGCTGGAGATATTTTCTCTCCTTTATGATTAGTTGCTGGCACTGGGCTGTGGAGTCGTGCTTGGGGTCAGCAAGTATTTCGACCCCCTCCCGCGCTTGTGTCCCATCATCGTTCCACCATCCAGGTCTAGAAACTCGCCACATGCAGAACCCCTGTCGTATCACTGTCTTTCATATTAGAGAAGTTGTCGACAGGATAAAACCTTCGTTGACTGGACACACAACAAATTGTGTGTAGTATTTTACAAGTTACACTACTTTCCTAAACAATGCACAAGAAAAGTATTGCTATTTTTATTTTGAAATGAAAACATATAAATGAAGGTTATTATCATATTATATGTTGGTTATCAACTTTTGAATAATACGAGATCACATACACAACCCAACACCAACAAATGTTTTATCCTCCCATTGTCATCTACACCTCTCTTTTGCCAAAACCCAGAATCTGCTGAGAGTTCAACGTGGTCATTTTTCCGAGTGGTCAAAATTATCCAACATTGCGACAAATAACGGTGTAAAGTTGTGAATTGTATTTTGAGTCTATTAAACATTTATCTCCCTCACTTCCCACCCAACTATATTTACATATCCACAATTCTTATGATCTACTATCTTATCAAATGCCATTTTCACCAACCGAATGTGTATGTGTGTTTACCACAAACCATTCAACCCACTTCCATGATTAAACAACCGAGTTCTCTTTCATGCACCCATATGTATTTGCCCGAATTTACACAGTATTTATTGTGTACTTACGTTTTTTTTTAATACCAAAATTAGCGAAATGAAGGGGAATACCCAAGATAGCTCATCCCAAATGTGATAACCGCGAATAAAAAGGCGGAGAGCTGATTTGTAGGTTAGCTAAGTTTCTAGTTGTGTACGGTTCAGCTTTTATTATTTCTACGATTTCGTTATCGATCAATTTTTGGGATTGAAGTGTTGAAGAAACAAAATGAACCAAAACGAAATCACCCACAATTTCAAATATGTTTCGAGTCATTTTGAGTCTTGAATTCAAAAGAAATACAATTTCTTTTTTTTCTTGGTCGATTACTAAGGTTAATAATAGAAAATAATGAAGAAAAATGAGTTTTGCATCGGATTTTATTATTTTTCTTCGAGGAATCGAATACAGACCATCTCTGCCCTGTTTTCTCCTGTAGCCTCATGCGTCAAATATATTGCTTCCGAGTCTACTAAAGTAGCGGAAGCATTGTTTTCACTTTCGGAATGTAAAAATTTTTTTGTCTCCAAAATCAAAAATTCCACTCGCATTTTGCGTTTTAGACCTTTCTGAACAATTTTGGTTCCGTGTCTGTCTGTGTGTCTGTCTGTCTGTCAGCAAATCCTTGTTACGGGCAAAACTACACGAAGTTATAGTCCGATTTTGATGAAGTTTTCAGGGATTGTGCGGGTTGGGGTGTAGATAGTCCCCTATAGGTTTCATGACCCCCGGATCAATAGTAGCCTCTGCGCATGCGCAAACGTGAAATCCTTGTTACGCGCATAACTCCGGGACTTCTTGATCAATTTCGATGAAATTTTCAGGGATTGTTTGGTTTGATATGTAAATGGTCCCCTATAGGTTTCATGATCCCCGGATCAATAGTAGCCTCTGCGCATGCGCAAACGTGAAATCCTTGTTACGCGCATAACTGCGGGAGATCTTGACCGATTTCGATAAAATTTTCAGGGATTGTTCGAACTTAATAGGTATATTTTATAGTTTGTTCAATAGTTGAACATGCCTACCTTTATTTTCTCAAGATATGATCCTGCATAACAATAAATTTACCCTCATTCAATATTTACTCCGCCTAATTGAACGAAGTTCTTTAGTCAATAATAATTTTCAATGATCTATACAGTCATGTTTTGGATACGAGGAAGCTATGTGCCACACCCACTTGGCAGACGTTTTTCTATTGTAACGTTGCAATGTTGGGGTTCTGGCGCTTATTTGAGGGTTGCAGGCTAAAATTCACCTCCACATCACGGAGGCCTATGAGCGATTAAAAAATATATGTTTTATAGAGTACTACTTCCCCTCTTCAAGTTCATTTTTTATCCGTTTTATGTTATACGAGAAACTTCGGTTTTCCATTAGAAAGATAGGAAATTTAACCATTTATCTAACGAGATAATCACATTTGAAGTTACTTCATTAGTGAACGGGTTGCTTCTTTAATCAAGTCGAAATACAAATAATTAAAAACTTACGAGTAACATAACTCCAAAACTGAACGAGATGTTAAACAATTTTAAGGGACAATTTTTGTATCAAGTTAGTTGTAGAACCGACACCTGGTCTCTGATAGGAACCAAATGTTGTACAATTAATTGAAAATGCATCGAACAAGTTTACATATCCTATGTATATAACCAGAAGTTTGTTTGTAAATGTATGTATGTTCCCAATACAGGGCTAAACTACAAAATCGATTTTGATGGGAGCGGTGTTAAAATTATCTGGGAGTTCAGGCGCAGGTCAGAACCTCTAAAATATCGTTCTATTTCATAAACGGGGTATTCCTTTGAAACAGATTTTGGAAAGATTCTTAACACAGCTTATTGGCGACGGATAATCGTGACAACTGGAGAAACCAGTTTTACGTAGTTTGCTTTAAAACTTGTATGTTCAAATGACAGCCTGTAATATACCTACGTGAATTTAACGGGCATTTGCCAGTTATATCCAGACGTAAAATGAACCCATCATACAGATGGTATAGATTCTCTTCGACGAGATGATCCCTCTCTTTGACCGCAGCATTCGAATGACATTCTGCACGCTGCTGTAATGATCGTTCCGAATTCGTAGTATGGTTCTGATAGAAAAGCACCTATCTAGTAACTCAATTTTTTTTGTCCTGTTTCAAAGGCGGGTGGGTTGGGACGTTTCGCTTGTGCGATGGGACATCGGCCTCCCGGATAACAAAAAGACCTTATGGGAAATCGAACGAAATCGCGTTCTGGATGACAAATCGGAGAGACGGATTGACGTGCGAGTACGTGTCCGGTCCTCCGTGATTCTCTGTTGGAAAGGGATGTCGGCACGTCACGGGACGGCGGTACGGTAACGCGATAATGTCAACTGCCAATGGATTCGATTCGATGGGGGCACACGTCTTATCGCTCTATTATTATTGTGTTTGATATAGTTCCTTCCCTTCTTCGATAGGAGCTCGTCGTCATAGAGCACTGGAAGACGTAGGTAACGGAGACCTCATTCCGTCTTTGCCGATCTCATGGTCCACTTGTCCTGCTCTTGTTCGTTCGGCGGCGACCACTCCCATCAAAACACCGCACCCCCTCTTCCACTTCATCCGCCATGGAAAACTCTGATGCGAGGCTTCAGTCTACTCTCTCAACAAGATGTATTCAACTTTTATGTCTGCTCTTCGTGTTTTTCAGAGTATAACCGTGGAAAATGCCGTATTTAGGGAGTCTCTTAAACAAGGCCTTTTAGAATGGACCCAGGGGGAGCGGGATGTTGTCGTTAATTGTTTAAAATATTCTAAATTTTAGTCAAATCCTGTTAAACTTCACTGGCTAGCTACTAAACGAGTTTTAAGGTACTTGAAATGTACTTGAACGATGAGTTCAAGATAGGCCGAACTTACAAACGAAATTTGTTGTAAATAAAAGGGTTTTCTGATGCTCATTGGGTAGGGTGTACGGAAGACAGAAGGTCGTCAACCGTTCTTTTCATCAAAATAAATGGAACACCAATCATCAGGTCGAACGAACACAATTCAGTCGCTCTTTCCAGTGTGGAATTAGAATTTGTCGCTTTAGTATCGTGCAGTATTGAAATTATGTGAAAAACCCAAATTCTTCATGAAAACCTCGTAAGATGACAGGTGCATCATTGTTATTTTGTGATAACCAGCCGGCCCTTAATTTCGCAAAAGGGGACAGCGTCAGATCATACTCATGGACTACGTATTGACAACAAACAACGTATTGGACATTCACACCAGAGCTCTACCCACTATAAGAAATATCGAAATCCTGAGGAACATTGGTATTGAGGAGAAGAAGAAAGGAGGTGAATCTGTTGATACGGACTAAGTCACTCGCGACGAAGTTGTGGAAACCCATCTCAAATAAAAACGGAGTAAGATAGAACGTTGTCTATATTGCCACGAAAGTAAAGAGTTACACTGTTAAATCGATTTCGACGGTTAGGTCATCATCAGTTCATGTTTGTTACTGATGATGACCTAACTGTCAAAATCGATTTAACAGTGTAACTCTTTACTTTCGTGGAAATATAGACAACGTTCTATCTTACTCCGTTTTTATTTAATCTGTTGATATTGATTGTTGATTTGTTGACATTGACTGTTGGAAGGATCAATTAGAACCTTAGTTTCAAGCGTCATGTGGTTTAGGAAAAGTTCGTTACGTTTGTAATTTATACTTATGAATACATATTTGTACACGAGTGGTAGGTACATGTTAGTTCGGGTATCTCTGTTAAGGTTCGGAATATGTTTCTACAATTTAGATGTATACGTTATTTGTTAATCGTTTCTGTTAGTTGACTACAAACTATAGAATTCATCTCGAATCAATGGTTTAAATTCCCGTGAAGATCATAATAATCCCGAACGTTATAATAGCGTTTCATTAGAGAATAACGTCCATAAGTATAAAAGATGGAACTTCAGGATGAAGGAGCACGGTTGGGTCAGGTATAATTTGACAAACTCTAGTGAGTATTTGCTTTGGTGCTTCAAGGATCGTGTTTACACTGTGAAGACCAAGCAAAGTACACGCTGGAGGGCAGTTCTTCCCATAACCTGATCTTGCTCCTGTCTGTTTGATCCCGCAAGTTCAAACACCGGAGAAAAAACAATGGAGCCAGTGCCTGAGAGACAGAGTTGCAAACACGCTGCCCAAACAAGCTCTAATGGCCAATTTGCCTTGGGGTTAGCAAACCAAAACCGGTGGAAGAAGGGTGGAAGGGCTAGGCTAATGAAGCTTGCGTTCTTAACAAACAATCTCCGAGCGATCTCGAAAACTTGTGCCTTTTGGCCCGTGCCCCTACTCACTTCACCAGTGCCTTCATTCGTTTGAAAAGTGAAACCGGAGGAAGGCCTGTGGTTTCCTTGATAAGGAAAACGCTTTCTCGTTGAATGATGTTGCTACCTCTTCTTTACTAGGAGGGATCGTATTGGTGATAATGAGAAAGAAAATATCAAAAATATATCAAGTTTATCATAGCAGTTTACCCAAAATATAAATTGAGTGACCAATAGAAAATCCGAGTCAAATCAATCATTTACTTCTGTAGCCCCAACATGAAAGGTCATTACCCAAGAAATGTAATAGTGGCCGAATCTGTAACAATAGGGATGTTGGGTGGAACACTCCGTAAATTATTTCGCAATGTGTTAATCGATACAAATATATAAGAAGATATGCGAACAGAACAATGCACATGGACGATTTGTAATACTTTCATTCCAAATTATTAGAAGCGCTGCTCAAAAACCCACCAATCCAAAAACTGTACGCACTCGAAAAATAAGTTCTCAACTGGTTAAGTAGCCTAGGTGTCAATTTCATTGAAATCGAGTTATAAAAATTAATTATTTCAAGTTAAGTTTAGTTAAAATGTAAAAATTTAAAAAAAAAATTACAAAAAGATGGATGAATTAGGGGAAAAACATTAAAAACTAAAATGAGTACTTATAGCCATTTGTCTGATCAATTTATTTATGAGAAACAGTTTTCTGGGGGTACAGAGCTAAAATTTTGAATCAATCTAATATAAATAGGGTCAGAAAAAATTACTAAAATTCTTGTTGCATGACTGGAACTTTTCACCCGCTGATATTTGCAATGGAAACGACTAGATTCGACCGCTCCCATTCTTATTGTCTTGTATCTCAATGTTAATTGTTCATTAAAACGAATCGGAATATTAAAAGGTCGCTAATTTATCAGGTTTTGTTATTGTTTGGCGAACCAGTGTCTTGTTTACTTAAAATTCGATTCTTCTTTCCCTAGTTAATCAAGGAGAGAAATTCACCGAAGCGGTTGTTTTCATAATGTAATTCCTCTCCTTTGAGTCGAGATACCACTGAATCTTATTGAGTTTTTTGTTATTAGGTAGTCTCGCAATATTTGGATATCGCTGCATTATTATTTGCTGTACCAATGGTAGTTCTTCGTCGACTTAATTTGATACACAGTTTGAATGCTACTAGAAGTTCTAGCCCTTTGGATGAGCGAAAGGATAGGATATAATATTGAACAAAAAAAAACCAATGTTTATATCAAATGTTTTCGAAATCTTGATTTTTTTTTTTTTCTCAATATTTCAGCCCTTCAATTTTACTCCTTTGGATCGAAAATTATGAGTAAAACAAAGTCCCAGTTGTACCCCATACGTGATTTGTTGCTGAAGTATTATCAAGTTTGGTTTCGACTTTCTGCGTCCGGCAGACGGCGGACTGAGCGGTTTTATACGGAAAATAATTTATGCGAAGTACAGTAACGATCACAAACGCAATGATGCAGGAAGAAGGTTGTTCCACAACGGTTTCTTCGTGATACGCTAATAAGTTTTCTAGCATTACCAATAAAATAATACGGATTTTATCAAAGATATACACAGGTATTCGGATCATTTTAATACAAACTGTAATGGTTGTGTAGCTGATGCAATAAGAGATGCCTTCCATGTTTCACAAACCTATTGTTCAAAACTGCGTCGTTTTATTAGATTATTTTTGCTGTTTCGTCCATTATTTTCGAGAGTCGTTACCTTGGAATCTGGTAATGCCCGCTACCCAACGCGAGCAAGCTCATTCAATTCGGCAAGCTCGTAATTATTATTTCCCAAAGTTCAAAAAATGCCCCGACCTACCTGGTTTATGAATTAATAAAAAAAAAAATCGGAGGCCATCCTGAAAAACAAGGTTCAACTTGGAAACGGGGAGCTATTGTGCATGAAAGAAATTTTCTGAAGAGGTTGAAGGGGTAGTTAGTACGAAGTGAAGTTGAACAGGTGTGTTTCATGTTACAGCCCAGGTTACCTAATATAACGCTCGAAGATGAAACTTGCTTTTTTTCGTTTTAATTAAGGGAGGGCACCCCTTTTTTTATGACTATAGGTGCCTCGGTAATAAACCGTATTTGCGCTCAAGGGAGTAAAAGGGGTAAAAGTCTTCGGATTTGAGTGGATATCATGGCGGGAGGAAGGATTGAGGAGGTCGAATGGGCGAGAGGAGCCGGCAGAATAGGGTGGCTTGTATTAAGGATCTGGTAATGCGTTCCCGGCTCTGAAAAGACTTGAAGAGAAAGAAGAAGAGCGGATAAGGGAGGAAAAGGGAGTTGTCTATCATAACTAATTAAGTTTCCTCCGGCCCTGAGCGCTGCACTCGAACGGGTAATATCCTTTCTATCCCAAGGGTGCAAGTACACTCGGGGCTTTTTGAAGGAAAACCGGTGTTTTCCTGGAGTTTTCGGGGGCGAGAGGTTTCCAGGAGGGAGATGAAGAAGCAAAAAGTGTTGGTTGGTGAGGGAAGGGTTTTCACCCCCAAGCCCCATCACAGTGCAAAGACAATGTTAATTTTTGAGTGGCGCCCCCCCTTAGCAAAGGCGTGTAAGGATGCCCGTGGGGCTTGTTACTTTTCCTTTCTCTTCAGCTCTATTAATTATTCCCAACAAGGTACCTCTAACAGACTTCTTTTCAGCCCCTTCTCTCTCTCCTTTATTTTTGTCTTTCTATACAACATTGAATTTCATTGCCTTTTTTCCCTTCATCTTATGCCGTTTTCAAGTAGCGCTGTTCTTCTGGGTTATGGATAGCGGATTTGTTTCCTACTCATTGCAGATCCGCTTTACAGGAGATACGTTGGTGATTCTCTCGTACAATCTTAAGTACTTGACTTTGTACTGGAAGAAAAAGTGCTAAAAAATGTACGAAAAAACACTCCCAACATATTTTTTCATATTATTACACAAAGAGTAAGCTCTTATCCGAACTCTTATGCCCAAGTTTAGAATCTTTTTAATTTTGTTATAAATGTCATTGACGTACATACACATATTTTTACATTTTTTCAGTATTTACAATTTACAACTGTAAGTCACACATCCTACGATAATAATACAGAGAGGAACTTTTTTACTAAATTTAGTATAATTAATATTTATAATAACGGTCACGCGATCTATTTGTTATAGTCTAAGTGTGAAATCCGCCATTCTATAGAAAGACTTAAGGCTGGTCACTGTATGAAATGGCCCTATTTCACACAATGAATGCCATTCTACATAATGACTGTGGTCTCTTAGGCAGTGTGTAAAATACGTTCATCCAGAGCTCACGTGAAACGACAGAGAAAAAAAATTTTGCGAAAAACACAACATGACTGCAATTACAATTTTATTAGGAAAAAATTTGGGTTTGAATAAAGGAAAATAATATCCCGAAAAATATTTAAGAAGAAAAAAAATTATTGCATTTACTAGAGGATGAATGGGAGAAAAAGAGATGTTTAGAAATCGGCTGAGGAATGTTCTTTACAATTGATTCGTTAGAATCTATTTCACACTTGGGCAAGACCCGTGGCGGTTATACATATTGCCTAGCCATGATACTTAATGCCTAGTCAATGTGTGCAAGAAGTTAAAAAAAAAATTGAAGAAATTATAAACATTGACTAAATCGATCATTCATCATATCGAATGCCTAGTCATCATACAGGGTGTTAAATTGAGGAATCTGCCACCTTCTAGGAATACATTCTACAACTCATTTCTGACAAAAATTGGCTCCTAGAAAAATTTTTTTTTTTTTAAGAGGCTTCGTTTTTTAGTAATTTCAATTTTAAAATTCCTTTTGTGTTTGTTCCTTGTGTGAACCGAATGAGAGACTCCGGTTGCTTTACGATCATCCGTCTGTTAAAAAATAGCAGATCTGATTTTCTGCAAACTCAAGAGTGGGTGCTATAAAAATGAAGTGACAGACCTGATGATGTCTTCAATCGAGTACTCAAACTTATTTCTATAGTAGCAGACAAGTGAAGAGTAGATGTTTAAATCATTTTATCTAGTTGAATTTCAGTTGTTCTATTCGTGAATTTCTGCGTCGTGCTGATACGCAGTATACTAGACCATAGTAAATGGGGATACAAAAGTTATTACTGTGCCGGATCTGTTTTGAGGAGTTTTGTTAAAATTATTTTCCCTCTCACACGTAATACCCCCACATATATGCTGTTCTTGGTGCTAAACCTGAAACCAATTTTTCTATTCACACTGAGTATGCACTTTGATTATATGGCTCGTGTGCATGAGATGCCCGAGGATCGACTGCCGAAATTCTTGGCGATGGCTTGTTTGGCATCTAATGTCTTCTGGGATAAGGAGTGGAATATATTGTCGGCGGAGTACGGTATAGTACTGGATAAGGAGCGGGGGGCTGGGTTGGAAATAGGAGCGGTAGTTTTGATGAGGCACTTCGTGGAATCGCAGAAAAATTAGAACTCCGATTTAAAAGTAGAGCGCTCCAAGCTGAAATGCATGTTCAATACAAAGAATTTGAATCGAATTGTTTGAATCCCGTATCCATTATTAATGACAGACCATTTTGGGTGTCCAAATGGCTCTTTATAGTGAAGGGAGACGTTTTGCCGCTCCGATTCCGTTCTTATGAAGTGGACGTCGCCGCCCAAGTCTGTCCAATGTGCAGTCAAAAGAAATAGAGACAGCATTTCATTTCGTCGCCCAATGCTCTGCCTACTCTGGCGTTAGGCTTAAGTGCTTCGATGTTCCGGTGCTGTCTAGAGACTCGTATATGACATTGTTAGAAGAGGCTGATACTGGTGTTGCGAGGTTCTGCAGGATTGCCTGCCAGTTGAGATTTTGGGCCATTTATGAATATAACTTTTAGTTAGAGCCAAATCCAGCTTTCCTCATGTATTTATATTTTATCAAAGTTATAAAACGGTTTTCAAATATAATATAATATGATGTAATATGATATACCTACCTATGATAGAGAAAGCGAATTCCATCTGGCGATCCAATTGGATCAAGATTATCATGGCTCTCCAATATTGTATGTATAATGTATATTTTTTCATAATAAAGCATGTTTTCATGCATTCATACTAGACCATTGTTGGTAGGTAATTTGATAACAGCTTTTATTTCGTGCAGTGTCTATTGAAGTTTGGGGTACACGGAGTTGTATTTAGGACGAAATCATTCTAGATATTTTTAATTTCGAAATAAGGAGACACACTGATCAGTTGAAGAACCCTTGAGGCTTCCTCAATTGATCTACTGTGCTGAGATAAAAATTAGACATCTTATCCAACTACAGCTCATGGAAGCGCTAAGTTTAGGTAACCACAGGCCACGTCTAATAAAATTAGATCAGTGGATTAAGTAGGAAGGTTATCTGATAAAAAACAATAAACGTTTGTGTATTAATTTGCAGCATTTTTTTCATTGTTTGAAACATAAATATTTACTTGAATATACATTGTTAATATACTTTGCGAATAAATTGTTAATAACAAATTTAAGCTCCTGCAGAATGATTACTCGTATTTGAAGACCTCATGGACAGTATTGATCATGCGACGGAACACCGTTTCGTGCGGGAAATCGATCTCAAATAACACTTTTAGCCTCTTCCTGGACCACACGCCGCTCCATGATACGGTGAAGATAACCTTGATGTTGTTTGTCGAGACTCCCTTCGGCTCAAAAACTACTTGTCACAAATCATTTCTGTTAGATTAACTTATTGTAGCCCACCACGAATGATCCATATCCAAGTTGACATAGTTCTTAAATAACTGAAAATTTCTTACACTTCCATACAAGTGTATTAAAAAGGAAGCTACGTTGTTTAGTTGGAATTTCTCATGACTTTGTCTTCCATCCTCTTCCGAAACCCCTGCACTAGTCGAGAAGACAGGACACGAAACTGAAATAAATAACCAGCAAGGGAAGGAGACCTTACTTCACGACGGGGGTGGCTTTTAAGGGAAGCTTTATGGAACACGAGAAAACTACGGGGGTCGGGTCGGAAGTTGGCAGTCGGGGAAGAAAAATAAACCGCAGGTGGAGGCTGAAAAGGCTAATTTGACGTCAGGCGTAAAATGATATTTAGCGCGGCGGAAGATACCCGTAATATAGAGACAAGAACGGCGAACGAAAGGGGGTGTCCAAAGCAAATTGTGAATCATGGCAGCCTCCGAGTTTAATATTGCGAAATAAACGGGGGTGGATCGTTAGGGGCGGATCCTGAAAGCAAACAAAGGTTATTTTTTAATAACTTCGACATACGAATAAACAATCATTCATGATATTAACTTGTTTAACGTCTCTCGGGTTGCTGGAGAAAAAAAATTAATAATCCGGTATTGGCGGAGGAGTTAGATGGGCGTAGTCTGGGAACACGCGTTCTTTTAATGAAGCCTGATAGATCCATTGATTACGATTGCATTTGAATGTCCGCATTTTATTGACATGGAGCCTTGTAATTATAATATTAATAGCAGCAGCTTCGCTCACTCATCCAACAACTAACTAAAGATCGCTGGGTACCATCATGTATTCGTATATTTCCGAATGGTATCAGAAATGGAATCAGCACCTGTTTTATGATTATCTACAATAATACCCCCAGGGAATCCATCAATCATAGAATCATCACAGAAAGGGAATTACCTGAAGAATTCTTATGACTGGTCAGTGTGTGATAACAAGTTGTAAATGTAATCTGGAAAGAGAAAAGCCCCGTTGAAAAGTCCTACATCTTCAGTTGAATAGGAACGGCAGAAGAACGGAGGAATAGGCAGCGACAGAGCTCACGTTGCTGATTACTTTAATTACCTATGTTGCTGTTCTGCATTTAATGAAAATGAGATTAGCTGAGGTGTTCATCGGCTGATTATTGTGGTGCTCCATGGGAAAACCATACTTTTCACATCCTTATAGGACACGGTTCAAGTGTCAGCATTTTAAGTTGAATATGATCTGATTTACTACAGAGCTCATTCAGCAGGTTAGTGCGATTTTTAAAGTTGCTGTATTCTAACACACCTAGAAAACCTACGTTCCAATGTCGAGCATCTCAAGTTAAACAGGAACACAATTAGTTTTTCAAATAGGCCCCCAATTCAGATCAATGTGCGTTCGATCACAACTATATATTTGACATAATTTTTTCAGTACTAAGATGTACTAATGGACTAATTATATGATTATAGCCGATAAAACGTGACAGCTAAAATATGCATGCCACCGGATTCAAACGCTACACACAAAAAAACTGGTTTAGTCTAATAGATTCTGTTTGGTTTAAAAATGTTTATGTAAAGTCTATTATTGTTATACAAAGGTTGTAATCGCTTACATCAAATTTTAAACATTGACAGAAGTGAGAGGCCCATT
Organism: Creontiades dilutus; assembly: GCA_031894815.1. Lineage (NCBI taxonomy): Eukaryota > Metazoa > Arthropoda > Insecta > Hemiptera > Miridae > Creontiades > Creontiades dilutus. The sequence goes on along the minus strand of JAVIWC010005349.1, from coordinate 433,921 downwards.
AATGATGCTTGTGTTTCAATCTATAATAAACACTAATAGAAGTTGTTTTGCCGTTTCTGATGCACGATGCCTCGAACTTTCGTGGTGAATGGATGTAAAAATACTTACACTTTTAAATGCGAAGGCTCAAGACAACATGACAAAGCTCTATGAGACTGAGTTCTTGGCAAGAAACGAACGGCGGTAGTTTTGAATATTTCATCCTCCTCCAGGGTGACAAGTATTTATGCTCTCAGGAAAACTCCCATTTTCCAAGATGAAATCCTGCCACCCCGCCACGGTTAAGGTACGACTTGCCGCAGACGTCAGCCGTATTTCATTTTACGATAGAACGCGAAGGTGCCTCCTCACTTCATTATTTGAAGAGAAGAGCGACGTTGAACTATAATAATCGATTTGGTGGTAAGCGTGTCTCATGCCTTAGTGGGGATATTCTTCGGTAACCCGTCGAAGGTTCCGATACAGGGGTCTTAACTTGTGTATTTAATTACTATCATGACTCAATACGAACATACCTATAATATTTTGAATTGCCTCCAATTACCCAACAGCTTGTTTTGAGAGTTGGATCCTGATGATGACAAACCATCTCAAATGAACAGGGTTCCTATTGTGATCACCATATTCTTGCACTAGACGGTTTTCAAAACACGTAGACGTCATCAATTGTAAAAATCATTTAATTTATAGTTATTTGAAAAATCTGTGTTTGTTGTTTCCTATTATGTGAGAAGTAATACCGTTCATCCTACAACGTTAAAATATTGCAAGTACATTATAAATTCAAATTAATGAGTCATGGGTAAGCTCAAAGAATTGAATCGATTGCCCTGAACATTCCTTCACGATCAAAATTGAAAATGGTTTTGATAAAATGCTTCCAAAAAACCGAAAAGTTTCCTAGGACCACCTCGCTGCAAAAATTATGAAAATTATATATTATTGTGATGTATTTCAAGAAAGGAGCAAACTCAGATGTGTAAAAGTAGAGGCACGAGATATGCTGAAGCAAAAGGAGCTCGCGGATCTCCGTTGTGAACAAGACATAGGGAAATCACGAATCCAAATTAAAAATTAATGAATCCAAAGATTATAGAACAAGGAAGTAATGCACTAATCGTAAAGTTTTAGATGTAAACTTATTACACCAAACAAACGCCATCATATTCATATTCAGCAAACGAATCAGTTAAGGGTCCTGATCAAGGTGGACTGATATATTCTCCCACAGTAAAAGATTGCCGACTAGCATCCACTATTATGAACAAAGTAAAACATTGCACAATAACACTACAAATAATGTTTTCGTGAAAAACAAAAAAGTACTTTGAATTGTTGCATCATGAGTTATATGTAGAACAAATACGCAACATGAATAAATGTTTATAATAATTTGTTGAATATTGAAAGATGAAGATTTGAGTGAGGTCTGTACTTGACACAAACTTAGTAGACAGGTTCGGTTGAAAACGGGGACAATATTGAAAAGATTGTTACTAAACCTTTTAGAGGGAAGTTGCATCACCGTATAGTTTCAAAAATGGTCTACCAATCCTAACGGTATCGAAGAAAATCGTTGAATCAATGATAATGAATTCATAAAACTATTAAAGTGAACACACTCGTAAAATTTGTACCTGTGAGGCTCTCTACCATCGCAGCAATACCTATCCATGAGACAGTCTTCACTCATTCATGGAAGGTCTCAGTTGGCGTGCGATCTCCATGGTTGCACTGAAAAGTGGTAAGGATCTCTGGAAAGTGGTAGAGTTATATGACACCTCAGGTAGTAAAGTTTTCGCTAAGAGATAGAACCACAGTATAGAGACAAAATTTACGAGATAATTCTAATCAAATCGAAGAATGTTGCCAAAACAATGATAATCAATCCAATAAAATATTGAAAGTCTGCACTCTAGTAAACATTGAGCCTAGGAACTCCCTGTTATGGTATTAACTCATCCCTTGCTTGCTAGTTGGGTCCCATTCTAACAGACAGCTGTTTGTACAACGAATATACCTTAGGGCTTGCGCCAAAGTTTTACCTGCCTAGTACCGCTGTGAAAAGGTAAGTAACTCAGGAAGGCGAAAGAGTTAAGAAGACCTCTGATATTAGATAATATAATTTAAATCAAAACGTGTGAGATAATTCAAATAAAATCAAAGAACATTATCAACGTATTATAATCACTAATGTTCTAGGTTGTGATGGATATGGTTAGTTGGCCCTTCCCGATTCTTGAATCCGTCCCCTTGGTAGATGAATCAGACGCCTTCAAGCGTCTGGATCTTCCTCTAAGCGTGGCTGAGCATTAAACCGCATTCAGCTGAACGGAAGGGGCAACTATACCATTCCATCACTTCACCTACACATGTTACAAGGTAGTGAAAGTGAGCGTTCTTGTACACATTAAGCCTAGGAATCTTCTATCATTATAATGATAATTATAACAATTGTTGTTATATGTCAAAATATGAATCATATTATCTTGCTCAGTCATCTCTCCAGCCTGGTACCACCAAAAAGTGGTAAGGGTCCGTGGAAGGTGGAAGATCACACGACCCTTGAGATAGATGTTTATTGTGAGGTAGCATCACAGTTCATTTAAAAAAATTACCATTTCTGATCAAATCTGAGAAAATTGCCAAAACGATGATTACCAATTCAATAAACTATAGAATTGAAATTTTGACGTTGAAGCATTATTGAAAGTCTAGGAACTCTTAACCAATGTATTAATCCTTCGCTCCCCTGCTCGCCAGATCAAGACACAGATGTCATTCGTTCTCCATGGAAGATGCACACCGTTTGAGCTGACGTTCCATCTGTCTGGTACCACTGGAAAGTGGTGAGTACACTCTGGAAGATGAAAGAGTTACGTGACCTCTGAAATTGTGAGATGTTTAGAAAGGGGCAACATCACAGTGTTAGTTCAGAAGTTACTGGGTAATTTTATTGAAATGGAGGGGAATTGTCCAAACAATTATGATCGATCCAATAAACTATTGACACTAAGCGCTCTTGTAAACGTTAAGCCTAGGAACCCTCTGACTTTATAATAATTCTTATCTTGCTTGCTCGTTGGATCTCCTTGAGGCAGCTGTTTATACGGCCGTCTCTCCTTCATGGAAGGTAGACCCTTTGGGTATGCGTTGGCGTTCCACCTGCCTGGTACCACTGAAAAGTGGTAAGGATCTCTGGAAGACGAAGGAGTTATACGACCTCTGAGGTAGTAAGGTAATTAGACTGGCGATGGGCGACGGGGGCGGAATCCTTTGTGAATGGCCCCTCTTCGCCGGTAGAGAGGGGGCACAACGGGCACCGAACTGGGAACTGGACCCTGAAGCGGATGCGCAAGAAGAGCTGATAATTAGGTGACCTATGAATAATGCATATTGTCACTGGCGAGGGACAGAACGCTACCCCCCGCCTCTTTACTTCCCCTTTACGAGTATAATTATCAATTAAAATCTTCAATTATCTCTCGTGTTCATTAGCGCAGGTCTAACGGCATTGCACTCGTCCAATTCTGACCTCGGTTCTTTCCGAACGCCCGTTCTTCGACCGTTTATGTCGCGAACTAATCTTGGATGGGCTCATGAAGAACTCCAAATGGCTTTGTGGTCCCAAGGGCATAACCAATACTACGGTTCAACAATATTGCTCTCTTTCAAAATGCAGTAAAAATCTGGTGAGCTCACAATTACCATTGTTTTTTAAATTTTATGATTACAAGTCAAAACCAAGCAAATATGAGAATTGAGCGTTCGTTGAAGGAAACCACCTTTCAAAAAGCTATTCTTCCCTGTGGGAGCAGCTAGGAAGTCTGATTTCAAACCTGTTTCCATACAGGAAAAACAAACCAAAATTCCATGTTTTCTCTTGTTTCGACTTACTATTTTTCCAAAATTGTAACACTCACGGCACGTTCATAGTTACACATTATAAGTCAAATATCTATAATGGTGGTCTACTTACTAAGAAGGTGAGATGTAAAAGTAACAAGCTCTCCGTAGATTTTTCATAATTTGGTTGTACTTTTCTGGCCCAAGAGCGTTACGATTTTGAAGTCACGAAGTTCTAACCTATCATCAACACAATCAATACATCACATCAATACATCATAAAGTCTTGATCAAGGACAAGGGTTAATTAGAGCTAATGAAAGAACCAGGACGACTGGTACTGCAGTTTCCCAAGTGACGCTCCACTATCCAAGCCAAATACATACAGAGGAAAGGTAATTTTTTTCCATAGCAGGGTCATAGTATGTTAGACTTCTTAAAATTAAATTTAATTAATAAAGATACTAACAATTTGTTACAAATCGTGCAATTGAAACTCCACTATCTCAAAATCTAGTAATTAATGGTTCGAGATCCGATTGAAAATGTTAAACGTAGGAAATTCGGATTTTCAGATAGTGCGACACCAAATCAGTTGTTAGTTTACATAGGGATTATCAGCAAAAAACATTGGAATGAGCCATTTAAGCTATTTTTATGACACCTTTAGCTATTCCGTGATGGCAAACAACAATTTTGTCACTAAGAATAAACTAAATTTTCGAAGCCAAATACCAAACCATCTCCAGAAATTACTTGCAGTTGTTGGCCTCAGCTCCAGTTTGATGGAAGGCAATGATTGTAAAGTAATAGTGCGCCAGAAAGTAGGATTTTCGACGAAAAATCCTCCTTGTTTTCACTCAAACGTCATTTTCCTCCCTAATCAGTGAGGTATAACCAGAATCGATTACACCAATTGGAAAGCTGAAATCCTGGATTAGCTTTTCTCGTTAAATACCCGACGATTGTTCTGTTTATTACAGGTAAAAATTTAGCATCAAAAAGGGTATTGTCAAATCCAATTAAAAACTTTCAGTTCGTCCTATTTTTCACTACTAAATTATTAGTTAACGGAATTTTATTTCAACGGTACCCCCAAATCGGAGTGTATTTTGTGAATTAGGGCAGTTTTGACCATTTTTGTGACATAAGGTCTTAAACATGAAAAAAATCTTGGAAAAAAGTCGGATTTGAGGTTAAGTAAAAAAAAAACCTATTTGGCACTTTTCGTGACAAATAATTTGTAGAATCAATCCTTGAAGTTTGCTCTATATCAACTGTAGACACACTCTTTATAGACACATATGACTTTAAAACCTTGAAATGATAATCGTAACATAATTTCCTTGTTTTGAGTCTCACAGCAGTGAAGGCTCGCAATTTTTCAATATTATGTAACATTGAAGATTGGAAAAGATTGATATTCCTCCAACGATTTCTTCCTTATACGAGGGGATAATAAGAAGAATATAATTTATTCAAGAAGATGAACCTTGGTGTTGGGAATAACTGTGTTATTGCTGGCGACAGATACTCGTAAACAAATTGTACGCGTTCCCCTTTTGTTCTCAACCCTCGCCAAGTTTTTCATCCCGTCCTTGTTTTTCTGCGAGCAAATTTTTAATTTCCTCCGGGACCGGATCGCCTAATAATTCCCTCTTTCTTAATCCCATCCACAATTTTGCCTCTGAGGCAGTAACCTACATTTTCTAGATGGAGATGCTGCTTCAATAATTTGCGCTCTTTGTAGCTCTTTCCTTCTTTCTTATTGAAGGTTGGGATAAATGAGGTTAAATTTCCGAATGAATGAAGAATTTCATGTGATTCCAAGTTGAGATTTGAGTGTCCAGCTAATTGATTTCGAAGTGAGTAGTATAGAGACAATTTGGAATCTATCGTATGTTCCCTCGGCTTAATTTTTTTAACTCGTTTCTCTTGATCAACTGTTTAAATGTTTGAGAAAGTATAACTCAACTTGGTTGTATTGTTTTTGACAGATCCCTCTTCTGATTCTTTCGAAGTTTAAGACATGAACCACAAATATGTTTTGTTAACATATTCTTTCAGAAAAGCCTAGTGTTCACAAGCAATTTACTGTGAGTATAGGATCTCTTGATATCATTTTGATTGATTAACACATGCTACCTGACGAAATCACGCACATTTGTAGAAAAACGAAGTGATATCGTTTGAAATTATAGTACCTTACACTGTAATAAGCTGCAATATTTTAGTAAACAGATTTAAGTGAAAGATGGAATCAGAATTTTGTCTATATCCAAAAACAGAACAAAACTTCTGTACATACCAATTCTCCCTAGTTTCAATACCTCTCCAGTGATCCCTTTTGTATGAACTCAAAGCGCAAGTTTGAGGCCAACCCGGTTTGTCAGGGACCGCCTCACTACCTGTTTGATGAGAGCTTCTTACAAATGACAAATCAGCAGTCAATTGGTGGTTAACCAGGATGTAAACCATTATAAAACCCTGGCCGCTTTCCCTGTCAGTACCCCTCGAAAATCTCTGACAGTTCATTTAAGTTCAGCTGAAGAGGCATGTGCTGCAAATCAACTCATTAGGAATGAATACTGATGGATCAAAGAAGGCGATAGGTCTTCTGAGTAAAATCATCTGAGTGACAATAAGGACGTCGTCTGACATGCTCATATGCGTAACCGAAACGCGGTTGGCTTGATGAGGACAAAGAGACAGACTTCAGAATAGCTTGGATTGAATAAGCCACAACATATAGAGCTGGACGAATCCAAATCCAAATTGTAGTGCATGAGCATCTGACAAGTTCTCCTCATTGAAAGAAATCAAAAATGATTTAGAAAAGTATACATTCAACGAAATGACGGTGTAAAAAGAATAGTACTATTAAATGTTATCTAGCAACATAGAAATTGACCACAAAGTGAATAAAAGTGATTTCCCAAAGGTTGAGCAAGTTTTTTTCTGCCATAAACAATTCTTAATTTGTGGGAAAACTGGAACAATACAACTTAGCTCCAATGGAATAAAAAAATGGAAATTCCCTGTGAAAAAAGTTAGTGCGCTTTGCGAATATGAGACGGTTAAATTTATTTCAAGAAAATTTTGGGAGGTTACTTCGAATGGTTTTGTGATTTCAGTATAAATAGTGAAGATAAAAAGCTTGGTCCATAATTTATGGTAACAACCTGTACAGACAAATCAAGATCAAGACAAGAATCAAGATTTCGACATCGACAAAAATTTTATATTTTACAGTGTATGTGTAGGAACTGTGGACATCAGCTATTAGCTCAACATCAGGCAGTTCTCACATCACTACTGTGTCGCGGTACTCAGCTGGGCCATCGAGGAACAGCCTAGAGAGTGACTGCTTAACCAAGCTATATAAATCCTCGCAAATTCTACTTCCCGCAGGATTTATGTAAGTCATGAGTCAAATCACAGTGTTCTCCCAATTCGTTCCAGGTCCCAGCTGTGTAGCATTCAAGCATTCATCAGCAATGCAGAAGATTAACACCCTTAACACCCAAGGTGTGCACAAATAAAACGACCCCTTCTTTTGACTTGGACTGCCCAACACATAAAACGAATGCTTTCGAATGCTCACTAAGCCAACGACATGTTTCTACAACTATCACCTATAGCGTGTTTTAAAATTCTTCATGGTGATCCTTCTGGGCCTCTAGAACGTGCATAACCCCCTCCAGTACCGAACAGTCCAAAACTCCTGGATGAGAGAACTCGTCTCCCCTACGAAAGAAATAGTCCGCAATGGAGAGCTGCGAACTAGCTCACCAAATAGGTGATAATTATCCTCAATCCCTTCAAGAACTGATACGCACATGTAGACAAATGAAAAGGTGGCAAGTGTATCCGAGGTAAATTCATACGTACCAGACGGTGATTCTCTTCGGTTCGTGCATCGAAAATAGTTTTGTATTCTTTCCCAGTTAGTTTTAGGCATCACCCACTCAGCACCCTAAGGTTGTCCCTAAAATCGCTCATGTTTGCATTTTCCATAAACGCTCTTAAATCTTCTAACTTCAACGCTGAAAATCATAAGACAACCCCTGATGAGATCCGAATATGTGGCACCGGGTAGAGGTGCGAATGAACAAAAAAGGACGGAGTGAAAAGGGAAAAGAGAGGATAGGCAATAAATATTTGAAACAATCAACCGTTCGCACATTAATAGGGGTATAATTGAATTTATCTCCGAGGGTGGAAGGAAGGCACGTGATTAAATTTAAATAATTTACAATTCGGGAGACCCGAGGTGCAACGGTTTAGGGGATGTTCCGTAGGAATGGGAGGGGAATCCCGCGGGACCTTTGGCGGATTACTGCGCCCCTCCTCTTGTATCCCTTTTCTCAAGTTTGTCACTTCCGACCTTATTAAAACTTTATGTTATTTACAAGGCGGAAGGATTTTTCAACGTTCCGTCTAATTAAAGGAGACGAACGAGGGGATGTGAAGGGGTGAGACAAAGAGGGTTGCTAACAGGAGTCATCACCTCCTTTGTTCCCTGTTTTGCCGCTTTACACCTTCTTCCAGTGTACACAAGTTTCCCTGGTTTAGGAACTCATCAACCGCATTGAGGGCCAATAATTCTACAAATCGATGCATCAATACTGCGATTTAAGCTCAAAGTACCTTTCAAAACTAAGAAGAATCGGATACAATGAGTAATTTATAGTGCGTGAAAAGGATTCATAGTGAGACCATTGAATTAGCGATCATGAGACGTTTTCGGTTTGCTTCCTTTAACTTTACAATCCCGAAAACTTGATGAACTACAAATTTCTTCCAAGGAGTTTAAGTGAACAAAAAACTAGGTTTCGGTTTGAATTTAAAATATTAAATTCGCAGTGAATATTCTTAAAAATCGGGATGTAGCCTTCAAAAAACTCAATTTTGACTTTGAACAGTTACATTCACCGAGATGTTTTATTCAAATCATCTGAAGCACAAAACGCAAGGCATAGCTGAAGTAATTTAGATTTATTGAAAAGGAACGTGATAAACTAATATTAGAAAACTCTGTGATGACTAGCGTAGAACCTGCTGCTTGTATTCAGAAATTCAATTTACTAAAAAAAACTACTTAATTTTTTTCTTAATTACTACTTTTGTTTTCATTATCACTTCAAGGAGATAAACTTTTTTTTCTTTTTTCTCTCAAAATGTAAACTTCTACCCGCAATCTACGTTTTAGGCCATTCTGAATCATTTTTTTTTCTCCCACTCTCTGTGTACCTATTTGTGTGTATGTGTCTGAATCTCTTTAGCACGCTCAATTTCAACAGTTTTCGTCTGGTTTTGATGATACGAACAGTGAGTGGACTAGTTAGTCAAAGAACCTTGAGGATTCATTAGGCGCTCTCAAATTAGTACTCCACAATAAACAGCCGTTAGATAAATGCGATCATAACCTTGTCAGCTGATACGCATAACATGCGTATGATTATAATATTTAATCATTTATTATATGGTTGTGAGGTCCTTCTTACAGGCTTAATTTCTACAGTTTTCGTCCGACTATTATTAAATTTGCAGGCTTTTATGCTTTCATTTTTAAATGGATATTTCTGCAAGAAAATCAAAAGTCAAAAGCATCTACTTCAATACACAGTTTTCATTACAGTAATACATGTACGCAGTGGCGGCTCCAGCGGGTAGGCCGGGTTGGCCCGGGACTACCATAAATTTTCAAAAATATATATGGCAAATTATGCAAATATATAAGTTTAGATACATGGAATTTATTCATGTGAATTTGAGGTAGGACTGATTCATAACGAACACTTTACATGAAAAGATTCAAAGCCAAAGCACTCATAATTAATCAGTCTCGACTATTTACAAAAATTGTGCCTACCCTAAAAATTAATCCTGGAGCCTCCCCTGCAGGTACATGATGATATTGGATGATGATATTGGAGGTATGATGACGTGATATTGGAAGAAGCCTTTTGTAAATACCATCTACTGTAATCTAAGTTTTTACTTGAAATTAATATATCTCGATCTATTTCAATGTTGTAAGAATAAGAGCTCGAGATTTTTTTAAATGTGTAATTACTGTTATTTTTTCAAGTTATTTCAGTGGATAGGTTGCCACATTTAACGTTAATTAATAGTTATTAAGCAAATTTCAAACATCTAACAGATCACTATGTAAAAATACTGTAAAAGCAATTATTGCTTTATTATTGCTTTTAGTTAATTCACGTGGTGATCTTTTAGATGTTTAAAATCTGCTTAATAATTATCAATGCACTAAACAGATACAGGTACTGTTATCTGCTAACGGCTGACTATGGCCTATCAATTTCATCACTAAAAAGTGACAACAATAATCAAAATTGTAGTCCGTCAAGCTTGATTCTCTAGAATGCTTCTATTTTGAACGAATTCTGAGGTTTTTAGGGATATGACCACCCCATATGAGTTCCATCTTAATATGTTATTTCCCCAAAACCTTATGCATCCACAATGGAATACTATAAGAACGTTCTGATCACGTCAATGATTCATACAGTCGGGTTACGGATACAAGGAAAAATCGTGGCAAAACCAATTTGGAAGGCTTTTTTCGTTTTTCTCGAAGGCTGTTTCTAAATTGACAACTACCTCGCGTATAATTTCACCTGCCACAGATATTATTTCCGCTTACGTAATGTAGTACATTGTTTTGAATCTCCCATAACCTAAGCTTGACAATGACTTTCAATTCTCCACTTAAGTGCTGTTGCACAGAATTCTATTTGAATTTGAATTGAGGCGATCGTGACACGAATTGTGTCTAGGTCGGAGATTCATGAACTTTAAAGGTCGAAACGTGCTGACGGTACCGTGTCCACTGGTCCGCATTATAAAATTGCGTTCTATCTTCTGTGAATGTTTATTGACTTAAGCGTGATCAGGTGTGTAACCCAGTTTAGTAAGAAAATGCATGCAATTGTGCGGCGGAATCTCGCTATCAAAATATTGCTTATGAGGGACTAAACTTTGTTTCTATTTTCAGTAGAAGTGAAAACCATGATGAATATTCAACACCAGCTCCGGCAATTTAACCATCATTAGCGAAAAATGAGGCATTCCAATTTGTCCTATATTACAGACTAAGATCGAAATAAGTTCTTGTATAGGAAGTGTTATTCGTATGGGTTTCTACAGTGCCGACTTGCTAGATTTAGTTGGAACCCTGAGAATCAGATTCAACGGGCGAGCGCCTATCAGCTCCCTGAGCTCGGGCCACGACGCTAGGACTATGAAATGGAAGGATGTAATTTGAGGAACAGCGCGCGGTCGGCGAGACGGAAGGCAACAATGCTGAGAGAATCAACTCGGATAATAACACAGGGCGAGCGCGACAGTCCAGCCCTATTCCCACTGGGCTTATGAATATTCAAGAATTTCGTTTCCCCCACCACCCCTCCATCCCTCCTTTAATTACCTTCTGTCCGTGTCCACCGAGTCATCATTTCCATCACAATGGAAAAACCCTCGGATGCCTCCCGCTATTTTGAATACGACCTCAGCCCCTCTCCGATTCCGCTCGTTCCGCCTGTTTTAATTCACCGATTTTTCCTCCTGATCCGCATCAACATCCGCGATCGTTTCCGTTCTATCACTTCCTTTGTCCACCCTCCCATTTCGTCGTTAGCGGATCCTGTGACAGTTTGGAAGCCTGTGCTTTCTAGATGGATTCCTGAACAGTTCTATCAGCACGTGGTGATATAGAGGATGTAGAAACAGGAAATCGCATGCGATTCATAATTCTGTCACGCTAGAAGACAGAATGCTACGTTGCCAATAATACTGTTCGGCAAGAGATACCTTAAGCCGATAAAGCAAATTATACTGAAACGACATTTGATGCAAAACAACAGACTGAGTGCCATTCATGAATTCTAATTGTGCGACTTTCATAGTGAAATGTTTTGGCTTTCCCGTCTACCTATAGGTAGCAGAAGTTTTGTTTTCAGTAACTTTTCACGCGAGTTGAACGAATCTGTTCTTATAAAATCATAATTGGCTCGAGCATTTGGCGTTTTAGACTATTATGGAATAAAAACGTCTGTCTGTGTCCCATCCACGTGTGCTTGTAACACCCCCAAAGGGCAGGCGCAACTAACAACGCAGGTTGAGGTGCCGCAGCGCAGGAGAAAACTGTGAGCAGTCGGCAATCGCAAATAGTAACCTACGTTTTCCTTCAGCAGTGAGTCGAATTCCGTAGTGAGTAATGTGTACGTGTTCGTGAAACCTTCTGAAATGAATGTCAAAACAGCCCAATGAAATGAACGTCAAATTGTGCTGCTCAATGATTTGAGCTCAAAAAGCGAGTCAGATGGTGTGAAGAGTTCGAAGTTTTATTGCAGGCTTTGGCAGAAATCAAGTCACCGACGACATAAAGAAAGGAGCATCCCATGGGGAATTCGCCCAATCAAGAGAATTAATTATGTAAAATTCTCGAACTACTTCCGTCTGACTCGGGAACAGTTCTGTGAAGCGCATGAATTAATAAACAGTGCTCAAAAGTACTTGCCTACCCATCAAAATCAATCAAAAAGCTATTGTTCATGTCTCTGTTTAAATGGATTTATTATCCAGGAACATCATTTCATAATTTTTCGTATCATTCACATGGGGATTTCTACAGAAGTAAACAAATATACAATCCTTTCATATAGATAGTTTTGGGGTACTTACCAGTTTTCGAAGCTTCTTCCTTTGCGACGTTTTCCCACTGATCACCTTTGAGCTTACTTCTCTTATAATGACCATGAGGGGTATCATAAAGAACTCTCCTTCCCCGCACAGCTCCTATCAATTTTTCTTCCATTTCGAAATGTGCACACCACTTTGTTCAAAAAAGTCACCTCATTCACTACAGAAATTCTGTGGCATGTTCACTGCGGGACGCAGGTCGTGGTGAAGGGACAGTGATCTCATTCATTTCTGTATTTCACATAAAAACTCGCCGTGATCACACTTCGTCACCTCACCAACCTGCGTTTCTAATAGCGCCGGGCCTAATTTCTACAGTTTTCATCCAAGTTTGATGAAATTTTCAGCGAATGTGCAAGTCAGGATGGGTCTCTACAAGTTTCATTGCTCAATACACCAGTCTACTCATGAGCAAACGTAAAATCCACCAAGCATAATTTTCTCAAGTTCAAGACGTCCGACAGAGCTCAAATTTGCAAGATTATCAAGGGAAACGGTCTGATAATCTCAAATCAATCGTAACGTGACAGTATCATCATACAATCCGTTACAGAACTGAAGTGACAGGTACATGTCTATTAACCATTGGAAGGGGTTGATGGCATTTCCGTCCGATGAATCGTTACAGCAAGTCTTATATTCTACATTTTTCGATATTATCTAAAACATTTCAGAAGATCTATACGTTCGAGTTACCTAGGCGAAGAAGCTTTGTACCCCACTCAACTTGACATACTGTGGTTTTTCCCCCATAAAATATACGCAATCTTTGTTTGAAATTTTACCATTCTATGTGCACTAAAATAGTTAGGTATCGATATTACCTATTACAAGAGTCTGTTTCCAGATGATATTCTACAACAAACCATTTTTAATATTTTCAACAATTTTTTTCAGTTTTAACTGGAATGCCATCACGTTTTTCAATACAATTTGACATTCCCAATCTTTTCCGTTTTATAACTTCCTTCACCCTCTCTCCCATTTCATTGTTATCAAGTCCTGTGAATGGCGCATATGGATAGTTCCTCTTCCCGTATCTTAAAACTGCTACGGTTGGGCATAAACTTCACGGTTTTTAGCTCCAAGTCTGTCCTCCGGGTGTTGCAGGCGTATCGCCTCAATCTTGTATAGTCCATCCCTACATGTAATCGGCAGTTTGGAACCAAACTTATCAGCATTATTCCCGACAGCGTGGTGATCTTGGACGGGCATGAACCCAGAAAATCACGTGGTATTTCTGACTTCGATGGAAGAAAGCAAAAATGGTTATTAAAGCTCAATAAGCAAAAACCTGTTCCTACAAAGTTCAGACGGAAAATAAAGCAAAGTTGCTCGTAATATTGAACAGGCAAAAGATAAAGAAACACCTTACACCGATTCGGCCAAATATCTTGGGATGACTGAGAGACGTAATCTGACTTATCAACCAAAACTGAGGTGGATACATACCTCAAAACGGATTCCCAAGATGACATTTTTCGATAAACTGTAATTTAAACTCTCTGAAGTCGTTTCTTATAGTATTTATATGGCAAATGATTGTATGGAAAATTGTCGTAGTAGCTCGAAAGAGAACAGCCACATACAGTTCCATTAGACATTCCTTTCCCCGACCTGTTATAATCTTTGAGAGCCCCTTCGTGCACTTAGTTAAAACGAAAAAAAAAGAAGCCTTTATTTTGATGATTAAAAAAAGAAAACGTTAGGGTTGACAGCTATTGGTCAAATAAATTCTTATTAGATGTGGGTTAATACACGGCGGGTGTTTATTAAGAAGGGGCCGGCGGGGTGCAAAGAACCTCGAAGACAAGGGTGGCAAATGGAGTTACCCTGTAGAGGGAAGATTAGGAGCGACATTCTACGGTCCTGCATTGCCTCGTTTTTATTCCGAGTCTAAGTAACATTTCCCTTTTAATTATCATCCCTTTCCAGCCTTTGTCGGGGTCAGTGGATCTATACTGGAAAAAATTTTGAATAAATAGAGTTTAGCATAATCATAACATAGGTACAGCTTGTACAGTTTGAAACTGCAAATTCGCAAAATTGTTTGTTAAGTATCAGATAGTCCTGTTAGGACGATCACTGGATTAAAGGGTGATTCTCAAACTACGGGCAAATTCGTGTAAATGGCACGCTGTGCCGTTCAAAATCGTCTTCTTTCAACTTTTTCCCTTTATCTGAATACATTTATTGAGTACTGCATTGACCAATAGAAAACCCTCGGAAGCTAATATAATATCCTTATTTTTTAGGGTCGAGAAACTTTGATTTGTCATTTTCATGACCTGCAAATGGATCGAGGTTCCCAATTTTGAGTTGGTTTTTCGAATGTTCTACCAGAGATTTAAAATTACCTACATGAAAATTTTCTAGCCGTTAGTTACATCTGAAGAGAATCTGTCAATGGTTTTTAGACCCCTGCTTCAAGTTTTTAATGTCCTAAAACTGCACTATTTTCGAGGAAGTTATTTTTTTGGTGGTAGCAGTGACTCACAAGTAAGCGGGCACACCTTTGATTCGCCTTAAACGGTAGGTGGTGTGTTTTCTGGTAGAGCAAGAACATCTGAAAACAGGTTAGTATGTTTATTCAATGTCATTTTAATGGCCCTAGTTGCTCACCTATTATGTTTGATCCCAAAATGTTCTTTATACCTCTTATTCTCTTAGAAGTTGTATCACGTTGTACCTTTAAAATCCACAAAAAGTCCAGTAGTATTGGAAGAATCTCTGTTGAAAGTCCGAATTATCATTGCCATGTAGGTGAAAACGTACCAAAATCGTCATTGTCGTGACCGAAACCGCCACGCCATTGTTATGACTTCTATCAAATTTGAATTTCGCGGAGAACGATGAGATTTCTTGAATCACTGAGCATCAGAAATAAATCCAGGGAGGCCAATTAAGTTTTAAACATCCAAAAACCTAGCAAAAGAAACACTTAAATTTTTGCCGCCGTTCGCCGTACACCGAACGCATGATTTCTCCCAAACGGCTGGAGCAAAAGATCTGAAATTTTCAGGAGAAATCCATCTTGGTCCGACGACGGCCCAATTCTTGAGCCAGCTCTCTCACTCAATTTAAAGTGCCCTTTAAGGGTTGTCGAAGTTTTGTAAAATCCCTAAAAACCTCAAAAAATTTCAAGGCGGCCTAAATTGTACTCTTTTTGAAGAACACTCCACGAGGAATCGAATGATCCCTTCCCCAGGTCCGTAGGTCAAACCATTCTCGATCTATGGCCCGATTTATGGTGCCAACCTTCTCAAGTATATTTTGGGGAGGTACACAATTTGTGTGAAATATGTAGTTTAAGGGACTTACTTAATTCTCCCCCTGGTAACTGATCTTCATAAATCAAACCTTTTCATATTCCTAGTTTCAATTCCATAAGTTAAGTCAATCTGCCTAAAATGTAAATATAGTCTAGTAGTGTGATAATTCAAATAAATTATCCTTGAGTGTGTAGGTATTTGCGAAAGTGGTGTTTTTGTGCTGCAACCCCGCCGACATGGAGTAGGCAATTTTGTACGAAATTCGGAAATGATCATGTTTTGTAGGTGCTCATTTACTTGATGAAATCGTTCTTTTCAAAAGTTCAGACAGGTTCCGAGTTTTCAAAGGTGATACAATAAAGACTTTAAGTAACCTATTGAAGTTTTGGGGTTGAAGTTATTACATCAACTTAATATCGGACCAACTTCGAGAAAACACTCGGATGAAGGTGAGCTGCGCAAATCACCAACAGACTCGTTTCATTAGCTTGATTTAATTAAGTGGTCTGATGTCATGAGGTTGAAGGGCCTTTTCCGAAAAGTTAGGACAGTTAGTTTACTTTGTTGATAATCGGTCGACTTTTCTTCGAGCTATTTCACTCCTTGGAAACGCAACATGAAATTTTCTCCATGGCAGGAGATTTTCGAAAATGCTTCGTGGTAAAGACGGCTTGAAGGAAAGTTTAAAGATGGGTCTCGAAGTTTTTGAAGGCGCGTCTCTTGCACTGAAATACTCACAAATTATATTTAGGTACTTTAATACATTTATATATAAGGAGTAACTACAGGGTGTCCCAGGAGTTATGCACAATCCGACTCCTAACTGTTCTACAACCCATTTCCAACCAAAAATGCCTCCTAGCAATTTTTTCCCAGAGGCCTCGCTTTCGAGCTATTCGCGATTTAAGATTTTTTTCGTGTTTTCGATCTTAAGTCATTAAAACTGTCATAACTCCCTCAATTTTTTAGATAGCTCAAATTTGATGACACCGTTAGAAAGAGCGTTAAATCTTCTATCTATTTGATGTCAGAAAACGTTTTTTAAATTGCATTGAAGATTTTCGATTGCTGCGCGAAATGGCAGTTTTGTCAAAATCTTGAAATCGCCTGTTTTTCATCTCGCCTTGAAACCCCATGAAGGCTTGACGCAGAACTGTGCAGGCCTGGTAAAACGTGCGCCGAAATGTCACCTTTATAACGGTGTAGTCATTTCGTTTGTTGAAAATATTTTTAGTTAAGGACATGGCGTTTACTGCAGAAAAACGTGTGTTTTCTGTTAAAATTGAGGTTTTTCCGAAGGTCTCGAAGATGAATGCAACTCACCGCAGTCGGAAATGAGTTGTAGAACACGTAGGGGTCGGATTGTGCATAAGTCCTGGGGCACCTGTATGACTAAAAAAGACCTAATGTTTGAAAGTTGGGAAAGTTACGGAGGAGGCATTGCCTGGGCCAGGGGCAAGGATATGCAATGACCCGCACGACCCCTCGGTCTTGAAGGAGGGGTTGCTTTGTGCGCCGTGTATTACGAACCCCAATCTGATTTGGCCGTAGCATTGGGTGTTGCAATGTTGATAATTTGTTGTTTCTGACCAAATTCAGTTTTAGTAAAATGTTTATTGACTCGAACATGTTATCCAGTTGTTGGACAATGGTAAGATATTGGGGTTTAAATCGAGTTCATACAAAGAGTTAGAGTTTAAACAAGATTGTTAAGATTTAAATTAAAAAATAAATATTTAAAAATGAAAATGAAAATGAATTCAATGAATGAAAACGTTTGTGTGTGATCAGCATCTACGGCATTCCCAAGCTGTCCAGCCAAAGTCAGGATAATCGAAGATCCGAGAGACAGCTTTTGTTTTTGTTCATTTATAATTGATTGCAATGAGTTGAGTAGCTATACGACAAGTGAGTATGTTGTCATGATTTTTGTGTACGATTTTGCCAATGGTGATGCTTTTGAAGCAGCAAGGGAGTCACACTCCTCCTGTGTACAACTCACACCTTAGCGGATAGTATTTCTGCTTTTGGAGAAAAACCATTTTTAAACTGCCGAAAGTGAAAACAGCGCTACCACTCTCCACAGCTAAATGTGTAACGAAATGTTGTGATAGATACGGTTACTTTGCCCCGCGAGATATACCTATATTACGTCTTTTATATTGCATGGGTTATGACCACTTGCCTTTTATTATTGACTATACAGACACCACCATTCCCTCGCTCCATAGGCTAAATGCCCTTAATCATGTCCCCTTGAGTAATTAATATAACCCCGGCTCTGATTATTGCGAGCTCCCCAATAATTACGAGCCATTCCTTTATTCAGCTCCCCCCTCCCACTTTTTTCAGAGCTCTCGGGAGCGTGATGGATATGGTTACTTTGACCTTTCCGATCCTTGAATCCGCCGCCTCGGGAGATATACAAGACGCCTTCCAGCATCTGGGACATCCTCTGAGTGTGGAGGGCACTATCCGCATTCATATCATTGAAGGGGCAACTACCCCTCCTTCACCTCCCATATGTTACAATGTACAGATGAAGTTGGTCCTATACCAAGGAACTAGAGAAGAATTCCTCCCTGAGTTGAAGTAGGGAGCGGATAGACGTTGACAACGTAGGGCCACGAGGACAACACCGAGTTAGATGCTCTGAGGCGGTCCCCTTTTACAGCATTTATTGCCCCGCTCATCACTTCCTCCTCGCCAGAGTCGGAATTAGAAACCATCTGGTTCGACGACAAAAAGTTCTTCCCGACCTTCCCATTTTTTTGTCTTCCTTTTTATGAGCTTTCGCACCTATGCGTCAACTGTTGTAGAAGAATCCAAAGACCCAAATCAGGTTCCAATTTCGTCGAAAACAGAACATCAACCTACGAAGTTAGTCAGTACCTCTGCCACTATCCGGACGTTAACTCTCTTTCCCAAAAATAGGAAGATTTATTTTGCATCTTTACATTACATGTTGTAATAGTGATCTTCAATTGAATAATAACCTTTGAGCAACAGAAAATTGTAACATTGAGGCCCTCTCCGGAGGCCCTTCCTTACTTCTAATTTGGGTTTATTATTCAATAATAAACCATTGTAATCGCTCTTAAAAAAAAATCCAACCCCCCCCCCCCCCCCCCCCCCCTGAAAATTTCATGGTTTACGTGTCAAGGGATCCGAACCGGAATCTGCAGACGCTGCTAATTCTTTCACTTCAATCGGCTTGCGTTCATGATTTGAATTTCTACTAAGCTTTGAAGTGTGCGTGTGTCACAGGATAGAGCGATTATTGAATTTCAGGAGGCACACAAATATGATCAACTGATCAATCCATATAGGTATTTCGGTTAAGAACAGATTTACGTGCTCTATGCATATCTCCTGAAATTCAATAATCGCTCTATCACCTGTGAAACACGGACACTCCAAAGCTTAGTAGGAATTCAAATCATGAACGCAAGCCAATTGAATAATAAACCCCAGTGGAAGAATTTGCAGAGTTTTTTTATTGAACCTCAATACCACCCCACAATAAAAACATCTATAATTTATCAAGTCCTTTGGTACTCGTATTGCGTTAAAACTTCCCCAAATCCAAATTTAAACGATGTAGCCAAAGGTAGACAGCTGTAGAGGCTATCACTACAGTATCCACATTCACTACAACTCGACGCTATCGGCCGGACATCACTAGGTTACAAACAAACAATAATAAACGAAAAAACGCAAATGTTGGCACCATAAATCGGGCCATACATCGTGAATGGTTTGACCTACGGACGTGGGGAAGGGCTCATTCGATTCCCAATGGTATGTTCTTCAAATAGGAAAATATTTAGGCCGATTCGACTAGTTTTGAGGTTTTCAAGGATTTTACAAAACTTTTACAGCCCTTAAAGGGCACTTTAAATTGAGTGAGGGAGCTGGCTCAAGAATTGGGGCGTCGTCGGACCAAGATGGATTTTTCCTGAAAATTTCAGATTTTTTGCTCCAGCCGTTTCGGAGATATCGTGCATACGGCGGACGGACGGAAAAATTGTTATTGCAGATTCGGATTCTACACCCTTTGAAACGTAAACCATGAAATTTTCATGGGGGGTTAGAATTTTTTCTTTCCAGAGCGATAACAATGGTTTATTATTGAATAATAAACCAAAACTGTTTCGTTTTTTCCGCCGAACGCCGTACGCACAATTTCTCCCAAACAGCTGAAGCAAAAAAAGCTGAAATTTTCAGGAAAAATCCATCTTGGTCTAACGACGCCCCAATTCTTGAGCCAGCTCTCTCACTCAATTTAAGGTGCCCTTTGAGGGTTGTCAACGTTTTGTAAAATCCCTAAAAACCTCAAAAAAAGTCAGGGCGGCCTAAATTTGCACTCTTTTTGAAGAACTTTCCACGAGGAATCGAATGTGCCCCTCCCCAGGTCCGTAGGTCAAACCATTCCCGATGTATGGCCCGATTTATGGTACCAACATTTGCGTTATTTTGGTTTATTATTGTTTTTATTTTGATATCAGTAACCTAGTGGTGTAGTGATGTAGTAATGTGGATACTGGAGTGAACTCCTAAAAGGCTTTGTAGCCGAAACACGGGTTGAAGCATTCTGATATGCATGAAACGCTGAAAATTCTTTCACTGGGGTTTATTATTCATTTGGCTTGTGTTCATGATTTGAATTTGTACTAAGCTTTGGAGTGTGCGTGTTTCACAGGTGATAGAGCGATAATTGAATTTCAGGAGGCACACAAATATGATCATCTGATCAATCCAATAGGTATTTTGGTTGAGAACAGATTTACGTGCTGTATGTATATCTCCTGAAATTCGATAATAGCTCTATCACCTGTGAAACACGCACACTCCAAAGCTTAGTAGAAATTCAAATCACGAACGCAAGCCAATTGAATAATAAACCCCAGTGAAAGAATTTCCAGCGTTTGTTTTGTTTTGATTGTAGTAACCTAGTGATGAAATGAACGTGGAAACTGGAGTGAACTCCTAAAAGGGTTTATAGCCGATACACGGGTTTAAGTATTCTGATAACCATTAATTAAACGCTGCAATTCTTTCACTGGGGTTTATTATTCAATTGGCTTGCGTTCGTGATTTGAATTTCTACTAAGCTTTGGAGTGTGCGTGTTTCACAGGTGATAGACCGATTATTGAATTTCAGGAGATATGCATAGAGCACGTAAATCTGTTCTCAATCAAAATACATATTGGATTGATCAGTTGATCATATTTGTGTGCCTCCTGAAATTCAATAATCGCTCTATCACCTGTGAAACACGCACACTCCAACGCTTAGTGGAAATTCAAATCATGAACGCAAGCCAATTGAATAATAAACCCCAGTGAAAGAATTTGAAGCGCTTTCGAAATGTTGGAAAGGTACAACAGTTTAAACAACTCATCGTGGATCGCAGTGATTGGTAAATGAATATTAGGAATTTGGGTAGGTGCGACCATAACGCTCATAAGGTATGAACACTTGTTGGGTGCATCTGGAGTAACCGCACAAATTAGCTTGAGCAGCTTTTAAAAACATCCTCTCGCATTTCTCAGTCTGGGGGCAAAAGATTTGTGCAACGAAAATCATTTGTTGCACAGTGTCAGCTTCAACAATTACAATACAGCTTGAAGGATTTATCGTATGTTGACTCGATCGAACTACATTGGTAACCCTCATTTCTTTGTACCTACCTTAGAGAACTTTATTGAAAACATCATTTTGATCTTGAATTGAGTTCACATCGAATTATCGGCAGTTTACACTTAACATCATATCAATGAAATTGAAGGGAGACTAAAGAATTTTCTGATGATACATTTATAACATACTGATTATGAGCTAACATGTATTTTGCATACTTACAGTTTATTTTATATCTCATTATTTTGATTGAAGGGTAGAACTCAATTTACTTGCAAAATGTTCTCATAACTACTTAGGTAATATTAGTTACTTTATATTGCTGTAGGTTATAATACTGAACTAAAGGTTAAGGTTTACTAAAGGTACCTAATATTTCCAACTAGGTACCTCTAAATTCTCTGGCAACATTTTGCAGTAGTGGGTAATAGATTGAAGTGGTAGAATTGAAGTGATATTGAACTGTATTAGTTGTATAGAAATGTTCTACTCTCAATGCCTTGGATATCGGGATGGACCAATTATTATCTGAAGAGCCGTTTTTGACTCTGAGAGCTTCCACAATATGCGATATCTACCAAAACACGTACATAACTGCCCAATACTTACATAGATAAGTACTCCGCTACCTAAATACGAAACCACGTGAATGAGGATGTGTTACAAGTGTTAAGTTTATCTGCAAAACAGAAACAATCACAAACGTTAGGGTTATCCAGAAATCTTGGAAGGAGGAAGTGAGTGAATCGGTTAATTCGTAACTCAAAGTGGTAACTGTGGAAAAAATTGCAATTCCTTTTAGCTAATGGGAAATTGTCAGCAGAGGGGAATATGGAATGCATCCAGCGCTGGTACATGCCCTGCACCCTCACGGCAACAATCGGAACCGCAAAGTTTGAGAAACTGCCGCTAGGTAGCGCTCAGTTCACAACATCTACCTTCCACATAGCCTATCAAGAACGAGATGATAGAGTTTGGTGTATATACAATCTTTGTATATATACAAAGAATAGGGCAGCGTTGCATTAGGTGTACATATCAAGAGAAATACCAATCGGAATTTGATTTTCACATGAAGGTTTTGGCAAAAATAAAACAAATTATCAATTTTCATTCTGAGCTGTTTAAAATCGAATCCATTGACTTGGAGTAGTTTCCCAGACCACGGAAGATGTCATCCATGCCCCTATAGGTACATGAGCACAAACTTGGCAAATTTTGTGAATTTATTTATTTCTCATAAAATTACTATGTACCTAGTATCATTAGAGGAACCGTGGCCACTTTCCGTCTGAGGTACTTTCTTTAAACTTGATTAAAATTAATGAACTTATGGTATATTTTCAATAATGAACCTCTGTAACATAGGTACCTACCAAGAAAACCAAATTTAAACCTACCTCCCCATTAAAATTTGTTGTTTCACGTTTCAAGATATGTAGAATAGAAATTAATGAAACTTGGGTCCAATTGGGACTGAATTCTCGGTCAATCCTTAAGGGTGAGGCCATAGGGCCAGAGTTTCTAAAATCGAAGATGTTCGAAATAACACTCGAGTTTTTATGTTCGTTATTGATTTCTAGGCTTTGTCCTTTTCAAAGAATCGAATGCATGGAGCACGTACATCTGTTCCGCTTTCCGGATCATTCGTTCGTTACTATTTGTGTGTTGACTTTGTAAGACATTTTGACAATCGTTTGCTCTCATCTCATATTGTCTTTTGAGCATTTGCCTCGAGCAGTCCTTTGAAAGTTATCGTCTACATGAGCATTTATTCGACAGAAGGTATAAAGCTGCTACATCCAAGTCTTGGGGACGGACGTTAGACACACAGCGAGAGAAAGTGAGCAGAGACTCGCACGGTTTGAAGAAAAATGAAAAGGGGCCTAATGGGGACTTATGACCTTAGACTCACAGCCTCAAAACATTGATATGGCACCTGAGCCATTTCTTGCCAATCAATGAACCAAGACGGAGGAACAGTTTGTGTCGCAGGAGGATCGTGGAAAGGAAACGATGTATTATTTCACGAGGAGTCCAAATTTGTGTTTCAAAGAATTTCGAAGTGTGGAGAACATCGGTAGCTTTGTTCGGGTGATGACCCGAAGTTTCCTCCGGTACTGTGGGCTTGTTCATCATCTGATCTAGCAAGGACCATAAACGCTTGCGAATCGTGCCATTCGATCTTTAATGCTGATTTTGAATCTCCCCACCATAACATTTATCGTTGCTTTGCCGAACTGCTAGAGATCCAGAAGGAAGTATACCTTAGGTTAAAATCAGTGGTAGAAGGCGAACAGAAGCACTCAAGACCAGCACGAATTAAGGGGCAAAAAAGGATCGACAATTGTATTCTGAAAGAAGAGAATGGATACCCTACTTACAAATTTATGAAAAAATTATCAGCAAAACTCTGCCCTCACCAACCCGAAGATTGATTTTCAGTCCCCTTTTCTAAATCACGATTATACATATTCCGTATTATACATATTACTTAGGTGTAGGATTGACAGCATGCCTCTTCGGCATAGCTATTGAAACACGAAGTTTTAACCACACCTTTACTTCAAGCATTTGCTAATAAGTCCATCAATCCTTACTTTTCAGTCCTCTTCGAGCCGAGCAAAGTTCGCGCAAAAGGCTTCATCGTGTTCGACTGATCGCTGGAAATGCTCTGACAGACTTAACAGTGGTGCTCTTTGGAAACCTGAAAATGCTCGATGCTCGAGGATGCTCGAGCAATGTAAACGGGGCTTTAGGATTGCATCTGCGGATATAATTGCAGCGGAATATTCTTTCAAGAGTTGCTTTTCAAATCGAGTTTTTGAAGTCTCATGTAATATACATTTATTTTGGACAAGTGAACGGCGGGTAGATGTTAATGTTACCTAGTCCAAATTCATTTTGTTATACTCATTGATTTTTACGTTGTGTCCATGTACAGTATATTGCACCATTCATGGTATTAACATTCCATGTCCTTACTTTCACCTTCCTCCTTGGGAAATAGGAGCTCGCTGGGCTATTTTATATTTTAGTTATTTATTTATTTAATTTATTTAATTACAAACGGCACATAGTGCCAAT
Source organism: Creontiades dilutus (assembly GCA_031894815.1). Taxonomy (NCBI): domain Eukaryota; kingdom Metazoa; phylum Arthropoda; class Insecta; order Hemiptera; family Miridae; genus Creontiades; species Creontiades dilutus. Next base: position 409,342 of record JAVIWC010005349.1, on the reverse strand, counting down.
ATTACAGTTTAAATTAAATTGCTGCTGCCATTGACAAAATAATATTCAGAAAAAAAGAATAGTTTATGCTATCCATCTATCACAACCTGCTACCCCACATGACGGTCCTGTGAGCACTGTAGGGTCTTGAGTCGGCGTTGAGAGTCATTGAAGAAGTCGAACCCAGTAGTTGTGAGGAAAGCATTCGCCTCACGAGGCAAACGGAGGAGTGGACGGTGGAAGAGGTAGTTTCGGTCGGCAAATGGTACATGGAAGAGCTGACCGGACCTAGTTGGGTAATGAGGTGCCGAAAACCCAACAAGAGAAAGGAGATAGGGAGACGAAATTTCACCTCTGACCAATTTGAAGAAAAATCTCAGGTCCGACGCCCTCCTTCGATGCTCAAGAAGCTGAAGACGATGCTCTACCATAAGCGCCTGGTAGTCCATCTGATCCCGGGGTATGCGAAGCTTAAAGGCCAGGTAGCGGAGGAATCTTCGCTGGATCCTTTCCAACTGGTCTATGTACGTTTGGTAGAGTGGCGACCAAAGTGTGCTGCAATAGTCGAGAATGGGTAAAACTAGCGCCTTATAAAGGAGGACTATTGCTGAAGGGTTGGTGAAATCACGAGAACATCGCTTTAAAAAGCTTCTTTTTTTTAATTTTAAAAAAAATTGTATGTCCTATTCAACCTAGGAAGCTGATATTGTAATGGTAGCTTGTTGAGGGATATTGAGTGAACCATGGTGTAGTGTGCAGAGCTTCGTGAGCTAAAAGTTTTGATATCAGGTTCTGTTTCGTCAAGGGTTGGTGTTAACGGAATTATATTTAAGATGAAGTCATCCGACTGATCAGCTGTTTCATTCCTAATCGATCTAATTCTGGCTGGAATGTAAATGGGCTCTTTCACGGCATCTACAGTGGAAGCGCGAAACCCCATTGACGATATCACCCATATAGGTAAATATATCAGTTATTTACATACAAGGGTTTTTCGATCCTTTCCAGCGGACCAGCGTTCGTAGACTCGGTTCGTTTGACCCCTAAAGCTGAGCAATTTCAATGGTCAAAAAGTAAAATGGTTTCACTTGTGGTTTCATTTGCTGGCATAAAACACCATTTTTTCAAAGACGTCCGCCTGTGCTTTTCCGGCGGATCTTGGGTGGTATATCGAAGTTCCCTTAACAAGTGGGCCTAGGAGGAACTAACAGAATTTTCAACAGTCCAGAAACATTTTCAATTTTGAATAATTTTTCCGAATTAAAATGCCTCCCAATTTTGAATCCAACGGCTTCGGAATGGTAGATCAACCATTTCATCCCCAAGTAAACTCAAATGATCTGTCTTTCATGAAGCACTCGAAAATTCACTTAGTTTTCCTAATCACAATGGCTCCTTGACACGTATAACCAGACGCTTCATTTATTCTTGGTCCTAGCCTGATAAATCCAATTCAATTGCGTTACAACTTAATTTCAATGGTCGACTGGGTCTCATAACGATTGCACCTAGCTAAGAAAGAATTAAACGTTTCCGTCGAACGACTAGACGCAGATTGTCGTGAGCGCGTTTTCTCGAGGTAAAAAAAATACAGAAAAAAAGTTTAAGAGAAAATCCGTTCTTTTCTCCGATTAGACATGGAAGGGAAGGCCGTTCTTGTTACGGAGCTGCGACTTTCTTATTCTACTCCTTCCATTGTTCGTGGGCTCAAGTCGCTTCTCAACTTGACCCAATTTTTCGTTTTTTCTTCCGTAGACGGCTGCTGGTTGTGACCCTTAAAGACAGATTTCTATATATGCACGTGAAAGTGCACTAGAGATATGAAGCCAAATAACCCTCGGCGACGGTCTGCGAAAGTTCTGAACTGATCTTCAAAGCCATTCTCTCTCTGGTGGCAATTCTATGTTAGTCAATTAACTCTAATTACGGCGCATGAGTTGTGCCCACGTGCTACCAACATTGTTTATTCCCAGAAATGCATATTTCTAATTCAAATTGTGCTTTGCCGTTGCTTTCTAAATCTCAACATTTCAATCATAGAATAGAATAAGGTACGTCACCATAATCCTCCAGAAAAGAGCAAACTTTGGGTTTCATGACGAATTGGCTACTCGAAGCAGCCAACGGACGAGTTTTTTTTAATTCTAAACATTGCGCATTGTTATAGATCACGAAGATTTGTTGTTGATAATAATAAACCAAAACTACGCATGAAAACTGGAATACAATAGTTGGAACCTACTGGAATTATTGGTTTTCACTAACCAAGCAGTACAAAACTGTAAATGTTTGATCAGGGAATAGTCTGAAATAGGGTAGCAAATATGCATTGCAAGTAATGCGCCATTGTAGTTGCAGGGAATTCGCTTGAACACGATCTACGCACATATGGTATGATCATTTCGTGATTTATAGCTTTTCCCAGTCAAATTAATATTTTTCCCAACCAAATGAATACTTTTCCCAAGCAAATTAACACTTTTCCCAACCAAATTTATACTTTTCCCAACCAAATTAATACTTTTCCTGCCAAATTGATCTAAAGAAATCAAGGAAATAGAACAACGCAAAGCTTGCAATCCAACGAATTATGAATGTATATAGTATTTTATAATAAAAATTATTGGCAGTTTAGTTTATCATCTTAGTTGAAGTTTATTTTTAGTGTATATAATATAAACGTATATTCAGTGAAGGGGTTGCCCAGCCACTGCTGCGGGTAGTTTGAGCAAAACTTCTAACACGAAATTTGAACAATCTGTGTGGGACAATGTACCTACGGCTCTTGAAACTGTTTCCCCGAGGGCTTCATCTTGGCTAGCCTGAGAGAGATATCCTCTAACTGCCGTCTTAATCTTGGCACAAGCGTAATCAGCCGGATTCAACATCTGTGAATAGGGAGGCAAAAATTTAATGTCGAGAGAAAAACGTGTGACCACGTCGCGTGCTCTTTCAGTTTTGTGGATCGCCGCATTGTCCATCACAAGAGTGCAGTTCGTGAGAGACATATTATTAAGTTTTTCACAAAGTTCAGTCAAAAATTGACAAAATAATTCACTGTTGGTAGTACCGGTAGAAATGATTGAAAAATGAACGTTATTGACAGCCAATACCAGAGAACGTTCTACCTACGTTCTTTATCCCCCCAAAAAACACACACCGTGTAGAAAAGTCTCTCGTTAGTTCTCATTGTTAGTTAAACTGCTGTTTCTCATTTGCTTTTGTTCAATGGGACAAGTATTAATTAGATTGGGAAAAGTATTAATTTGACTGGGGAAAGGTATATATGGGGTGGTCTTTCCCGACTACCTATCCTCCGAATTTAAGCTGTGTTCCGGGAGAAAATTATGTTTGATCGATTTTACGTTTGCCAATATGCGCTGTAAAGTATGATTGCTCTGCACTGTCACAGTCAGCAATTCCCGCACATTGCAAAACATAAAACTAGCACGAAAACTGTAGAAATTGAGCTTATTAGAAGGACAGATAGGCAGGCTGAGAAGAATGAAAGTTTATCGGAGTGGTCTAAACGAAAATTAAGAGCAAATTTTTGTATTCTTCCAAACCATTATTTTGTACCTACGGATGTGAATGCAAACGTTCTCGTAAGCTATGTCGTCAATTTCCCGTTGGGAAATCCTTCTATCGAAGCCTACGAAATATCCTGCAGTAATGAAGTTGATCCACAGGGTATTTTATAAATAATGCACGGTACCCTAATGATCAGATGGAAGGGATATTCAACACGGAAGTATTAACCCGCTCTGTAATTGCAGCGTTTTTCTTTGGAGCTTGTACCCAAGAATCATCTTGCGACGTAGTATGTCATTCTAGGGCCGAGAACCTCTCACGTTAAGCTACCAGTCTGAAGTCCGGTTGTCAACTGTCAGGATTTAAGTGGCCAATTTGAAACACTCTCTCCTCCCTTTCGACTGCATTGTTGCGCAACGTTGAAGCCCATAATCATTGGAAGTCCATTCAACTTAGTTATACAAACATTTTCCATTCCGATTCCCAAGCTAATCATCTCGGGTGCTGAAAACGGATTCGGTCTTAGTAGATATCAACCAAAATCTAATTTGGTCACAACATGAAAAGCTTAAAGTGCAGCAGGTACTGTATTCATGTTAAATTGAGTTGAAATTCGAAAACTTAGTATGCTGAAAAACTCTAACTATAAATGTTATTGGGGAAAAACGTTTTAAAAACAATAATCTTTCATTTAAACAAAGATTTAGGATTTTTTTAAACTTATAAGTAGTATTATTAACCATTTTTTTGGTATTTCAATGACGTTTAAGTAACATTTTCAGGATAAATTTGTGCGGTAATTTCCAAATTACCTACTTCATTTGTGGTAAAAAAATTTAAGTTACATTTTGTTAAAAATACCCAAGTATTATGTAAATTCTGCCGTTTGTAGCCATTTTTTGTCATTTGTTGTCTTTAAAAGGATGTACCTCAATTATATCGATAGTTATAGTCTCGAGTTTACGTACAGATATACATATGAAAAAGCGTTCTATCATTTTAAAATGCTCCAAAACGGATTTCGATGAAAAATAGTTTGAAATTTTTATTTTAAAACTTTCAAGAGCCATTGAAATAGCTTCATTTTCAAATTATATTAGCTACTTAATCAGAAAGCGCTGAAACCAACAAAAGAAGTGGGAATTTTGATTTTAGAGGTCATCAAAGTTTTGCTTACGTGTTGCACGAATGTAAAGCTTCTCTATCCATTGAAGAAGCAATATTACAATATGCATCACGTTACATTACGGTAGAAGCCTTCGACACTCGGGAGGGCTAAAGGAAGAAATATACGAATTTATCATTTTGTTTATTACATAATTCCATTAATTTAAAATACACATAGCATGAAAATACTGTCGAAATGCTGAAATTGTAACAAAATAAATATAAGGGTTCCTTTAATTCTATCTATTGTGTTTGGAACTAATTATATAAAGATTCTAATATGAATTTTTCAAAATAATTTTCAGCAGATTTCTAAACGGAACCTAGTTTTTTCTGATATCGAAAATCCTATGGTTGAGATCATCAGGGCATTTTCTCTGCAAAGAAGTTTACGGTCGCTTGAGCCGTGGTAACCCATTTTATAGAATGAGTAAAGTATATGCCTTCAGAGTCGTGGAACAGTAACGTTGAAATGGATTTTCCAACCCCAGCTTCATAGTCTTAAATTTACATTTACGAGTTGTTTTGTGCTTTTAGGGTGTGTCATACTACCATTTATGGGGAAAACAAATCATCCCCACCTAAATTTTAGTTCGGATTTGTATGTGCTTATTACTAAGTAAACACTGAAGAAGATGAACATAATTTATAAACATCATCAAGGAATCATGTCATTAGCAATGATCAAAATGGAAAAAATTCGTAAATATTCAATTAATAACAGTACCCAATCGTACTGACTATCGTGTTGAACATTGCAGTTGATCACCCCGATGAAATTAAGAGAGTTTAAATAAGCTCTCTCGTTGCCTACCAATGCAGTCCAATGGTCAACATGTGGTACAATTCATTGGTAATCATCTTATTGAAATCCTTGGCAATTCTAATTCCGTCACAAACATAGATATAAAAGACGTGGGATATATTTGAAGATACAGACAAACGTGCTTGGAGAAACACTTCATTGAATTCGAGAGAACTTGAACACTCAATAGAAGTTGAAAATGTCAAGCCCCGATAGTAACCCAATGAAGTATACGATCGATGCAGCCTACATTTTCACATACATCCATGACGACAAACTTCTAATAAACGATCGCAATTACCAACATTACAATTAAAAAGGCTTTGGCATATTACTATTAGTAATTTCCGGAATATTTTTATACCAGAAATATGACAACCAAGTGGCATTAAACCATGTATGTGCCAAAGCCCTTAAATAGTTTTCAGCCATCAAAACCCATTTTGTTCACCATCGAAGGGGAGGAAATTTTAATTTCCGCAATCAAAACCTAGGATTTCCGAGTAACTCATTCCATACTGATGAAGTCATTTGGCGTCGACCATGAGAGCTCATACGAAGCAATGTGCATGGTTCTAAAGACTGTGACTCAAATAAAATCGAAATCACGAAACCGTCTGCCATGTAAAACCTCTGTATATGAATTAAACATGTTTATGTGGATCTTTTCAGGCGAGGAAAGTGATGATAAGGTTTTGCAGTAAAGGAATCATAGTGCAACTCAATCAGACGGGAGCAATGAAGCCGGCAATTAACAACGCGAAGTGTACTATGCCTCGTGTTTTTCACAATGATGACGATTTGCTAAGTGGTATTTCTGGTTGGTACCTCTTCGGGCAGTAGGGTCAGACGTGGACGCTAAAAGCTGCTGGCATGAATCGACTAGATCAGATGGAATGTGACTGATCAGATGAATGCTAAAATTCACCACAACCATCTGACTCCTTAATAAGTGTAGTCTACAGCAAAACTTCCTTCAGCGTTGGGTGCACGAGTCGGCAAGGCGACGGTGAGATGATTATTCGGTCCATGTTATGCCTTGTCACTGTATAGGTTTTATTGGACAATATAGTGTGGAAGAAAAGCAAACATAGAAGAGTTCTAAGGATGCACGCGTCGTGGTTCTCAAACTTAGAAAGCAGGACCGTGCAACGGATCGATTCGATCTAGCGTAGAAACACGAAAATTCCCCAGAGAATTCACTGCGAGAATAAGTGATATGTCATTAACATTCACATCGTTATATTGGTAAAAATTACTAATTCATTATAGAAATTACTCACGAAATGTCAAATACAACCTACCCCTTTCTATGAATGATCAACTCAATCAGTTTTGGTGCCTCAAAAAATCCACCACTCGTTGGAAAGCTCTCAGTTTATACCTGAATGCTAAGCTAACTGAACTACTGTAGTAATGGAGGCAACTGAGTTTGTCGATAGACAATAATCGATGAAACTAGAAAAAAGTACTCATGAAAGATATTTCCTTAGGAACATGTCTCCAGATTTTGGTTGGACGCACTACAATCAGAAATGGTAACCAAGGAAGTCAGGATTTACAATCACAGTCTTGGCTGATGCGCCGTGTGAACTGACAAAGATTTGAAAAATATTGTCAGCAAGTTGCTTGATGAAGATTACTTAACAAAATCCCAAATTATTATTATTACTTTTTTTCTAAGTTACGTGTTTCTTACAGGATGTTAGATTGTTATTCCTTCGCTTTTTCAAATTTAAGGATTGCTAATTAAAAAGGATCATAAAAACTCTTGGAAGAGTCTTGTAAAACCATGAAATGAGCTTTTGTCTACGGATTTGGTGTGGAAAATCATGAATTTGGAAGGCCTTGATGGAATGTTTCACTTCATCAAAATCTTCCGTTTGTTTCATTGACCCTTCACGGCTTCAGCGACCTTACAAATAATAAAGAGGTTGGTTTAGTTGGGGAATTTCCTCTCAAAAGTCCTTTCGTAGCTCGTCAGCTGGGGGCTAGAAGTGGTCGATGTCGTCGAGGAGGGGGATGCCGAAGTGGATGAGGAGTGCGGCGGACCCTGAGTAGTGTAGTCCGTGTCCGGGTCCAGCGGCCGGACGTCGAGCGGCTTCCGGACGATCGTAATAGGCTGCGGAGGCAGCATGATCTGCGGGTGTCGCGGCGGTTGAGGTTGAGCTCTCCTGTCGTAGTACTGCCTGTAGGGGTCGGCATAGTTGTTTCTATAGCTGTTGTACCGCTGGTCGTACCTAAAATAAAATAAATCATTCGAGGAACTTAATTAAGCATACTCATGCACAAAACTAGTAACTTGTACAGGTACTCAACTCACAAACTGAATAACGTAAATCAGGTAGGTTACTTCAGTGTGCATTTTGAAAATTACTGTTGAAGTTGATTCTTTCAAGTGAGAAAGCTCTAAGTGTAGTATAGTGAGGTGCCATGGTAAATCAATTTGATGTACTGATGGTTTGTGGATGAGTTCCATGATAACTAACATTATTGTAAGTACAGTAATAAGTGCATTTATTATTACTGTAGTGGTGCGGAGAGCCCAATAGGTATCAGGCAATACTGACAATCCTCCGTGACTTGCACAAGGTTTAGAAAAATAATGATTCTTCAAAATGTGACACCCCAGACTGTAGCAAATAGTGAGATAGGCACTGAAGAAAACCTGCAGTGTTGATGAAATGAGTGTTGACACGTTTCATGACAAGAACGCTATTGTAGGAACTATAAGTAAGTGCATTATTACTAAAGACGTGTAAAGAGTACAAAAGCTGGTAGAAACGCAGAAAACCTTGCGCAATTTGTACAAAGAAATTACGGTTTTTAAATATAAAACAACAGAATGTTGTTCGGGATTGCTTAATAATAATGCCATGATGTGGCTAAGATTTCAGATTTTACATCAAACTGAGTATATCAACTCTGGATTCATCGTATAAAAAGATGTGAGAGAGGTTTTTGTTCTTCCAAATGATTCGTTGAACTGCCTTTGAACTGATTTCAGTTAGTTGGTTCGTCGTCTTAATGGTAGCCAATATCCCCCAGTTCCTTCATTACTACCTACTTGGTTTTGATGTCTTGTAATGAGAAATGAACTCAACCTTTTCATTTGAAATTGGAGAAGACAACTCCTGCGATATTACAATCAACAAAATTTAACAGGAAATGAGTAAATAACAGTCAAAATCAGTATCAAACCAGCTTGATGGTTTAATTATTAACGATTAACGGTGAAATATAATAGATTATCATTAATAATGGATAATTGTCTTAAGATTATTCATTTTAATTTGATCTAATTCCAAAAACTCCTTAAAAATGTTAGCCATCCGCAGCTCTTCTCCAAATCTGCTTGACTAAAGGTTACGAAATTCAGCATAAAAAGCATCTATAAACTGAGGATGTGTCTGTATTTAACCAATTTTTCGGGTTGGATAATTATTATATTTATTATATCTGCATATATGGAGCAAAAATTCCCATCAAGAACAAGATAATACCGCGCCTGATAGTTGAAATGTAAACTCCATTTTTTTCAGATTATGGGAAATGGAGGTATATTTTGTGATTAAAACCTCATTTCTTGGTAAACGGTCAGTTTTTGAAACTGATTTAATTGCTTTATGATCCTAAGATTGTGTTTAAAATGAAGCATTATCACCCAGCTGTGACATACGATTTGTTCTTTATCCCGATAAATCACCTCATGTGCTTGTGTCAGGAGTTAGTGGGGTGCTAGATTCGTGGTGGTCTCTTGCTTTATTGTCGGACACTCACCTGTCATATTCGTATCTTTCTTGGTCGTAACGGTTCTTGTATCTGTCATATTCGTACCTGTCTTGATCGTATCGGTTATCGAACCTGTCGGGCAACGGCGGCGGAGGCGGTCCTGAGTGGTGGCCGTAGTTGTACGGTGGCTCCGCGTCTATGATAGTGAACGTAGGCGATGACAGGTCGTCGTGATGATACCCTGAAACCATCAAAGTGCCACGTACTGATTGCAATGAATTTCTAAATTTCGCATAAGTCAAAACATATGTAAGTGTATGAGCACGCTATGTCGTCAGCTGACTTAGTTGCTGCTCTACATAATTCAGTGGGAGGGCAATTCTGTTTTGCTGCATTACTGTTCGTTTTGCTAGTTCTGCTTTATTGTGCTACTATTAGCCATATATTTAGCACTGCTGGGCCTACATATTGAACACCTTACTGGTCATTTTGGCCCATTGATGGTAAATGAGCCACACAGAGGCTTGATTGGAGCATTGTGACCTGCTTGAAGATGGGTTTGATGAAATTGATGCAGATTTTACTATCCGTCGTCTACGATGGATGGAAATAGAAAGGCGTATTTCGAGCTCCAGCGTATTGATTTCGTTCCGTAGGTACCGACTTATCAACACCGATATAACGTCATACATATCTCAATATAAAAACAAGCATAAAGCAAGCGAAATAATAACGTAAAGCAAGGAGTAATCGAAAAAAATACGGAATGGAGCAGAAATAGAAATGGTAGTTGGTTACATTATTTCTGTCCTCTTAATCTTATAAATTTACCTTTAAACTTTAAATCGGCGTTTGATGGAAATGCTGTAAATTGATATTTACTGATAGCAGTGTGATTTGTGTAGCAGAAACACGTTTGTTTCAAATCAACGTTCAAATTTCTGGTTCCGAAGAACGATGATCTATTTTAACCTTAGGTAAGCAGTGTTGGTAAAACTGGCCCTTAGTTTTTGAAAAAATCATTGAAATAAAAATGTGGATCTATTACAGGACGGCAGGATAAAAACTTACCTGGGTTTTTAAGCGTTTCGTGTTTGTCGGAGAAGCCAATGACTCCCGACGAAACTCTGGTCCCACCGTCAGAAAACGGGCCGTCGGGTCTGGGCAGGATCTCGTTGTCGCGTGGATTGTGCGGAAAACCGCCGCCGGCGTAGATGGGTCGCGGCGGAGTCCATTCCCCCGGACGCCTAACGATCTCCGGCAGAGTCGCGTAGTAAATGATCCTCTTGGTCGGCGCCCGGTACTCGCCGCTGCGTCTTCCGAAATAATCGTCCCGCCGGCTCTCCGGGTAATAAGGCCGCTCGTCCGGGTAATAGCGGGAAGCCGAGGATTCTGGTTCGAGCAACCTCGCCGACCTTGGGGCCCCGTCCTGGGTCCTTTCTCGAGTCACGAACTGATACTCCCGGGGCGTTCTCCAGCCGCCTGAAGACCGTTTGGCTCTTTCAGCGTTATCAACTGTGAGCCCACTCTTGACTTTCTTTACCCACTCCAACTTCTTAGGCTCAGCATCCCGATGTATATCTATCCCAAAATCCCCTACCTTCGTCCTGGCATCTTGCTGTACACCCTGACCAGAACTACCAAACCCGGATTTGACATGACGTACATCCTGCCTACCAGTACTCACTTTGGCATCATCATGCGCACTCTGTCCTGAACGTGATAACCAAGACTTACCGCTCCGATTAGCATCCACCTTTGGTCTACTTCCACTACTGTCAACGGTTTTCGTGGGCACCAAAGCCCACTTAGATTCATCTTCATCGTCTTCGGTCGATCTTGCAACTCTGTGAGCTTCACCTAACGATTTCTCTTTGGCAGTTCCGCTCTTCCTTGGCAGTATCCTCAAAGCCGAACTCACAACTTCCACCCTATCAGGAACTGCGCTTCCTCTACCAAAGTCACTTCCTAATTTAAATTCCGAGTGCACAGCTCCGTATTCTTGATTCGTCGCCCAACCCTTTCTCTCGTCCGAAGAAACTCCCACTGCAAGAACCGCTCCCGCCAACAGAAGTTTCCACCTGTAACAATAAAACATTCAGATGTTATTCTCCCACGTACTCGCGCACTTATGAAACCCAGTTCGGGTCACATGCTCATTTTTTCTCATTCTTATTTCTCTTTCACGACCCTGACCCATCTCAGTAGGTACTAACTGCACGTAAGATTAGCTTTTAATTCTCAACTAATTACATACAATAATCAACACGCAGAATAGTTACCTCCAAGATATATTAGCAACAATAGCAAGTGATTCCCATAAACACGAGGGCAATATAAATGAATGACATACCATTTCAGATAAACCACAAAGCGCCATTCTGTTGAAGGTTTAACTCTACATCAAAACCCATATCGATTTCCTCGCGAATTGAAAAGTCAAATTTCCAAATTTCAAATGTCGCAATGACGCAATGACGCAAAATGTCAAAATTTCCAATAAATTAATTGAAAGGTTTCGCAAAATTAAGAAACGTAAACATTAAGAAAACCTGGCGCGAAGCCTCACATAGTTTTCCTCACTTTCAGCAATTCTTTGTGAAAAATTAGGCTACCGCAATCGAATCCTTACTTCGCTCGAATACTTTTTAAAAATCTGACTGTCGAAAATATCAATATTTTAATACCATTTCGTATCCTTTTATACTGATTTTTTTTTTTTTTTTTTTTTTTTTACCATACTGTTTTTGTATTATTTTCCAAAACTTTAATTACATAGATTCAATAAGGTTGGTATTTCTGCTACTAAAGTAATACATTTCCGTGAACACCAAATCACAAATCGAAAAATTGATTGAAAACAATAACTTATTAATCCTATTCCGATTTTTTTTTTTTTTCACTGTAGGCTTTTGAAAAAACTATCAAACACCCAATGAGTGAAATTTTTAAACAAAAAAAAAGGTGGATCGGGGTTCAGGCCTTGTCGGAGTTGTTTGTTGTTTGCTGATTCATTATATGCATCAGTGAAATCAGCGGGCCACACGGGACATTTGATGCCATTCGATCGTCCGCTAACTGCTACATCAGGAAACCAAAATCGGCAACGTCATGAAGGATTCCAAGTGGAGCGACTACCTAATGTGCAAGCAGATGCTGCTGAAGTAGGATGAATGCACACCATCCTACTACCCAAATATACAGAAACCCATATACATCCAGTGTCTGCACACATGTACGTTGAAATGAAACGTATAATTAAGAGTTCAATAATAAGAGAGGTTTCCAGAGGAGCGAGATAAGTCGGACATTCGAAAAGTTACCATTCAGTTACATGAATATGTGCGGCAGCTAGTGGCAAGTGGGTTTCCGCAAGAGACACCCAAGACCAGATCCCAGGCGGCTTCAGCATTTTTGCATTTCACAACGAAATAAAAAATCCTCCCTATATTCGCAAGATTTATAAACAAGTCCGTTTTAGGTAACGCTGTGTAGCGGCATTCCATTCCCAGCTACAATGAAAATCCAACAAGAACCAAACAAGCCACTTTTCAGATAAGTAGAGACTTACGAACAAAACTACCAATCAAAAATTTATTCATTTCTTAAATTGAGCAAATCCTAATACCATAAGAATTATTGATATCAATCTGAACTTGATCTAAATAAGTACACTAAAACGTTAATGTGTTGTTGTAACTAAGCCCGTTTACGTGTGGTTCTAATGATATTTGCTAATAACCATGGGATATCATAAATTTCTCAAACAAAAATCCTCACCACTCGTTGGAGTTTCGTAAACTTAAGGCCATTAGAGCACATCTCATGCTGCTAATTTTTCGTCCTAAATATGCTAGTTACCCTCCAGGTTTCACCCTCGATTCACCACATGAAATTCAACACTAATGATCCAAGCTGGAGAAGATTAGGTTCTTATTCAGTGAACCCCCAATTCTGGTTGGGACTGAAGTTGCGTTGAATTCATACATAACGAAGTGGCCACTGACACCGCCCCTTATCTCCGGTACATCTGCCCGCCTCGTGGTGCCCCTGGGCGTTGACGTTGACTCGTCTCTCCGCTTCACGGTCCATGACAATGGGACACAGGCTATCTCCATCTCTTTTATATTGCTCGACATCTAAACAATGTCACATCTACTTGAGATCGCTCTTCTTTCTTTGTGTGCTAAGTTCTTTTTTTTTATCATCATTGCGCTTTATGCTTTCACCAAGGTTAAGGAGAGAACAAATTAAATTAAATCTCCTCGACGCCCGAATTGTGCATGTAGCCTCCTTTCTCTCGCTAACCCTACTCTTTTGAACGGTTCTGAGGGAAATATTAGAAAAAAACAACTAACTTAAGTACCGAACATTTTCAAAAGTTTTCTAGATATCGATTTTTCAATATTTCAAACCTTACACATCACTTTATAGAGCCAATTCAAAACAATGCCGAGATTACTGGCATATCCCCAGTCGTAAAGTTCAGTCCAGTATTTTCGATGAAAGGCTAAAAACGGTGCAGCGTTTGAATTTTTATTTTTTCATTCATTTATTTTAATTTTTTTATGATTTTATTTATGAAAATAACGTTGAATCCGAATAATTCACATCGTACAGCCTTGAGTGAATTTCATCCTTTTATAATTGCAGAATTAGAAACATTATTGTTCCCCAGATCCATGTTCTCAAAAGGCAATCATTCGAATTGTCATTGACTCGAAGTGAAACTGTGATGAGAAAATAGTGGCGATTAACCAAAGCGATAACTATTTCTGCTCTCTAGTCCTAATCGCAAACTGCTAGAGCCGGTCCAGGGAAATTGGTAGAGAGCGATTCCACTGGATCTAGCGAGAGTTTTGGGATCCAAAGCCGCCGCTTGGGAACAAAAGCGAAAACTAGACAAGTGGACCGTGGAACCGATGGCGCCCCAATTTCTGGCCTCATGAAGTGCGACTCCATCTTCGTAAAGTGCAGAAGCTTAATAATGATTTTCAGAATCTAGACATAATTTTCCTAAGAATTGCAGGACGGTAAGCGTTTGAGTCAAATCAGATTGGTAAATATTGCCTGCATTATAGAGAGAAAATTGGAAACAAACCAAAACATAATCATGAAAATCGGTTGAGAATTTCAGGCAGGGCAGCGTCAACATAATTCTTGGCGACAATCGCACACACAGACATCTATCTATCGTTTTTCACGGATTCGGTGTTAAAATGGTCTGAAACGGAATATTTTGCAGTTAATATTTATTTTATTTTATCTTCTTCTCCTTGTTGTCCCTCAACCCCTGGATCAATTATTATAATCGTCCCTTGGATTTTCTCCATTAATTCACCACCATTACTTTTTTGGGGTACGATTCCGTTAATTCACCACCAACACTCTTAAAACTTAAAGGAGGTGTAGGTCTTTACATCGAAACGTTAAGACACTAGTTTTAACGCACATTCTGATCTATCTGTCCAACTGATCTATATATTACCAGAAGTATTGATTTAAGATATGTTTTCGTTTTTGAAATGCGAGCGTAGCGAGCATCCAGACTTTCAAATTTAACAGAACACATTCATGCCTTGGTCCCCTAATGGGTTGTTGGATCTTTTCCGTTTGATGTATAGACCTAAACCTCCTAATACGAAAATTGTAGAAGAATACAAATATCTTGGAGTATGGTTTTCCTTCAATATGTCCCTGAAAAAAAAAACCTCCAAGAAAGAGAGCTCTTGGCCAAGACTAGCATAAACTCGGTTTGGTCAAGGCTTTTCCTTGCAAAAGATGTCCCTCTGTCCACAAAATTTGACATTTTTAGAGCAGTAGTACAGACCACGTTGTGTTATGGTTGTCAGGTTTTTGGTTTCCAGAAATGTGATCGGGTGGACAGGATTCTTCGATTGTTTATAAAAACGATTTTCAATCTTCCAATGAACGCCCCGAACTACGTATTCTTCCTCGAAACGGGTCTCCAACATATGTTTGTGGATATATTACGAATGAATGCAGAGTTCACGATAAAGACATTAAAATCACCCTCTTCAGCAGAATATGCTATCGAGAAAGTAGAATGGGCAGGAGTATGGGAAACATACGCTCAGAAATATGCGGAGGGACGACCATTTGATTGGTATCGAGCTGGTGGCCTATCGAGCGTATTGACCGACATTCTTGCTGGGGTCGAGAGGGACATAAAAAGGGACCTTATTCGAGATCGCAACAATGGACAGTACCATGGGCTATACAAAAAGCTTAAACAAGATATTAACATATTGTCACAAGGGCTGGACCAAGAGAAAGTTTCATGGATCTTGAGAGGTCGGTGCGAACTCCTCCATCAGAACTATATTCCGTGGATAAAAATAGAATATATTTATGCTCACTATGCAATATGAACACGAACGAGGATACCGAACACTTTTTGGAGATTAGTCCAGTATTGTCTTTCTACAGGAGAGCTTTCCTTGGAACCGACAAGTTGAGCAGAGATGAATTAATAATACTATTAGATGGGAGGGATTGGAACAACCTGTACAAGTTTGTGAGAGCAGCCTGGAGGTATCGCCTTAGCCTGATAGCTGAATTCAATTACAACTAGAGGGAAACGAAACGTCGATAACTAGTGAAAAATTGGATGAGGACAAGAAATATCAATATAAGCAGAGCCAAAAAGTAACAATTTATCAATAAAATAAAATGAATAAAATAATGCATGTAAACTAAAAACAATTGTTAAGACATATATAAGCAAATAACCAATAAGAAATAATAATAATGATAAAAATTAAAAACCTATATTGTACCAATTAATAGATATAAGCGATAATGTAATCGAAAACAATTATCACTTGAAGGTAAACTCCGGCTGACATCCATTAAATTTTGCAATTTAAAAATTCAATAAATTGCGATCATTGCGAAATATTATAAAGATATTTAGAGCCGTTCTAGTATGAGTTATTGAAGGCTGTGGTATGACTTTTAGAATGGTTTTTCGAAATTTTCCATAGGAGGTCGAAGTGGCTATTTTTTATGAAATAAATCCTGTTTTACTAAGAACCTAATAACCAAAATAATTCCATTTTACTCAAGAATATAACGCAGGTAATTAGGAACTTTTTTTACATTGTAGGAGTGAAATCACCTCCCAGAGCAACCCTCCCTTAATAGTTTTTGGGAATTAATATCAACATATTTAGTAATAACTGAATTCATATTATGAAATGTTCATCTTATTATGCATTTCTCTTTCAGTATTTAAATGGTTCTTTGTAATTTGAATATTAAGAGGTGTGACACCATACAACAACGTACCAATGACGTATCAAGAAAATTAACCACACATTTCACAAGTTGAGTAATGGTTTCATCATTCCACAATATGGATTGTAAAACTCTCTACAGTTAATTATGCGATTTTGGGGTCAACAGCTTCTTCATAATTCTACGAAAATAATTTTTGGCAACTTCCGGCTGGTGTCATTGTCCGGGTTGGAAGGCTGAGAATAATGCCTCTCTTTTCATAGCGACTGTGTTATTGTAGGCCCAGCCTTGCAAATATCAAACCACTTTCTTCTTTTAAAACCGTGAACACGTAATCTGTATGCATGTTTGTCCATATGTACTAATGAAATTACACCATCCTGACGGTCTGAAAATGCTGAACAGATTAGTTAAAAGCGATTTTGGCCATTGTGGCCAACGGTATTGACACATGTGCATTTGCACATGTCAGCATGATTTTTAAGGTTTAAGAACTAATATGAATTTTCTTATGCTTTAATCTTGCTTTAAACCTGATAGAATTGTTGGTCTATCACGTCTTGTTTTTCTGAAAATTTGAATTCATTATCATATGTTCAAAAGTGAGAATATCGGTCCAATCCATACAGCGTGAGCTGTCACCCCTGAAATCTTGCAAAATTTCTCTTTGAAACATACGTTTGAAAATGTGAATCACCCATCAGACTTTTTTAAATTGCAATCATTGCAGCTATTATGGGTTCATTTGTCCTCTTTAGCGTGATTAATCTAAAAACCTTACCTTAAAATTAAGAGTATGCCTACTGGCGTCGGAACTATTTAAATTGTCCTGATTTTTTTTTTGTTGTGTGTGGAAGTTGTTTGGAATCAAAATAGACATTACAGCATTTGCGAGAAACTCGGGGATCAAGATAAAACATGGCAACTCACAAAGTTTGTATTATTTGTGTTGAAGGCCTGCTTTTGTGGTCAACTGTTTAGATGTAGGAAACGCATTTTCGCGATACCAACCTTACAGATTGTTATTTTTGCACAACTGGAGTAAGCAGCTTGTCTGCTAAGATCAAAAGCGCTATCGCCTATCCAGTAGTAAACCTAGTTCCTTACGGAGATTCTCCTAGTTTTCATGCCTCAAACCTGATTGATCGACGCAGCTCTTTGAATTTATTACAGACCAACAGAAAGGGCACTCTTCGTACAATCATCCAATGACTCAATTTTAAATAAATTAGAATAGAATTTTGAATAAATGGAACACATTTGGCAACGTTGTTTTATTGTTGAGTATCCTTCTTGTTCTGAAAATTAGAGTCACCTTGAGATATTTTGTATATTCGAAGTCATTTAAAATAATTGGTTCGCGGAAAAAGTAGATGTGGTAGGAAAAATCTGCAACATTTTGAAATCAGAAGAAAAAAATCCTTTCGGAACCACTTGTTTCTTTTCATTTATCGCACAAAAAGTTATATTATTCAGAGTTGTACTGTTGTTAATTATTTTGCTCACTAAGTACTAAAATGTCAACACAATTTAACATGAAATTTGTTGCTTAATCGGTCCCTGAAGTTTCGTCGTTCTCATACCGAATACCCTGTATACACAAAAAATGCGACGTTGCCTGTCTTTCCGGAAAGTTCCATCTTCGTAATGTACAATGCTAGTGAGTTGATCGTCGTTCGATTGCTGAATGAAACCCAATAATCGATACATTGTAGGTGCCTAATTCGTTGGTTGCAACACGGCAACAACATCCGCAACTTTCTAAGATTCTGGTAAGAGAGTTAGGTACTTTGTGTTGCAGCAACCGACACCATCATCCGGGCGCCTATTGTTTTCGTCCCCGCTCCTCCTCTACCATTACGGACTGTTCAACAGTGGGTACAACAAAGGTCCTTGCCTCTCTTCTCTTTTACAGCCTTCGCGAAATTCTTGAGGCTGTTGTGTTGGGTCCCTTACAGCTGAGTGGTGTTACCTGACCGAAGACAAAAAAAAAACAGGTGGTCTGGCTCGACGGATAAAAAGAGCGAGCAAAGAACCTGCGCTATTCTTTCGTTGGGGATAGCATTTTCGTCAATTGTGTTCACGTTGTTTAGATTAACGACTCGATGGACTCTTCAACTAATCGAAGACCTGTAAGACGTAGGTGGGGAGAGACTATAGCACCCACAACTTAGGCGACTTTGACTCAAAACTCAAAACGTTTTGAACCTATGGAATACTTGAACCACCATAAAATACTCTCCAAATTACACGATGATTCTGAAATTACACCTTCACTTCAAATTATGTGTACGGGTTCAAACATAAATATGCTGTAAATTATCAGTCTGGGTTTATTATTCTTTAATATCAAACCCAAGTAAATCACTGATCTATTTACATCAGACATATTTACAGGTCATTCCCTACAAGAAATTATTCATAGAGATTTTTTCCAAGTCAACTAGAAATCCTTTTTTTCGCTGTCAACTTACGCTAGTAAAACTTACTCAACTCCCTCAATTTTTATGCAAAATAAAATCTGAAAATACCGTTGGAAAGATATATTTCAGAAAACGGTAGTGGACCTTGTTTCATCGATCAGCCTCCTAATTCCAGGTAAGTGTGCCTTATTAATTCTTGAAAAAGCTTCTTCAATACCTCGCATACACGATGAATCTTGCATGGTTTTCTCAGTCAGTTCAGGTTACGAGTTCGAGAACGCATAAACGGCAGTCTGTTCGTAAACATGGTAGTGTATTCTAATAGGGAATTAGGGGAAATTGTTTTTGTCTATGGGTTCCCGAATGGCAACAGCAGAGCTGCCGATCGAGAGTACGCTAGACGGTTTCCCAATCGTTTTCTGAGATATACGGAGATTTTAAAGTACGATCATTCGATTCAGCGTAAAAGAGTACAAAAATTGCGATGTAGAACTAATTGTTATGGCACTAATTGTTTCCATGAAAAACGTCAACTTCCACTTGAGAACCCATGTTTTTTATAACTGAAACGTGATTTTCTCAACGAAATTCCACAGTGAAAATGTTTTTTCCTTATACCGTTCGAAAGCCGAGATTCTGGGAACGTTTTTCCCGAGAAGTTCCTGCCAGTTGACCTCCGTTATAACAAAGATGACTGGAGAAGAAAAAACGGCGATTTTAACCAAATCTTTAAATTTGAATGTTCCTCCATTTTTTCCACCAGGAAGACCAGACTAAACAATTTGGATTTTTTGCCAAACAGGTAGAAAATTTTACGCTCTTCCCAGTGGTATTTCCAGATTTTATTTTGCATAAAAATAGTGAGAGTTGAGAACGTTTTACTAAGATAAGGTCGAGAAGACGAAAAAAAATCTTAAAAGTGAAAAAAGAAGGATTTTTAGTTGAGTAAGATAAATCTGTATGAGGATTTTTTTTTTTTTTTTTTTTTTGGAAATGACCTGTAGAATTGACACCCTGTGTTTCAGCATGGTAGCTCGATTAGGAACAAAATTAGCCACAAAAATCTTTCAGCTGAATAGTGTGCGTCCATGCCTTGTAATTGACTTCACGATTTCCGAAATCAGTTGGTCTAAATGTAACTCTGAACACCGACCTTCACGAAACAATAGTCAATACCAACAATAGTGCAATATATTTCACTTAAATTGTATTATTGGCACTATGTGCCGTTTGTAAATAAATAAATACTGTACATCAAAGACTTAATATAAAATTTATAACCGAAACAGACTATGATAGATGTGGCTATCATAACTGACTAAGCATATATTCTTTATTTTATTATTATTATTATTTCTTTTGCTATTGTTTAATTTTATCAAGATTCATTTTATGTTTGTTTTGGGACCTGAATTCCTTGTAATGATCACTTTGTGATTCTGTAAAATAAACCATTTACTACTACTGCATCGAAGCGTCGTGTAAATTCACGAATAGAAGACTGAAATGTAACGAGATACAAATAAAACATGTACCTTGGCTCACTTGTCTGTTATTATATTTTAGCACAATAGATCGATTAGAAACGAAATTAACCACAAAGTATTGCACCATTGTTGGTAGCTTTTGTTTCGTACAAAAGGACTTGTAAAGATTCGCATTCATGGAGCATGTAGGCGAACTGTCCGCACATCTAGAAGTCAATTAAAATGTAGGAAGCACAATGTCCTTGGTCCAAATGTCTGTCAAATGTTTTGTACGACAGATAGAGCACAACAGAGTATAATTGAATGTTTCGAACCATTAAACAGTTCCATATCGAGTGCTAGTATGGGAGAAAATGGCGGTATTGGAATTGTTATAAGATTATCGAATCATTCTTCCACGGCTGCCCTCCAAATTTGAGCAAAATCGCAAGACTAGGGGGTTGATTTCGGATTTGCAGAAGCGCAGAATGAAAAGTTGGTGAGTAATGAAACCATTAACATCCGACATAAGCCCGCACGCTACCTGAAAATTTCTCCCAAAAGTGAAACATGTACCTACAGGTTGACCCGGAAGCGAATAGTAATTTTGAGTTCTTATAAAAGAGTATGTTTTTAGTTAGATTTAGACTATTGTGTTTTCATTAAATTTACTGTATAGTATTTATTGGACGTTGTGTGCTCGTACTGTAGTGGTACTGGTGCTGCAAATCTATGAATGGTCAGGTAGCGTTGGGCTCATCTTTCGTCTATAAAATTTGTCCAGCCTAATTCGCCCGTGTTCTTCGATCTGCCTGACCTACGATGATTTACCCTAAAGTAAACACTGTGCTTGTAGGCTTTTAAAATTTTAATATGTACATATAGATGTCATGAAAATTACAAAAATCAGAAGGTTGTTCGCAACGATGACACTTATGAAAAGGTAGAACTAGATGAGTCACCTAACAAGTCACAGACCACGGACTCCACAAAATTATTTAGGGAGCGTCATGTACTGTTATTAATGCGAGGCAGCTTCTATCTCGTGAATCGCACGGAAGTGATAGGTTAGTTAGGAGCCCGTCACACTTGCTGCCCTCTGGGTGACTCATTTAAAACTTCAGGATGAAAGACCTGACGTGTCTGTCTTCAGGAGTTTCTTCATTGGGGTAGGACGGGGTAGCGAGAAAACGAGGGCTAACGGAAAAATCGGGATCGGCGGAACCGTTTTTTCGCGTCTCCTGTCATCTCGGTACAACGGTTTCCTCGCTAAGTTGACTGTCAGGAGGGTGACCCGGTGGTCTTTTGAGAAATCGGTTTTAACGTAATGTCAGAGGCTAAGACATGTGGTTACCGGTGGAGGACGCTTCTTCGTAAGTCCTCGTCCCTGAGTACGCTGATGGTAGCGGTGCCTGCCTATTGTCATATGAGCCAAGGGCACGCACGGCTCATGGGCCACCATCTCCTGATGAGCAGTTTCACAAGCGATAACGTATAGAATCAAACGACGATCTCCATTGAATTGTGTGTTGTATAATCAGACAAGGGATCGTTGCGATTATAGAGTAGGTACCTTAAAGTAAAGGTCCAACTCGTTCAACATATGTAATGATACCAGAAGAAACTTGATTTCTGCACAGACAGGTTCATTGAAGTAAAACTCTTTCATTTTATCTTGAAGCATGCTTTATCATGTTCCTTCAACAAGCTAGATCTTATACGCACAAAAACAAGGAACAATAAACCAAAATTGAATATGTAAAGTGTAACAAGTTTATAGCAGAGAAACGTAGAGTTGCAAGGGGCTTTAACTTCATCCGACAGAAGGCATTGAGAGCAAGCGAATTATTTTTGAACCGTCAGTAATAAAATAAAAAGTGGATGCGGCCATCCTGTCTCCTGAAGGGATGACATTAGTTGTATACTCGTCTTAAATGTTCACCAAGCTATGGGAAAAAAAGAAAGCTATGTCCGATTTCACAATCAAAGTATAAATATTTCATCAATTCGAACGTTTGCCTAATTCCTAAACTTGGCATAAATAGAAATAACAATGTAAGTATCATGAAAATGAAATATAAAATTTATCAGCGTGAAACCATTGAAATAGAGATAGTACAGGAAGAGGTTGTAGAAAGAAGTTTAAATGCTGCTACAGCAACGAGGTGAAGGATGGGATAAACATTAAAGGTATGAGACCAATGGTATTTTAGTGGGGTGGATTTTCCTCATATCTGGAATTGACTGTTTAGAGTCGTTAGAAGTTAATCCAAAGTTGGCAGATACCCTTCCAAACCAGCAGTGAGGGAACGAGATTAACTTTGGATAAATTCGTGGTTTTCCCAGGTGGAATGGGCCATTATAAAACCTAAAAAAATGAAGAGTTTTCACGGAAATGCGGCTGTATTACTCACATTATGTTACGGGAAAAAATAATCGGGGTTGATTGTGAGAATTGTCGTCTACTCCACAAACTCGGGCATTGGAAAATAGCTAAAGGTGGTAGTAGTAGCTGTTATTGATTTAGAATTAGGCGAGTTGAGCCTCATCATCTTAAAATCGACATAAGGTTCACCCATTCGTACCCATACGGTCCAATCGGTCGGAAAGGAACGGTGGAGTAGTCATTTTACACTTCTATTACGATACCCTCATAATAAATGTACACAGTGAGTGGCACGATATATTGAAATCAATAAAAGACATTAGTAGGTAGTTCTAAGTGAGTTGATGGAAACCACCCATTAGCAAATATGCATCTTCTACACAACGGCGTACAGTGAAGGCTCCTACAACTGATTCCACTTGACTTCAACATTTTAATAAATTGGCATTTTCCAAACACTATTTAATTAGCTCAAAGACATACGTTGCACCGTAGTTTTCTTATCAAGATAGAATAGTCACCGACGAAAAGATGCTTTCAGTAAAACGTACATTTTATTTGAGGAACTTCGGTTGAAAACTTTCTACTCCGTCAGGACGCGGTTTCACACAATCTAACCGGCTACACACTTAAAAATCTCGAGAAGGTTTCACTGTGGAGCTCATGTAATAGCCCTACGACTTGACACTAACGAGCCTTATACTTTGAATGCTTCAAGCTTTTGTTGCTTGCAAATTGCTCGGATTCATCCATTCAGAAAGTTCTTTAGTAGAACGAAATGCTCCACTCCTTTCTGCCTTTACCAGTAACTACCTACCAGCCTAGTATCCACTACTTGAGTTGTCACCAAACCAAAGAAAAAGGCGTGGAAAATTAGCAAACCCAATTTCTTTTATCGTTTCCTATAACGAGCCTTCGTAATCGTAGAACAAAAACTTGTTACAGCCCCTCTAAAACTTTGTCATTTTTTCGTTTCATGGTGCATAGATTCAAAATCTACAATGTCCGTCCACCGTACAGGCCAAAAAAAAACAATCCTTTCTTTTTCTTGTCTATCCTCTCTTGTTTCTTGTCTTGTGCATTTCTTTTTTACCTTCTCAGAAGTCCGATTCCACGTTCCAATCAGCCATTTAAATCACATTGTGATTATCACATCTATTGCATAACTCTGCAGAGGGGATCCGATAGACCAGGTAATACGACACACTAATACCAAAAAAAATAGTAAAAATTCGGCAGTGAGCTTCAATTACGAGTCAGATATCTTGCAGCCTCTGCATTTATTTTTGGGAATCGCCCCATTTTCCCTCATTAAAACTCTTTTGAAAAAACATCATCTAAAACGAACAACTAAACTATATTTTTATTCGCTCCGGAAATTATATACATATGCAGTGTCTGTAATCTGAGGAAAACTTTAGAAGAATTTACTTTGAGCGCCATGTTTATCTGCCATCCCGCGTGACCATGTACATTATACATACATGTGAACAAGTTGTGTGAAGCGCATTATCTACTTCGGAGCCGTAACACTTAAAGGATTCCCCAGCACCAAAATAGGTCAATTATGCAATTGGAAAATGGTGATAGATGTTACAACTACCATTGCGAGAGCAGAACTGAAGTTCACTGAGGGCCATCTACTGCTTGAATCGTAGAATTACTGGAAATTTAATCGAAATTGGATGAAACTGTAGAAGTCATTCATGTTAAATGTATTTGAGATTCGCAGGAGCACAAGAGCCACTAATGAAACGATCGTGGTGAAACTCCCAATCTTACTTGAGAAAATACCGTGAGAAAATGACAACTACGAATGTATTATACTAGTGCTGTGAGCAATGTAACTCGTAAGAGAACCATTTGCAGCCTAAGCTGCAACCCTGTAGATGTTACCAAAATGAACAGTGTAGAAATTGGTTAAAAGGATTTTCACTTGCACATACTTGAGCAGAAGCTACTAATAGATCGAGTTGGAATTAAAATGGGATGGTTAAATAATTATTTCACCACTAAGCTCTTCACTTGAGAGTTTGGATCACCAGAGGGTGAGAAAATGATGCTTGACAAATTTATGTTTGCGCATGCATAGCGTAAAAGTTGATTTGTAAAACTGTCTGACAATGGCACAAACACATAGAGCCAAGAAACCATATTTATGCAGAATGCTCTAGAACATTAAATGGGGGTGAATAAAAACAGAGCAAGATAGAACGTCGTCAATATTTCCAAGAAAACAAAAATAATCGATTTCGAGTTATACAGTTAAATCGATTTCGACGGTCAAGTCATCATCGGTAACAAACATAAGCAACACCATTATTTTCGTAGAAATGAAGAAAACGTTCTATTTTACTATGTTTTTATTGAAAAGGGTTTCCACAACTTCGTCGCGACTAATTTAGTCCGTAAAAGTGTATGGACATTTTGATTGTGGTGCTAAAAAACGCTGCAAATTCTTTCACTGGGGTTTATTATTCAATTGGCTTGCGTTCATGATTTGAATTTCTACTAAGCTTTGGAGTGTGCGTGTTTCACAGGATAAGGCGATTATTGAATTTCAGGAGATATATATGGAGCACGTGAATCTGTTCTCGACCAAAATACCTATTTGGATTGATCAGTTGATTATATTTGTGTGCCTCCTGAAATTAAATAATCGCCCTATCCTGTGAAACACGCAGACTCCAAAGCTTAGTAGAAATTCAAATCAATTGAATAATAAACCCCAGTGAAAGCTTAGTAGAAATTCAAATCAACGATCAAGTCCTTTGAATAATAAACCCCAGTGAAAGAATTTGCAGCGTTTTTTTATTGATCCTGCAATCTCCCCCCCCCCCCCCAAATCAATTGAATAATAAACCCCAGTGAAAGAATTTGCACAATAAAAACATCTATAACTGATCAAGTCCTTTGGCACTCGTATTGCGTTAAAACTTCCCCAAATCCAAATTTAAACGATGTAGCCAAAGGTAGACAGATGTAGAGGGGGCACACAAATATCATCAACTGATCAATCCAAATAGGTGTTTTGGATGAGAACTGATTTACGTGGTCTATGCATATCTCCTGAAATTCAATAATCGCTCTATCACCTGTAAAACACGCACACTCCGAAGCTTAGTAAGATTCAAATCATGAACGCAAGCCAATTGAATAATAAACCCCAGTGAAAGAATACTTATTTACCCCAGTAATAATATTGAATAATAAACCGCAGTAATAATATTGAATAATATTTACCTATATATTATCAGCGTTTCATGCATATCAGAATGCTTCAACCCGTGTATCGGCTATTAACTACACTACAAGTATTCACATCGGCTATCACTCCAGTATCCACATTCACTACAACTCGACGCTATCGGCCGGACAACAAACAATAATAAACGAAAAAACGCAAATGTTGGCACCATAAATCGGGCCATACATCGGGAATAGTTTGACCCACGGACCTTGGGAAGGGCTCATTCGATTCCTAATGGTATGTTCTTCAAATAGGAAAATATTTAGGCCGATTCGACTAGTTTTGAGGTTTTCAGGGATTTTACAAAACTTTTACAGCCCTTAAAGGGCACTTTAAATTGAGTGAGGGAGCTGGCTCAAGAATTGGGACGTCGTCGGACCAAGATGGATTTTTCCTGAAAATTTCAGATTTTTTGCTCCAGCCGTTTCGGAGATATCGTGCGTACGGCATACGGCGGACGGACGGAAAATTTTTTATTGCAGATTTGGATTCTGCACCCTTTGAAACTTAAACCAGGAAATTTTCAGGGGGGTTAGAATTTTCTTTTCTAGAGCGATTACAATGGTTTATTATTGAATAATAAACCAAAACTGTTTAGTTAAAAGATAAAGGAAAACAATGCCTCCTCTATAGAACTAGAAGTAGGTAATAAAGTTAATTGAATTAAGTTGGTTTTTCACGAATTGACAGAAGGGAAGGGTAGACCGTTTGGACGTGGCTGATGGGGGCACTATTTTCACACGTTCACGTGGCTCTATGACGTATACTCCCCCCCCCCCCCAAACTGCTCTTTTGAAATTATTTTAAATGTTACTCTTTGTCATTTAAATCTAAATATGGCATTTTTGCACAAGTTCAACATTTTTTGATTGCTGATTCGGAAGGTTATTGATGGAAAAATTCCCCACGGCGCAAATGTTTGAGCACCGAAACGTGCGCTTCAGATTACATGAGTAGGTACCTACCTACGTATACGGTGTGACGAACATGTCACTGTTGGTATCAGATGTAAGGACTGGCAGGTTCTAAAAATATAAATTTGTCTTAACATAAGCTTAAGAATACAGTAACTCTTCATGACTTAGGATGATTACTACCACTTAAATAACCATTAACCATTTAAATGTAGCAAATGAGAGAGAGAGAAAGAGAGAGAGAGAGAGAGAGAGAGAGAGAGAGAGAGAGAGAGAGAGAGAGAGAGAGAGAGAGAGAGAGAGAGAGAGAGTATTTTGGGAGGTTTTTTATTTTGCAATTAGGCATTTAATAACGATGATGGAGTACCACAAAATGAGTGTATCGTTTTCACATGAAGTTAATCGATCTAATTCTCCTCATCATAACAAATGCAATTGCCCATAAAATATACTTGTATTTAAGAAGATGGACTTATAAGCTTTATATGAAAATCTTCAGGTTTATTTTGATATGAGGGTAGTTAATCTATATTCATCCCACCGGAAATCACCCTTGCAAATTTGGAAAGTGGTGTTCAGCCTCGCTATTCGCTATAGGTGCTAGATGTGTCGATGGGCGTACTCACCACTTCATGGTGAAGGCCGGCGGATGTTAGGATGTCACTACAGACGGACACCCGATTGACGCAACTCGACACGAACTCGTCCCGATGTTGAGGACGTCGAGAGTTGAACTGAGCTTTGCGGTCTCCTCAAGCCTCGGGATCTTGGACTTCTGTTCACTTCACCGCTCAGCTGAAGACGGGGCCCGGTTCCTGAGGCTCCCGCTGCCTCCTCCTCTTCTTGGGGGACCCCTTCTCCGTTTCTTATCGGTCGTTCCTACGAAACCTGGTCTCCTGGACGGATGACGGATCTGACCTTATCGTCTGTGTCCAATATATGAGCTCCTGCGATCGGTGATAGAAGCGTTTGTTGTTAAACAAACTACAAACATTGACATGAAAAGACCGGAATATTATATCAAATTTTCAACTTCCCTGTGCTGTAATTTTGATCTAAAAATCTGATTCATGGCCCTTAAATACCAACCCCTTAATGTAATTAAATACTTGCCTCTAAATAATACCTGAATTCCTAAGCTTAAAACTCCTAATTAGTTGGGGTGAAAACAGGAGAAAAGAAAAGTAATTCAAGCCAAGTGAGGATCCCCAGGCTGTCAAGCGGTGAGGTCATTCACCTACGAAG
The DNA here is from genome assembly GCA_031894815.1 of Creontiades dilutus. Lineage (NCBI taxonomy): Eukaryota > Metazoa > Arthropoda > Insecta > Hemiptera > Miridae > Creontiades > Creontiades dilutus. Next base: position 381,184 of record JAVIWC010005349.1, on the reverse strand, counting down.
GCATTTTGGATTCTTCACAAGAGTATTTTAGCTTTCAGTCATCTGATGCCCTTGATATTGCACTCTTTTATAAAGTTCTTATCGAAATCTTCGTGAAAATGAAATTTCCCATAGGTGTCACAATATTGGATGTACAGATTTCCCGCACTTGATCTAAAAAAAAATAAATAAAGGTTGAACTTCTTCAACTAATGAAAGTGGAACCAAATAGTCGCAACCGAACAAGCAAAAGTGCTAGTCTCTCATCATTTTACAACTTACAATAAATAAATACATTAAATATTGTTCTAATACTACACCTCAAATAGATTAATTACCGTGATTCATCTGATATGTATATTTATTATTGTTATTGTTAAATATTGGTTGTAGGACGACTGTTGAGTCGTACCTAATTTCATGTACCACGTCAATTAAGAATTATCTTACTGTATTCCTGTGAGCAAAACTAGAATATTCTTCAAATAATAAAGTTAACTTGGAAAAAAAAAACAACTTATAAGACACTCTAAAGCGAAACTAATTTTTTGAACATTACAGATGTCTTTTGTACGATTATATTCAGAAGGAAATTAGAAGCAGTATTTCGTTTTATAGTAAAAAGAGTCCAATATTATGGGGTACCTCTCCCCAGCAGGTACTTATGAAGAGGCAACCACCAGAGTTCGACTAATTTTTGAAAAAGTAGATTTAAAGTCAAATCTAATGTCTTTTTCAAATTATTTTTTGAGGGTTGTTGTTAATTATTCATTATTATTAATTCGTTGTTTAATTTGAATTCATTACTTTTTATAAAATGGACGCCACTAAGAACAGAGAACAGAGAAATCTGGTACCGTACATTGGTAGTTATCATGAACCACTCGTTCGGTAGGCTTGAATTTTTGATCAAGTAGGTTTGGTTTTCTTTTGAATATTTTATTTGTAAGTTCTTAACTCTTGACAATAATCTATTTTGTAGGCTTGAAGTGATCTTCCCATTATTGTATTTTTTAATATCATTAAATTTTCTTTTATTTGCTTTTATTTAGATGGTAATTTTTTTTAGCATTTCGTATTTTTAGTTTCAATATCAAACCCTTGTAACTGACCAAGAAAAAAATATTTTTAATATTTCACGTACTGATTCCCGTAGAAGGTTATTCTAATTCTATACAGAAATAATAAACCTCTGTGTAGGTCTAATTTATTGAGTTTTTAATGTTACCATCCTGATGAAATGGATTAACAATATTGTGATTATAAAATGTTCATAATTTGAAGTTGGATAATGGAAAGATCTTAAAATAGTTTACATACTTTGTAGAAACCTCGTTCTCTTATTTCGTGAAAAAAATGAATATAGAGAGTTTACAATGAAATTAATATGGTCGAAGATGCATGCTGTAACACCAATACCGTACATTTTGTCAAAATGTATAAAAGCATCCTCCATTCTTCTTGTTGACCTCGTTTTTGGATTCTACACATCCATAAACCTGATGTTACCATCATAATATGGCAAATCGCTTAAATGCTATGAATGCTATGAAATTGTTCAAATAGCGTGCGTCGATCGATTATGAAACTAATTGGCTTCAAACATAACTTAGTTGAATAGTGTCCCTCCATACCTGGTAATTTTGTTTTAGATATCCCAACAGAGCTCCGTTTAAAATGTAGGTTTTAAGAGTATACATTCGTATAGGTCGATAACAAAAGAAATTAGACGCAGAGATCTTTAGCTGTTTCAATTCTTATTATGGGATTCTATAGGTCTAAAAGGCCTTTCATTAGTGTCCCTCCATACCTGGTAATTTTGTTTTAGATATCCCAACAGAGCTACGTTTAAAATGTATGCTCTATTAAGAGTATACATTCTTTATAGGTCGATAACGAAAGAAATTAGACGCAGAGATATTTAGCTGTTTCAATTCTTATTATGGGATTCTATTGGTCTAAAAGGCCATACATTCCGAAATGCAGCACATCATTTTTCTTAATTCAAGTTTTTGTGCTGAATTAGCTACTTTTGAGGCGTGGGGAGAGGATGAGTTTTGTGTTTTCTTCTGTAATCGTTCATAGGTATAAATAATCCAAAAAACCTCTCTAGGGCACAGTTACGACCCTCAGAATGAATTCGCAACGTTCTAATAGATGGAAATCCCTGACACAAACCCTTTCCACCTCTTTGGGCTCCATCACATTAGAATTTGAATGGAAGAAGAGGAAGCTGTGTCCCCGGTGGGAGCCAGCCCTTGTCGGGGCACTTCCTGCCTGTTAGCCCAGTCATCCGTGTGATGGGACGTGCTGTACTTACCTACCTACTTGATCTTAGCTGCTATGCAACGGAACTGAGAGCAGAATGTATGAATGAGGGATCTCGTTACAACTACCACTATTATCACCCCTCAACTGTCTATCATAGGTAGGAAATTGTGTCCATGCACAAAATAATACTTAATAACACAAATTAAACGTTGCACTTTGCACGCTCATTTGCTTAAAGCACATTCGCTCTACGTGATACTTTACATATCAACCCAATATCTTCATGATTGGGAGACTAGTAAAAAATAATTGCTAATTTTGCAATAGTTATTAAATAGTGTTTGAAATCAAAAACAAATACTTTTAGGATCGATTCTACAACCAACTTAAAACAAAAAGAAGTTTCTCTTGGCACTCTTTCGAAAATAATCTACAAGAAAGACATGAAAACCTCACCATACTTTTCCTCATCTTTTCGATCTAATCTTGGAAAAACGCTGTAAATTAAGCCCTTTTGCGCGAATCACTGATCTAGATACCTATATTAGACTAAACCTGTGGTACTTTAACTCAAATCGGCACCATCCATATCTTCTAATTTCATCCAAGGTGAAAATACTTAGGCTGCCTATTGATTTTGCAAATTTTGAGCAAACGAAAATTCGTACATTTCTACGTACGTCTCGTTCGTACTTTTGCGTCTACTCTGATTAATCATTTGCAACGTTTTAATTTTTCTTATGAAAGGCGAATTTGATTCCGTTGAATCTTATGATGATAATTCCCGGACTCTTTAATAATTGCAGGTAATTACCGTGCAATTAAAGGGTTTCAAAAACGTTCGAAAAGAAGAATAGTTCCGAATACTAATTATTTGGTGTAAAACAGGATGATTATCGCCTTTCATCGTCTTGTATTAAGATACACGTTTCTCTTTAGGTTTATTCAAACATTTGAAAAACCACCCTAATTGAATTATTTTGGGAATTATATGGGAATTCTGGTAATTATAAGGAGTGCATCGGACTCAAGCGTCCCATACACCTTCCCTATATGGTATTCAAAATGTCTGAGGTTTCTTGCACTTGAGTGGTTCCTTAAACGAAATTGGGATCCAAAGAAAAACAAAATTACTGAAGATAACGATTTACTACTATTACCCTCAAAATTCATCCCCTTTCCATAATTTGTTTCACAAGACCAAAGTTCTTAATCTTAACAAAGAAGAATAATACTTTGCCTGAGCAGCAAGAGTAGCACTTTAATCGCTTGCCTACAGCCCTTTCCATTCCCGTTCCTTTAGAAATTCAAAATTTCCGCGTTTCAGCCAGACTAAAATTAGGGTCGAACGTAACACAATAAAATCATATGAAAATTGTGAAGAAACCACGATTGATCACTATAGCTCTCTCCATTTACCCCCTTTCAAAAGGAAAACTGAATGCGTTGAAATATAATTAACCCTCCGCCGAGCGCGTGGCAGCACTCAGTGCGGTAAAATAGAAATTCTTGCCAAATGGGGTCCGCGAAAAGTCTTGATGCCAAAGTGTAATCCTAGTTCAGGATATGCCAGAAGAATTTGCTAGGTTTTTAGCTGCAAAAAAAATGTTAATTAGATGCAATCAATGCTTTAAAGGGGACAAACTCCGTAGGACAGACTCCAGGTAGTATAACTCCGTTGAATGTAGTACGTTGGGAAGATCGTTCCTTCTTTCAACCGTTGTACTGCATGAACTTCAGCAAAATGTGAACACTCCACGACTTAGAGGCCCCAATAAATTGTAAGTTAGTTGAGGCATTCAAATACTTGGAATCGTTTTCAAAACTATTAGATACCTTACCAGTACATGGTTTTTTTTCGCTTCAAAATGTGTTGTGATTTGGGTATTTATTTTTCACGTTCAAAAGAATTTGAATGTTTCGATTTTCTAGATTTGATTCTTCGATTTGAAATGGCTTCGATTTTTATGAATATATCATCGCAGTTCAAACGATTTTGCTGTTTTCTTGCCCACGATTATTTGGCGCTTCAGTATTGGACTGATAATGTTGAAAATAAGTTCCTATCACTGATCAAACTGTGCAGCTTTTTTAGAAGTAAGAAAAGTTACGTTTTGTGGTTGAGAGCAAAACGTTCCAAATATGTTTTCAAGTGATTCTTAATTGTCTTTCTTTGAAATAATTCCGTTACACTAAACAAACGCGACTTATAGTTGATAAATCCAATGTCTTTTACAAGCAGCACAGAGTGCGGCGGGCGGCTGGCATGTGACTCCCTAAGGCGAGACCAGCGGTGGGTTAAATACTGGACCGAAATGTTAATTAAACAAAATAGAATGACATGAATCGGTTGAGAATTCTCGCTAAAGCAGCAATTGAAAGAATTGTCTGTAGCCCCTCCATTTCCCCTCCTGTCAGCAGAAACAGTTTCCTAGGTTCGTTGAACCACTTGACTAGAATTGGGATCGAAAAAAATAGGAATCATCAAAATTGGTTGAGAATTTCCAGAGTAGCCGGCACGCTTTATTCACGGATTCGCTAGAATAGTCTGAAACGGATTTATAATCAATTATTATTATTTTTTATTTTTTTTTCGTGTTTATGTTGTCCTACACCCTCCTGGATCAATTCTAATAGGCGGCCCTTTACCGACGAAGGCTTACTTCAGAAGGACGTCCTAAATACTATTAAAACTACCTATTAATAAAAATAAATAGTCTTATATTTACCTACGTATTTAGTATATCGCATAATCGCATATAATATCGCACAACTGCTTTTATTTGTGATTGTAGAGCAGAACGATGAAACTTGGAGGGAAAAGCTCGAAGAAAACCCACGTCTTTCAAATCAGTTATCTTGGAGGGAAACTGTCATTAGAACAACCGGTAAACATAACTGGGAAAGAGCTGTTCATGGAAGTATGCGCCTGTTTGGGTATTACGGAATACTGGTACTTCGGTCTTCAGTACGAATCTACTAAAAGGCATCCAATGTGGGTTCGTCCAGGAACCAAAGTAAGTTTCTGGAAGCATTGGCACTACAATTTTCAAGTCATTAAAGTCGTTTACACAAACATGTGGAGGTGAACAGAATACTCATCTAGGTTATCAGTAAAGGTCCCTCGTGAGGTTTATTTCTAATGGAAACTATCGTCTAGAATCTCGCATTAGATGAACTTTTACCTAATACAAACCAACAGAGCGTCAGAAAATGGGCTAATTTCCATTATTTGGCTGAAACAGATTCCGACGGTTAAACCATCAACAGTAATAAACAATAACAAAGTTGACAATAATGACCTCTCCGTTAAAATCTATCTAACAAACTCTCAGAATCGTGGAAAACAATTTCTGTATACGTTTTCTTCATAATTGTATTAAATTATAAAAGCTCAAATCACTACAAAATCTATTTATTCAAAATTTCGAGAAAATTGAACCATCTGCCAATTAAAGTTGAGCTATATTTGACTTTTGAGCTAGATGACATATTAAATTTGTTTCTGTGAAATGTTTAATTTGTTAAACTTTTTTTATCCCAATTGATTTATTCATATATTCACATTATCAAGTAGGTACCTATCAAGAAGTAGTTTTTCACGTTGGTTACTATCAACTGAGACAATTTGGCTGTTTTAATGGCATGGGCTGATCCAAAAATTATTGAAACCAATTTAGTTTTTGATAGTTTTTCCTTTTTTTTTAGATAGTTTAATCCCTACGGACTAAGTCACTCGCGACGAAGTTGTGGAAACCCATTTCCACATATCTATATCTTCGTGGAATATAGACAACGTTCTACTTTACTCCATTTTAATAGTTTTTCCCTCACAATTTAGTTTCGTTTTCATTTTTTAACATTTTATAAGGCAATCGCTTAGATTCTAATCATCCCTTTCTGTTTACCAATCGTTCGTAGTTCGGATTACATCGTTTACTTATTTGAGGCGGGTATTTGGGGCAATTGCGGTGATATTTTACTAAGGCTATTTCATACCCGTAAGATTCAGATTAAACTACAAAAATTGTTATTTGGATAAGATAATTTGAGCTGAATCACCACCAGTAATGTCGAAAGACGAATAGAATGTTTTCATTCGATTTTATGTCGAGTTTTAATACCAAAGATGAGGGGCTTATCGGGATGCAGATCATTTTAACAAGTCTAATTCCAACAGTTTTCTCCGATTTTGATGATATTTTACTGAACGTCCTGATTAGGCTGTAATCTCTGAGTTTCAATGCACGGAAAACGATAAATTTGCAAGTATCATTTCTCAGTTCCTAGAGGTCTGACGAAGAAAAACGACCTAAAAATCTTATATTAATTTCCACGCGATAGTATCGTTAGTAGCTACTGCGAATGTGCAAAACGTAAAATCCAATACGCATCATCTTCTCATATTCTAGAGGTTTGATCGAGCTAATAATCCTAAAGTAGTTGTGGATGAGCGGTTTAATAATCGGATACCAATTTCGTACCATCGTTCTATCCGCTATAGAATTAGCAAGTCAGACCTGCAATTCGTGTCTACTGACTAGGTATGTGGAGGCGTTGATATATGCCGGAAATTTTTTTTTTTTTTTTTCGAAAAATGTCTTTATTAGAAACATAACATAACAACTGAGCATAGCCCATCAAGTTAATTTACATTAATACAATAAACTACAGTTTGTAGAGGTAAAGCCCAATGGCAACTACTCTATGTGATCACTTCAAGCACTTGTCACATTGTCACGCCACAAGGTCGAGAGGTTTTGTTCTATCCAGACGTCGGATGACGTTGCTGTTGTCTAATAATCGTAGAGCTTGTGGGTTCATATGTTGATGAAGCTTCTGCTCGTGTTTAGCGGCAAATAGTTTGATCACCACACTGACTGGTTCTATCTTGAGGTCCCGATGAAGGTCGTCGTTACGTACGTACCAAGGAGCGTTGACAATAGTATGCCGGAAATGTCACGGCTTTCCTATCCCGTGGATCGTTAAAAACCTATATTCAACATCTTTCAAGATTCGAACATTTCAAAAGATCCAAACCTCAATGTCCATGTTCATGTACCACACCCAATTTGACAGTGCTAATGGATTACATTATTAACTTATTATTTGGGTACTCGTTAAACTTGACATGAAATTTATTAAAGCTCATTGCCTGACGTCCACAGGTTTATCCTCTGGTATGCAAAGTATCTGTCCCTTTATTTTTCTTGGTAAAATACTACCCAGAAGAAATTGGAAGAGTGCAGGAAGACGTGACGTTGGCACTGATCTTCAAGCAGTGCAAAATCAGCTTCGTGACTGGAGCGATCGCTGCTCCTCCAGAAACCAGTTTACTCCTTGCTTCATATATTCTGCAGGCTGAACAAGGTAAATTTCCTGCCATTCTCTCAAATCACGTAGGTTCCCAAAAACGGTATTTTTTAATTTTATTTTATTTTTATATTATTTGTTTTATTACTTTACTTTATCATTTTATTTATGAAATCACATTTTAATTTGGATCATTATTAATTGTAGCATTTTAAAAACTTTGGGAATAATAACAAGAAGGTTTATTATTTATTTTTTTCCGCTGCCCTTCTGTGCAGATTAGAGTGATTGCAGGAGGATGGTCTCTTTGTACTTTCATTTTTTCATGAGCATCTCACTTTTTTAATGTAAATTCAATCAACTGTCGAAAGAAGTCGTGATTGAATAAGTTATGATTTGGAAATGCAGATTCAACTCTATGTTTCTAAAAATAATCAGCAAGCTTATTTATACTTTTCCGAAATCTACATACACGATCACAGTAATCATGCCCACAAGAACAATTCAGTTTACTCTACATACTTATATCCTAATGTTGAAGCTAATAAAGCTTTAAGATTGTTTACGATTTTGAAACCCATTTTGAAATTTCAGATGACTCAATTTTTTGAAACTGTTTGACTCTTGGGTTTCAGGCGAATCGTCAAGTGTCGACTATTCTAAACTCGTAATCGGCGACTTTCTGCCTCCTGGAGTCCTCGAAATGAGAGCGATGAGCCATCAAAAGTGGATCGAAAGCCTCAAGTCCTGGCACAGGCAACACCGCGGTCTCGACGTCAAAGATTCGCATCTCGAATTCATGAGATTGGCTCAATATTTAGGCATGTACGGCGTTAGTTACTTCCCAACCAAATTCCAAGGTGTCCCGATTTGGATCGGCGTACACCCCAAAGGCATCAACATCTACGAGGACAACCTCGTCGTTCCCAAAATCTCGTTGAAATGGATATTCATCCGGATGATCCACTATTCGTGCAGGAAGTTCATCATTAAGACGATGCTGACACAAATCATGGAGTACTCGTTCTACATGAAAAGCTTGAGGTTGACCAGGCAAGTTTTCGAGTTTGCAGTTGGTTACCACCATTTGTACATCCGCACCAGGTCCTCGGCAGCTCACGAAGTTCACTTTTCTCCTCCAATGAAAGAAAACGACGAAGCCTTCAATGAAATCACCGAACACACGTGTAAGAATGATACTCTCATCAAGGAAAAGCCTGGAAGAAAGTTATCAAGAAGGTTCGTCATGAAAAACGAGTTACCTAAAGTAAAAGAAGAAGAAGAAGAAACCCTCTTGAAATGAACTGCAGATTCTCGTATAGGTCTAACCATTAGAAAAAAGTTTGGTTCTTAGTATTTCTTTACATACATTTCATTTCCGCATGTAACATATTATTTAAACTGTATTATTAATATTTAAGAACAATCAAGTGGCTAAGTATCCAACCACGTATGTGCTGGTGGCGGTGGTACTAAACCTATACCTTCAATCATGATGGCATGTAATTTTTACAGTTATGCGAGTGAGGTACTGTTTACTGTCAAAGCATAGAACATTCAAATAATTGTCAATATTGATAGATTACACATATAAATATAAGCTGTCCCTCTCCCTTAAAAAAACGGAATAATGGAGTAAAGGATTAAGAATTTTATGCACCGTTGAGTAGCAATATATTTTTAGATACGGAGTGTTTGCTGATGATAGATATTTAACTTTTTCTTTCTTGATAGTTCATTGAAGTTTAATTGCCCATTTTTAAATGCCATTAAGTACCGACCCCCAAATACAAAACTGTGTATAGGATAGAATACGACAAAGTTCAATTTGGATCTGTTTGATTTACATGTTTCCTTTACGACCATTTATTGAACAATTCCGTCATAATCCAAATCAAAGAGTGATGAAACTATCAACGAGCTAAGCTAACAGCCAAAACAAACTACACAGATCATCGATTTACAGCCAAAACAAATAAATAACTAAATAACACAATATAAACTTGGGATAAATACAACAAATAAGGACGTTTGATTTTGAGAACAAACTTATTGTTAAATCAAGATAGGCAGTTACTCATTATGCAGCGAAAGAGTATTGTAGGTTTCAAAACGGCGAACCAAATTATGAAAAAAAATGAACAAATTTAAATGAACATGAAACAATTATGCTAACCGCTTTTGACTTCAGAGGGAATGAATTTTATAGCGGACTCCTTTTTAGTTGCATCCTGTAAAACAGTTAAGTACATGAATAATTATAGATATATTAGTACGACGTGAATTATATTAACTATAGAAATTACGTCCTACTAATGGACTAGCAAACTAATTTGATGGGAAATTTATTTTGAACTTATGCGTTGTGGGGAACAATAATGTCTGATTAGTTTGTGTTCCACCTATCCGTTCAGTGATTGATTCAATTCTCTGGAATATTATGTCATTTTATATCATGAATCACTGAGTAGTTATAAATAAATAGGAACTTATTGTCATAAATGTTTGCAAGAAGAAGTTTTCGAACCTTAAAGAAATGCAATATTTGCCCAAAACTCCACAAGTATCAAACACAAGCATTTGATGAATATTGAATAATGACAAGTTTAGACTTTGAAAAACACCTGAAATCCCAATAAAATTTCAAATTTTCACTTTCGAATTTTACGAAATGTTTAAAATTATCATCACAAAGATTTACTTCCATTACTTTTTGAATGATCTATGAATACACATAGTATATGCCTCTACTATACTGCATGTCTATGTAGTATTTATTTTTTTCCAGTTATGTATTTTATTTTTTATGTGCCGTTGTCTTTATTGAACAATGTTGAAGTTATATAAAGACAAGTTTTTTTGGTTCCCATTAGCGCCTGCAATGTGAAACAAGAAGAATGCAGTTGCGGAAAGCATTGCGGGTCCACAGCTCAATCACCGAAGGCTGAAACTCGCAAGCCAATACAAAAACTTATCTTCAGTTCGAGCAGTAAATTGTTTACCTAATCAGATTTAAGTATTCCATTCAGCAATAGCTCCAAAAATTAGCCAAAAAAACTTATATGTAAGGTTCTTGTTAACCTGCACAAAAACAATGGATTGATGTATGTACCTGTACTTCGATGCTGCCTAACTCATTCATTTTATTCAACACGTCTGGCAGCTTTGATTTCCCTAACTTCAAAACTGTAGTCTTCACTCTGAAAAAAAAAGTCACAACTTGAACTGCTAAATTTGTTGAAAATTATTGCTCAATAGCATTTTACATTCTCGTTTTTAGTTTATTATTTTCCGATAATGCGCCTAAGGAATCGTAAAGCAAAAATCTTGTATAACCTCCCCACATTTTGTCGCTTTACATTTCGAGGTACATAGATTCCAAAGGGCCATAAAAAACTATAGACTTGACGTATTAAAAAGCTTCAAATTACTACACAAAGGCTTTATTATTATATTCCCTTCAACGTAAATCACTAAGTTATGTTTTTTAGACGTAGTCTGTGGTCTAGACGCGACTCTATACCTTGTGACTGTATTCTAGGTGCCACGAAAAGTGTTCCATTATATTTCAATAAGGTAGAAATTAGCCACAACCGTCCATCAGATGGTTAGTGAGTCTCCATGCCTTGAAATTGTTGTCCCAAAGGCAGTTGGGTAACCTAGTCTTAATTATAACTGCGTGAACATCAACCAATACTAGTATCTCTGTACGATACCAAAACGGATACGGAACAGCTGAAATTTAACGAGGTAAAATAAACCACGTAAATTAGCTTCAGATGTCCTCAAATGTACAACGTATATTATGAAAAACTCGATTTCGAAAGGATCGTCATCCTTCTAGCCTCAAGGGAGAGTGAATAGGGCAATGTAAAGCGGTCGTACTGGGTTCATTCGGTTGATTGTAGGATGCCTATAAATGAAAAACATGAAAACATTAGTGTTTTCGATATTCTGATTTTTCTCATTATTTCACTCCCTTAATTCCACCATTTGGATTGACGGAAAGATTTTTTCTTTTATTTAAGGTTAGACATTATTTAGGTATATTTAGACAGTGATCACGCTCCATTGAGGGATAATTTGTTTTAGAAATAATAATTGTTGTAATAATTGCTGTAAACATAAGTTTCAACATCCTACTGCATTATTCCTAACCGTTCTTTGTAGGATTTCATCCTCCAGTCTTAAGCTCAATTATTAAATATAACTTGGCAGAATATGAGCTAATTTTGATCCAAATAATAATTAATTCTGAGGAATTCTAGGATAAATTAATGCCTGCATGCTATTTCTATTGGATGGTAGGCACCGACATAAAATTGCTCAATTTCACCCCTCACTTACCTCATTCACAGATTGAGGGGGTGGAATATTGTTGTCAGAGGTTGAGGTAACCCAAGGTTCAGCAGTTGAAACTTTGTCTGGGTTAGAAGAACTTTCATTGAATACCCAATTCGCAAAGGTGGATAACAAACTCTGAAATCACGAAGTGGAAGACAAGAACGATTAGAATTTAATAACGGATAATAGAAAGAATAAAAGTCGAACAATTAACACTCGTGTGCTTCTGATCGACCACAGTTAGCAACTAAGTAGTTTGTTGGTGATGTTGAAGAATTGATATCCCGAATCATGCATTAACCGCGATATCTTCATCAATTAGTTTTATATGAACAACTATATTTTTGTTCCGATTGTAAATCGTGAAGGTGGGAATGGAGTTGAAAATGGCTGTATGGCCTGCTATCCATCAGCGATTGGTTTCTATTCATTTTATTTTCTTCTTATATTTATTCTATCGGACAGCCGTTATTTTTTCCTTGGTATATGTGATACTGATATTTTATTTGTACGTATTCTTGCAACGAGTCAGTTGTACATACTTTCATTTTGTCCACTGAATACGTTTTCCTATAAGATTTGAAAATCCCCTGCATTAGTGGATGATATAGAACTCCTAGGGGTCTAGAACAGCGAGAGATTGACTTTCTTTGTCAACCGCATCTTGAATGTCTTGATGGTCTCCCATTGTATCAGAGACTGGAATTCCATTGTATTTTCAGCAGGGAAAACACAGAAAACACGAGGAATCAGCAGAAGAGAGAAGTGGGTTTTCATACTACTAGTATGCTCAAGGGACAAAGCACGTGAAAGAGAATAGGCGGTATTTCTAAAAATAATGGCCATGGCAGTTGCAGCAATGTGGCTTAGGCCTATTCGTGGGTGTTGGGATGGGTCCGCTTACGTACGTAACGGCGCACGTTCAAAGAGACTCTCCTAAAACTGCGAAGCTTTTATCAGACCCTCGCATTCGACCCTTACTGTTTACCGAGAAATCAAATAATTTAATTTTACTTCAGGGAGGCACTCGTGATATGGTCTCATTCTTGATTGACCGAGGGGTTCTTTTCTATTCCAGTATCGTTGTCATCACCAGTCTTCCCTCATCAATCCTCGTCATCATCCTCAGATAGCAAGACAGTTTTTTGAATCCTTGACGTTCAGCAGGAGCTCATCTCGGTAGAGTATGTACCTGAATATTTCGTTCTTTTTTCGTCTTCCTTCAATTGAGGCAGTAAATTGTGATAGTCTCTCGATGTCTCCCTCAGCTGATCGTAGGGTGGGCTGCAAATCTTCGATTTATAAAAGATCCTTCCACCAACAGCCACCACATAACCGGCCCACAACCCTACGTTTTCTTCTTCCCTTCAACGGGAAAACATGGCGCTTTTACAGCTCAAACACTGCAGAGAATTAACTCAAAACTACGAGAACGTGTGGGAGAACATCCCAGCGGAACTGCCCGCTATGAACACAAATGTCGCGCCCCAGTAAGACGCGAGAGAGCAACCATCGATTATGTTATTTGAACGTAATGACGAGAGGTGCGTGGAGGCGAAGAACGGAATCACAATTAATATCCCAGTAAATTAATAGAAATTGAATACGAAAATGAAAACGTGCGAACCACTGAAGAGGGTTCGGAAATCTTTGTATAATGAATTTATTTTAGATTTCTATCAATTATATTTTTGACCCTATTCTCTGTTACCTTCGAAATATATACGTGAGGAATATAATATCACTCATTCCTTCTGAAATCTAAACCACACCGAAATTTACGAAATGGAAATTCAGGACTGACTATAGTTGTATTACCTGTTCACACGCAAGCAGTTCTGACTGTTTCTTCGCGTCTTTCAGATTATTGCTGAGAGAAGCAAAGCTCGTCTGAAGACGTTTAAACTCTTGCTCAAGGGCTAATGTCTCCTTCGCCTTCTCTTCCAACGCAGACATATATTCTACTTTTTTATTTTCCATTTCATTTACCGCATCCTGTAAAAAAATGGAATGAAGGTTGAAAATAAAATGTTTTTCCAAATAATTGAAGACGACAAGATGCTTCTTTCGTTTCATAAACCCTTTCAAGTCCCCATTTAACATTTGTTGGATACAATTCATGTGATTGCGTAAGACCTAAGTACGTTTATTTCATCAATTTATCACTTTTTCTTAATACACTTGTGTTTTTGGACCAAATCATACATTTTAATTTAAAATACTTTTAAATAAGAACTAATGTGGTAAATAAAAACTTCTAAATGTGTAACTTTTTAAAAAATTAATCTTAATTCAGAAGTTTATGTAATATTTATGTTCGTGAGGGAGAAGAGTGGAACGATTATCATTTGACTGTTATGATTTATTCTCCAAATAAGACGAAATATTTTGTCGAGTCAATTGGCATAGTTAGAATTTAAGCTGAAGAAGATATCCATGCAATTATAGTACGTACTGCAAGCCCTAAATCACAAGTATAGCCATAATGAAGAGAGTGGCCATTTATTTTCCAACATGCGTTGTAAGCCATTCAAAAATGTCTACTACAAGTTTCGAATAAAATGTTGATTCGTCAAATTAATTGTCGCCGTTTTGTATCACCTTGTTATCCAGGCCAGGGGGATATGAGTATTTATTCATTCCGTCACTCAGTATTGACATTTTGTGGATCGTATAGCCACGATTGGGTGACGAAATGTAACGCACTTCTTGGAGAGAGTTTTCTCATTACATTGACAGTCATGCATCCGCATTCATTCAATCCCAATTAAAAACAAAATCATTATGTGTAACGTAGCTTTCGAAAAGCGGAGAGCCATCAAATTTGATATGATCGGTCAAACCATAACATATTGGAGTTATTGATAGGGAGCAAGAATGCTGAAAACTTAGCTAGCTCAATGCATACGCTACCAGCTGAAGAGCGAAGAAGCATACCTACATACTAATAATAGTTAGGTCTTTGGAACTATTATTCTAGAAGTATTGAAATCAAAAGGGTTTATCCATGCAACTCACACCTCCTCCTAATCAAGGTATCAATGTAAATGATATTTTTAAAATTGTTAATAACAACGTCGTGAGAATCGGTGAAGGGATTTGCACGTCGACATGAGAGATTGAGACGGGCGCCAGCGAGAGAGAGAAATCCCTTTCGGTCCGGATTTACTGCGACAAACGAGAGAGATTTCAACGGGCAAGTTCAAGGTCACACCTGAAGAATCGAAAGTCAGTCCTCTCGAAATCCAAAGACCGGCATCATAAAAACTATTGAAACTGGGACTGGCTTTGAAAAGACTAAGTTGAATCCGATGGAAACCCCACCATGAAATCGAAGTGATTCAAAAGAAACTGAAACTAAGGTGTATGAAGTCAGTTACACGCGCTCACCCCAAAAACGATCATCAACTGTTGATTGTCAAAACACCGCAGACCTGTTAGGAGGTCCTTACGGAGAAACTGAGGAACGGATTTGATAGGTACCTAATCAATCTATTGTTGAATCATGTACGGAGAAAGGTAATGTATAGAAACAGGTACTTAATCACTCCCTTTCATTGAGCACTACTCAGCTTCACTCTATGTGAACAATTCGAGACCGTAAACGCGCCAACAAAAATCATCCCATTGGAAATGCTTTACCTTCTTGAAATTTAGTACATCCTATTATTATTGGTAGAACCATTTTGATTTATCATTTTCAGTGTTTATCATCCCCCCCTCAAATTTTGTCATTCTACTTGTCAAGGTGAATAGATGCCAAATCTGCGATATCCGTCCGCCGTACGGCGTACAAGGGCCGTAAAAGGTCTTCGAACTTCGCGGAGGCAGAGCCGATGAAGTATCGGTCCGCGTTCGCGTAGCAGTTCCAGGAACTGCTACAAACTGATGTAAAAAGAATCTGTTCTTTCGCACTTGGACTTCACCAACAGTCTTGTTGATACACACTTCTATCCAACCCGATCGTCTCACACGCGTGGACGCTATGGACCAAAAATGGACAAAAATGTGACAAGAGGTGGTTTTTGAAGTTTCGTCTAACAGGGGCAAATGAGATGTCTTTTCCTAGGAATTTCTGAATCAAAATCGACTGAGATGGGTTTAAGATCCCTAGAAATTTA
The DNA here is from genome assembly GCA_031894815.1 of Creontiades dilutus. NCBI lineage: Eukaryota > Metazoa > Arthropoda > Insecta > Hemiptera > Miridae > Creontiades > Creontiades dilutus. Next base: position 365,156 of record JAVIWC010005349.1, on the reverse strand, counting down.
CCCCAAAACAAATAGCAATATCTGAACCTTGAAGTGAGCCTCCGCTCCCAAACCTCACAAAGGCCCGAGCAATCAGAAATTATTTTTTTAAATATGTAATTAACCCATGTGATAGAAATGGGCATTTTAATTCTGTAGTTATCGTATTTTACATTTCACTATGTGAAGTTATTATATCTCTTTTTGTGAAATTATTTCCCTCTGGTGTATGAAACATGCGGCAACTCATAATACCTAATCCTACAATCAGTGGTTACTGAAGTGAAAATACTCGCTCTGAATGAAAAATACCCAGCCAATATGATGTTCTGTCTTCGATACTTACTCCTATCTGTTTGTTATTTATTTCGTTCAATTTTGTGAATTGTTTGTTGAAGTTTTCATCTGTAAGAGCGAGTTCTTTTCTTCCGTCACTCAGTTCTTTTTCGAACTGGATCACTTGGTTGTTGTGTTCCTCTGCCTTTCTCTTCTGCTCGGTCACACCATCAAAATTTACTTTGCATTCCTCTAGTTCTTCATTCAATGAATTCATGCACTGTTCTTTCCGTGTGACCTATTATATCACGGAAAAATCATTAATACTCAATAATATCGTTCCACATACTACAGAGAATCGAAAGGTAAATGAACATACAAATTTTATAAAAAACACAAATACAAATAAAATACTTTTATCGCTCAATTGTTTTTTTATTTAAAACTCGATTATTCATGAGTCTGGGAGATCTGTAAATGCTACATTTCAAAATGTGTTAAATCGAAACAATCCTCAATTTTCTTGTAAAAACACCAATAATTTTTAACCTTAGAACACTCAAAAACTACCTATCATATAATTGAAAAGCTGGAACAGAGAGAGTTTTTCCTCAAAAACGGTTTGGTAAAAGAAAGCAAATTTTTCAAGGTTGGAGATCAAATGTGTTTGAAATTATAATTTCTCAAACTTGAGAAAAACCGTCTCATTCTAGTTTTTCGAGAGTTCAATTTAACACTTTTCTACCGGTCATTTTATTATCGATTTTACTGTCTACCTAATACATTATTCGTCCTGAAAATGAATGTTTTAAAATATGAATACAATTTAAATTTATTAAAATCGAAAAATTTTAGAAATTTCCTGAGGGAACCTTTAGTTCTAGACAACCGTATGAGTGAGATTCATCCAACCAATTTGTACTTAATCGGTTCGTGTGGATTTATAGATACCTCTGAATACTTTTCCTTCAAAATTGCTCTTCGTGACTCTTTATAGTGGAGAAGAGCTTGGAATTTACTCTCGTATTCTTCAAACTTTTTACGATTCTCTTCGTACTTGCAGTTGATCGCGTCGATCTCCGATTGTACTCTCATTATGTCATCCGACATCGTCTTTTCAATCGTGCTTAAATCAGCTCTGGAAAAATGAGCTCGATATAAAGGGAAACATGACGATAACAGTATCAAAGGCAACCTAGATAAATTTTAATCGAATATGCGGAATTTGTCGTCGTCGAGGTCATTTTAAAGAACTTAGGATTATGACGCTTCAGGGTATTTATGTACTCAAACGTTTACAGCTTATGAAGAATAATCAGCACGTTTGTTCTTCAAATGCATCAAACCATGGTTGCTTAGCCAGATTTCCCAAAAATCTCCATAATCCTCAAGCCAGACTTTATACTCCATGCTTTCCAACCCCTACCAAAACGTTGCCTCATATTCAACCTCCTTAATAATGAGACAGAATACAGTCTCTCGAAAATCTCAAGAATACCATAAAACGTACATTTATAGAATAGAAACTATATATTATTATGGACTTCTTCTTTTTTGTAAATGACTACTTTTTTAATTACTACCTACTGCAGTTTTTGTGGTCTGATTTTTTCAAGACATGGTCATCGTGTTTTACTTTGTACAATATTGTATTACATATATTTGTATTATATACGTATATATTCTTTTAAACGAATTTACCAGATGCAATCCTTTGTATGGACCTTTGTAAGGCCAAGTTACCAGCCAACAGTCACCGCACAAGATTTGTCTTGGCTTGGAGACTTTTGTTAAGTAATATTTTAATTCAGTGGTATTCAATTTAAATACAACATTTCTCGTAATAAACGTTTCTTAGTCAATTAGAAACTTACCCTCGAATGAAGTTATAGAAATAAAAAGTTGAAACACAATATCATATAAATTGAAAATGCGGAAGTGAAGAAACGAATATCCCTTCCTAGCAGCAAGTCCTTATGAGCAATCTTTTTTCTACATTGAACCATTTTTATCGACTTCAAAAAAGAGGAAGGTACTCAATCCGGATTGTTGTAAGAGTTGTGAACTCAAGCATCTCAATACTCAGTATCGACTTCCCCTGCAGTTCACCCCATCGACAGCACAGCTCTCATTTCTTCCTTTCCGACGCCCTCGCGCATATCACATCTTGCTCCCTCTTCTTTAGCTAGAACACCTATTCAAATCATTTCTTTTTTCCCGAAATCAGCCATGGCCTAGTTGTTATGCCCGAATTTGTTATATTATGTACTTCATAAAAACTAATCTACATTCCGTACAGATGGACAGAACATTTGTAATTTGGAATTGGAAACTAAATTATATGAAATAAATTGAACTACAAATGAACCTTTTTTTCAGAAGAGTGCTTTTAAGAGACGAAACGTCTGGCGATATTTTGGCATATTCGTTTTCTAATGCATTGATGCTTTTCGTCAACTCTCTGATGAAATTTCCACTTTCAGTCAACTTTTTTACGAGCTCTTCACACACATTGTTCAACTGATCCGATTTCGATAGTTTTTCGTCGAGTTCAGCTTCCAGTGACTTCACTTCTTCGTCAAGCATTGTGACCACCTCTTTGCATCTTTTGAGACCAGACAAAGACTCCGTTAACGTTCTTTCTTGATTTTCTCCATCATCAAGTTGGGAAATAAGGGTAGCTCTGAATGATTCTTTGTCTTCCTTTTCCTGACGACAGAATAAGAATTTTGGATCAAGAACCGTTTGAACGACGCTATATTACACGACCCCCACATCCCCTATTTGATGTTTGAAATATCGATTTCCGAATACATGTTTTTCTGATTGGAACACACAACTTGAAGTTGGAAAACCTTTTTTCGAGCCTAAGTATTCGTGACGTTTGATTTTTACACGTCCTCTGTTCCAATCAGTCAATAAGAACGGGCATTGTCAAGCTGTTGACCATTTTCCAACGATTTACAGTTTTTGGTTTATTTCTTCCATTAATAAACCTTTGTAATCGACCAAGAAGAATAAAATTTCAACATCCCCCAAAATATGTTCTTTTACGTTTCAAGATACGTACATTTCAAAAATCAAATAAAAAATAAAAATCCGTCGATCCGCCTTCTGAAGGTTTTTTTCGACACTGCTGGACCAAACTTTAGGAAATGAAGTTAAAAAATCATCCATTGGTTCGGGTAGTGACAATAATGTCGGTGTCATATTCAATGAACCTTAAATTAACAATTACCCCTACACAATACTTAACAGAGACCACTCCGGGAGCTGTACAATCATCCTTTCGCCCGCCAATATGAAAAATCCAACTCTCACTTTTTTCAGTGCTCCAAGTTTTTCTTGAGCAGATGTTGCTTCATTTTGCAGTTGGATGTAGATCGGAAGTGAAGATTGCAATCGAAGATCAACTTCTTCAATTTTTTGCGACAAAACAGATAGTTTTTCCTCGTATTCCTCCTCTCTGCAATAATTCGATTAATTTGAAAAAAAATCATTATTGCCTAACTAGGTATTTTATCAGTACATTTTTCCATGTATCATTATTTTATTTGGCACGTTACGAGATTACGCATTTGCCACTAAATCTTCCTAACAATTTTCATGATTGAACTTTCAAGAATTTTCAAGAGACTGTTGAAGTAAATTGATGTTACGTCCAAGTTTATAGTATACAACTTGAAAGCTTATATTTAAGTTAAATGCTACAACTTGAGACAGATTATGTTAGTTTCAATCCTAACCTTTTTCGAACTACTTCCAGTTCCCCGACAAAACCATTTTTCTTATCCTTCACTTCAGCATTTAATTTGTCCTTACATTGCTGATTCAACTCCAACTGACTCTCCAACTGTAAAATCGAGATATATACAGTTATACATGGATGTACAAACAAATATAATTTTCAAAGTAAATGTACACACTTGGATCTGGGATGTCTACACCTAAGCTTTGCCTCTCTCTGTGCCAAGTTTATGTGTAGTACTACCTACCTCGAGAAGTTGTTTGTTCAATTCATTTGCGTTCACGAATTCCACTTCGATTTTTACATTGAGTTCTTCTAGTGAGTTCTGAGACTTGGCTACATCTGCCAAATAATTATTGACTATCCAGCAATATTCTCTCTTCTTCTGTATTTTCTTCTCAATTTCGGCATAGAGTGTGTCAGCTGCGATACATACGTATGAATCAACATTACGACATTTATTTTCGAAAACATTTTTAAATTTTTATTGTAATTCATACATTTTTTGAATTTGTAACATGGGAGTTGATGAAATGGAATAGTTGCCCCTACCAAGGGCTGAGGCGATTAATGCCCGAAACCTTCAGAAGTTATCTCAGACGCTGGAAGGCTTCTGGTAAATCCGCAGAGGCGGCGAATTCAAAAATTGGGCAGGGGAACTATCCATATCCATCACAAAGTTGGATTGAATGTTAGTGTCATTTTCTAACCAACTTTCGGGATCTCTTCAACATCTAAATTGAACACTGTGCGCCTTTCATCATTCATCCTTTGATGTTCTTTAAATTCCTCTTTTGCAGCGTAAATAGATTTCATGTTGTCGTCATAAACTTGAACAGTATACTCGATAAGTTCATTTAGTTGGGATTGTTTTTCTTTTATGGTGATCAATTCACCTATCACTTCGTTAAAGCTGCAAAATAATGTGCTCAACTTCAATAAAAGAGCGTGCATCAATGAAAATCTTAAGTTTGTTTTAAAATCGTAGATGTCACGTTGACGTACAGCAGTTTTTTGAAAAAAATGATAAGTTATTCAAGTAAACTCCTAGGTCGCTTGAAAATCGCATACCACCTTGGAAAGAAGTTGGAACTAAATTTAAGCTATCTGATGGGAAAGAACAGTACCTACGTCCGCCATCAAGGGATGGATGTAACCTTCATTAGGTACACAACGTAGAACAATAGTTAATGGTTAACGAACTATACCAGCGATGGTCGGACAAATATTTCCTTTACTTATAAGTAGGCACTGGAATACCTTAAGCTGCATTCAGAGGTTTCGACACCAATAGTAGTTTAGAAACTAATAAATAACAAAAGATTTTAAAATGTGAAGATGTAGGACCACATACGTCTTAACGGAGGGCTAAGGAAATGGCCGATGTAGCAATATTGCAACAGAAAGGTAAAGGATACAACTAGTAGAAAGGGACAGTAGACAGAGAAAGATTTCAAGGCAGTTTAGCTGTAGATACAAGAGCAGTAGCCGGGAAGTCAAACAGAATCTTTCAGAATTTTTCTTGCTCATACCAATTTTAATATAGGTGCATAATCTTTTGGAGCGAAGAAACAAGTAAACTAGCACTTGATTGCACTCCTAAAACCCTAGTTATGTGTCATAATTTAAAAATTAAATTCAACTTAAACTCCGAAACTGCAATTTTAAAAGATTCTATTTGGAAAAAACGCACTGCTGTACGTTGTGCAAGTTTTGTTATTGTTTCTCCCATCACAGGTTGGAATATGAAAGAAGTATTCCCGACTTCCGCCCTCTTACGACTTAACCTAGACCTGAGAACTACAGTGAAACCCTTGTATTAACACTCGTAACACTAATATCTCGTACGAAAATCTCAAAGCTCACTTATGAAATGTTTAATCTATGACTCTGCATTGCCAAGGGTTGCAGTATTTAGGACAGCGTCCCCTCCTCTCCCCAATATGAACCGCCACCAATATAAATTTCTGTTCGATTACTCACCCCATGAACAACAAGTTAATACATGTAAAAGCAGCCTTAGGAGCAACAACTCGGTTACAAACTGACAAACAGTAAAGAGCCCAGTGTGTCTCTGAATCACCAGAGCATTTATATGCCACTCTTTTTTCAATGCCCCCCTATATAACAATAGTTTTCGAAAAAAATATTTTCCGCCTGACACCTAATTTGAATACCATACCTGAATTCGTCATTCAATTACCTTTGGTATTTCTACGAAAAAACTATTCAGGATGAACATTATTGAAAAGTTTTACCGTGTGTTTATACTATCAGGTAAGCAATGTCGAATTCTGAATTTTGTACGTATATTTTCTTTTTCATTCATATATTCAGTGTTTTAAGAAAGAAAAGGGTATTGATCAAGTACGAATAAGAAAAATGTGCTGATCGTTTAAAGATATAATATCTAACTAAAGAAAAAAATCTCTTTTAGGGGAAGGATTACACTAGTTAGTTAAATATCTTCAGAAATTCAATGCACCACTGAATTTGACTTCCCAATTATGTATAATTCATCAAATATTCTTCTCTTTCATAAATCCTCATAACATTGTGGTGCCGATCTGAAAGATTTTTTTTCATTAATGTTCCCTTCAACATAAATTTCATTTATTAGAGATGCGAATGGTCCATAACTACGGGTTCATTCCCTATGCCCGAACACAATAATTTTTTGCTAAATGTCATTGATTAATTTCCTTTTATTACCCAAATACCGTTTATATGTTAGTATTGAATGTTCTTTCAAAGCCTATTTCTAATTTGGTCCTTCACTGTAAGATCAATCACCCCTATTCCAATCATCACCAAGAACCAATAATTTAAGTAATGATTTTACGTATAATTAAAAACCTCCCAAGAATGTTACCCTATTTAGATCATATCGTCAGGTAGATTATCGAAAATGTTTGTAACGTATAATACCACAGTGAATTTTGTTCTTTGAGCATTGGTAACTGTTCAAGTAAACAGGATGATTTTTCACAAGCACTCTGCAGATCAACAATATTTTCAAATTGATTTTTCAAGATTTCTTCACATTGCTGTTTCTCGATTTTGCATGCTTGTATGACTTCAGGAAGATGTGTATTTGCTTTGTCCGTTATAGAGGAGGAGGCGACGAAGGCTTCATCAGGCACTTCATCGACTGATTCGTGGTCAAAATCCATTTGATTTGGATCTTCTGTTTCGAACTCACATAAACTCTCTTCCTCCGAACATTCCATCATTGACATCTAAAGATTTGAAACCAAATGATAGAAAACCAACCAAACAAGGAGTAATAATACAAACCCATACAAGTAGAACGTTAGTTCAAAAAGCAAAGGCTTATTTTACTAGCTATATTGTCTTAAAACTAAGTTGGATTCTTTAATTTATAACATGGACTTGATGAACTAGTTGCAGAAAGAATGCGGCGAAAAGATAGCAGTAAAGGGTTTTTTTTTTAATGGAATTTATACCGCAAATCTGCTTATGTCCTGACAATTTTATCAAAATTAACAAAAATACTATCGTTAATTTTTAAATTTTATTTCTTCCGCGAAGTTACATTCTTCAATTGAATAATAACCGATGATCGAGCTGGATAGTGTAACACTGTGGCCCAGCCCGGGGTTGGTTCTTACTTCTAATTTTTATAAGGTACCTATAAAACTATATTTACACTACATTAATTATAACAATTTAGATTCCACTTCCATGGAATGATGTACTTCGTAGATACCCATTTATATAGCTGCTAATTTTAAAAAAATCATTAACTTCCGTTCATAAAGTACTTAAACGGGTTATCTGTTATTAGTTTACAAGCTTCTTTTCTGAATAGCTGTTCACTATTTATATTCATTAGATTTCCAATTTTTCAAAATCTTTATTGACTATTTGCATGTCTCTGTATTTTTTTCTTTCGGAAACTTGAGTCTGTGTGATTTTGAGTTTGCTTCTTAGAACAAATTTTTCGAATTCTCAGTAGTTATAGTTGATCGAATCACAATTTAATTCATTGGCTAACTGTGGATTTACCCGTCGGACCCACTCCGACTTCAAGTGAATTCAACCAATATTTTGTTTAAATCGAGTATTTCAGGAAATCACATTTGCAATACTCGATGATTGGTACGCAGTAACCTTTAGGGACCATTTAGGGGCTGATTCATAAATTACTGAAAAATTTATATTGCACGGGCTATAATTAAGTAGGAGCTAATTGGCTTCGACGAAGATTTCCAAGGAAGACATGCATGAAAGGATTCAAAATTGTTCATAAAGCCGTTTTTCTTGAATTTGGTAGTTTGCAAAATTATTCGTCGAATGCACTAGCAAATAGAAATAAGATGTAATAATTGTTAGTAATTTGTTAAATCGTCGGACAAAAAACGAATACCAGCATTATCGAATCAGCCATTTGTCTTATTATCTGTTTTGAATCGCATTTCCATGCGCTTTTTCAGTAATTCATAACCGACGAATCGTTATTATTCGTAGCATTGTACAACTCGTATTGAGACAACGGGATGATCAATTAGTGCAGCTTACAAGCTACTTATCCCAAAGATAAATATAAAACTAGAAAGTAAAACATTTAATAAGAGAGCACGAGTTGTGAATTATTATTAATTTATTCACATACCTGCTCCATATTGTCGATTAGTTCAACTTGATTTGGCTGGGAAGATCAAGTATCTCTACTCTCTAAATGCCTCGATGCGCTTGAGAACGGAGTTCTTCTCTTTTGTTAGGGATCAGCAGTATCCTCACTAAGCTCAAAATCGAAAGAAACCTGGATCACGATCACGAAGTTACTTCGGAATTGATGTTCTTCTCAGAAGTCGAGGGTGAGAGTGAGGGCGCGGAATCGTGCAGTCGTGTTTCTAAAGCCATCGGGAAGGAATGCTCAAATCGACGTAAAACCAATGAATGAAATCTGAAGTTTATTGTAGATCTTTTCATTACAATACCAGTATATTAGTTATTCCGATTTCGAAAAGAAATAAATATCAGTCAATATCATAACAATAACAATAATCAACATTCCACTAATTAATCTTCGATGAAATGAACCTTTCCTGGGTCATAAGTTAGGAGTGATAATTTGTTGTCCAAGTCAGCAGTCTAAACATAACTAAACGGATGCGGTTGTAAATAGTAATATTTAATCAAATCGGATTAACAGAAAAATTCGTCATGTATTCTAGCATTTCGCTTATCTACTATATAAAGACGAATGACGCTGGGCGGGTGGAATTCTCGGTGACGTACCACCTTTTATTTATACATATTTTTATTTATTTGATAAACTTAATTTGAAAGAAATTTGACAGATAAAAGAGGAAGGAAGAATTTGATATTTCGATTATAAATCTTTGTCAAAATTAGAAGAGAAATTGGTTTTTCTGAAAATGGGCGAGGAGGAACCATGGATCCGTATTTTTATTTATTTATATATAATATATAATTTACACTTGGTCAGGCTTAGGAAAATAAAAATGCATTCCACAACTGTATGTATGTACATAGAATTTACTTACATACTACATAAAATAAATAAAAAGATACATTAAAAACAATCTTAAATTATTTAATTTAAATTTGAACAGATTCTAATGAGCTCGCTGTTGTTTGTTCTTGACCAAATTTTCTATATCTGGGTCAATTGAACTCAACTTGATTCTTAAGTCCTCTTCAACACTAATGCGGTTTCTGTATTTATTTTTGATGTACCTACTTCAGTTCTGAAAAGCCCGATTCACATAAGTACGAGGCATTCTTAACGCGGAAATGTTGCATCGTAACTGTAAATTAATGTTATTCACATTCAACATTTTTATTGTTATTATTAATATATGACTGCGTACCACCTGAAATGTCCCCGCGTACCACCGGTTGAGAACCGCTGTTCTAGTGTATAGAAAACTGTTCTTACTGTAGAAATTTGGAATCATTGGTAGACTTAACTAAACATTTGCCTAAATGTAAGAGGCAGGTAAGAGGTTGGAAGACTTTAACTACGTAGATTTATAGACTTCACAAATTTTGGTTTGTTTTTCAATTTTTCCATGCCAACAATTGTTCTTCTATTGGAATGACAAGAAAATGTTTCCTTCGTAATGATCTATATGTTTTGGCAAAGAATCACAAATTTAAATTCAGTGAAACCCTTCACAATATTTCCCAACTTGCATGATCCTATTTCTTAAACTATATATTTAGTTGTATATCGATCAATAAACCATTAAAATGGGTACTGAAGCTAATGGCTACCGAGAGTAAAAAGTTTCTTACTCGAGGTTTGATCAATCTTAGATTGGACAAGCAAAACCAATTCAAGTTTACATTTACCCAAATGGTAACAATGGTGAACCTCCTGTCAGCAAACAGCTTTGTTTAGAATTGCCCTCTTTGTGCCGGATAACTCCGCTCTTTTAAATCCCTCGTTGTTAAAATCTCTTTGATCGTCGACAAGAAAAACGCCAACTAAGCTCTAATACTTTTAAAAAGACCAAACTAATAATCAGAATGAGTTACGAACTTTTCTGTAGTTGCTGCCTTTGGACGTGAATTATGTCTACTCCTGTTGAACATTAAGAAGACGTGGCATCTAATCATTTTAATTAACTCTTTTTTCAGTATTTTTACATGCATAAAACTGGAATATTGGTAAAATTTACAACCCTAATATAGTTTTAAAAAATGCTGTGTAGATCGATACTGCACGATGTTCATGAGATAAAAAGCGAGTTCACAAATCATGAGACGAAGATACGCATAAGTATGCAAGATAAGTTCTTCAGGCGGATACCAAATGTGGGACAATGACGATAGATTGATGAAGATTGCAGGTTCCAGCCAAAGGTTATATCTGAATGCATTTATTTTAGGTATCTACATAGAATATATAAAATGCTTAATATCAAAGCACTGTGTATTTGTGTTATCAAGTCATTGGATGGAAGAGTCGTGTTTGAAGTGATTATGAATGGTATCCGATGCTCCTCCAGCGCCCATCCCATACATTTAAACCCCAGGGTTCTCTAGAAGTACTAGAATAACAATAAGGATATATGAATAATAACATTCCATAGCACAGTACATAACACAGTAGCAACTACATAAATAGATTGTGGTCAGGTTGGTAAAGTAGTATATATTATGCCTCCCGCCTGATGTTGAATTGTAGATATTCTCCGCCTTTCGTGGCATACCAAAACAGTCACCAACGGGGCATGATCGCCTGAGACCTCTCACGGCATATTGAAGCCTTATTGCACGGCTTGTTTCACAACCATCATGATTGGAATGTCGAGGGATGAATGGGGGTTGTCAAAATGATGTCCGGGTTACAGGAACTCGCTCGTGATAGTGGGAGGGTCAGTGTACCCGAATAGGAGAGGAAACGACGGACCTGGAAACCCCACCAAGTGGTTTTGGACGGGCCAGAGGATGAAGGCACCTCTTGTAGCTCATTGCGGCCGTTTTCATACGGTCAAGGTGCCTACCTTACCTTTCTATAAAGGAGGATCGGAAATCACGACCGATCCCCCCCTTGGGTTCACACTCCCCTCATCGGCATTCCTCAAATTGTGAATAGCCGTTCGAGGCCGCCCCCAGGGCCATAGTCCCTGTATCCTGATCCTTTGATTTGTAGTGATTCTAAATTGGTGTAATCATGAAAGAAAGAATGGAGGAGGGTTATGGGAGTAGGGGAAGAGCCATTCTCAAGAGAACTTCACCTTTAACAAGGACTGATCTTTTCTATTCAGAATCAAGAAAGCTCCCACCACAACCTTGGGTTTCCAATTTTGACAAATGTCAATACTTCAGTAACAAGTTCAGATTAAAACGACGCTAATTCTAACATGTGTGTTTACTATTTTCAGATAGCCCTTTTACGCAGATCACTTGTGACGGTTTCAATCTTGTACGGTTTAGAAACATCCTTCGTGAATCTTAACTCAATATATTATTTCTAACGACAGAGTACAATTACAACTAGTTGGATGAATGGAGAGGTGGTTTATTAAGTATTAAATAATATTTATGCGCATTCGCATATAATGCGAACTCAACTTTCAACGATGTTGCGGATGTTGGTGATGGGTGATGTTGCCCATGAAGTGAATAATGATGATACAAACAGAACAGTATGTGAGGGTATGACGAATATGATAGTGATGATGATGGGAATAGTAGAAGAAACGAAGGTAGAATGCGATTGGTAAACTCAATCAAAACAGAAGATGATAATGATGATGATGGGAATAGTAGAAGAAACAAAGGTAGAATGCGATTGGTAAACTCAATCAAAACAGCTATCCGACGAAGAAACTGAAGTATGGAGCGAGTTTTTTTTTTTTTTTTTGCTGTGTCTATCCAGTCGTGGTCTACACGGTGTTCATTCATTTGTTATTTTCAAAGATTTAAGGAGTGGAGTCCGATGTTGAAGCTTGTTGACATGGTGACCACACCTCCAATGACATATTTAATTGAAATTCATGTTCAAAGAGAGAATCCACCACGCTCTGAACTCTAAAACATTATTAAACGGAGTGTACGGTCATTATCTAAATGTAACGTAATATGCACCAATCTGCAAGAGAACAAGGGGGGAGGGGGGTGTGTTGACTGTGCCAAAAATTGATTAAAAATATAGTCAATGGTACATTATTTAAACTGGGCACCTCCCTCCTTCATATTCTGCACTGAAGGAGTGCATAAAAAGAGGATTATATATATTTCAACAAGTTAGATCGATGAGCTAACGAGCCGATGAGAATATACTATCGGAAGGGTGATGAAATCATGATAGATTGTGGTGTTCCACAGGGGACTGTTTTAGGGATTATGTTTTTTCTGTTGTATATTAACGAACTTTTGAATCTTAATGTTTTGGGTCGGATATTTGGCTTTGCAATGATACTGCAGTGGTATTCTACATTAAATGTTATGATTCTCTGATCGAGCTGGTCAATAATGACCTTTTTTTAATGAAACACTGAATAGATTTAAACCATTTGTGTCTGAATTCAGATAAATCTTGTCTGATTAATTTCTTGTATGCGAGAAGTAATTCCTTTTGTTATAATAATAATATTCAATTTCACCAAATATGAATGTCTTAATTCTAATGTCCTTTGTGATTGTAGATTCTTGCCGTTAAGTGATAAGGTTAAATATTTTGGAGTGTTATTTGATTGTAACTTGAAATTCAATTTACAGATCAACTCTATAGTAAATAGAATTAGAAAGTTTTTCTGTTTTTAAGGAAGCAAGGAATGTCTTGACAGTATCACAGCTGAAGGTCTTATTTTACGGCTTAGTTTCTCGGTCCTCAACTATGGGATCTTGGTGTGGGGTGGAGCTAGTAAGACCCTATTAAGTGTCGTGCAAGTAGCTCAAAATACTTTAATTAAAATTATGCTTTGATAAGCCTGCTCGTTTTATAACTGAGAGACTGTACAAAGAGTTCGTTGGGCTGAAAATTACACATATATTTTTGTTTTATTCTTGATTATCTAGTTTTAGAATGGGCGTTAAAGGGGAGTATGTAAGTGTTCTGGGCCGAACTCGTATAGCTTTTGATGGCCCGAATATACAATTACCACTATGCCGCACTGAGGCTTTTAAGCGGACCTAGTAATAACAGGGCTCTGTATTTCCTATATTGTAATGGTATAAAAATTTCTGATTTCGATAGTGAAGTAAAATTTTGGAAGTATACTAGGTATGTGAATATTTTGTATTACTTCAGGTGTATTTTCATACGCAGAGACATCTCATTTTATTTTATTTTTTAATTATTATTTTCTAATGTTAATTGTGGTTTCGTTTCGTGAAGTGCCGGAGCTTAACTCCACCAGCCCTCGCAAGTTTCTTATAGACTTTTAGGCTGGTGGGCAATTTTATATTGATTTACGAATCTTGGATATATGTATTTTGTTTATGTTGCTTATAAATAAATAAATAAGGTGGATGAAGGAGGTGACAGTCCATCCATTCAAGCGTTGCTCACACCTATTTGAATTCTCTGCTCTCTCCACCACTGATGTAGAAATAATACACCTATAATGATTTCCATGTTTCATGAGGGACGAATGGATGAACAAATTGCAACTCCGAAGGTTTCATTTGAGGTTGAGGTAGGTTTGGTTTGATTTGAATCATCTATCTGAATCAAAAGAGAAACCCTTTTTTGAAAATTGCATGAGATATCGATTTTCAACCAAGTTCACCGAGTTCGATTTCCGATAGCGTCAGGAGAATGAGAAGGAGAGGTAAAACGAATTTTGAGTAATAGACATTTTCCCCTTTTCTCTATAAAAAAAGATCCCTCATTAAAAACTTGATCGAAATTCCAAAACTAAAGTGTGGTTAAATAATTATTATAATACTGTCAGAGGCTTGGAGGGGGAATAGGGATCGAATCTGCAAATTCAGAGAGAGTTCTTAGGTTGGATACTTGACTTTCAAAATTACTGGTTGTGCTCTACCTCCGAGCTGTTGACATTCAGGAGGAAATCACCTGTGAGTTTTATATTCATTTTATACCACTGCGAGGAATTCCCAAGATGTTTACTGGCTTGGCAACGTTCATTTCCATACCTCTTGCTAAGTATAGCCATTACCTTTTTCCATGGGGCACACGCGATAAACACTCATGGCAGAATGCCGCAAAACACCTGTGCAAGTTCTTTTAAAATAAATATTTTAACGCGCTCACAATAGGCGAATTCCTTTCTACATCCAATCCAATATGTATTCCAGCCAACACATATGTTTACGTATATTGCGTACTTGTGGTTGTTCTGTTTGATTTGGATTTCTTTGTACTTCCAATTCGGCAGTCGACGTTTTACATTTTACTTAAGGGATAAATATAGCAAATCTAATGACAGAGGTTTTCAAGCAGATACGCACAATGGCCAGTTGGAGTGGCACAAGAGCCAAAATCTTTTCCGGTGCCGGTGTATTCTCGGCCAAGATGAGAATCATGCGATGTGATTGATAATAGGATTTTAATTGATTTACGGGAAATGCTTTGACAAATTTGGGTCCGAAATGGCTTTGAAAATCATAAAAATAGAAATTGGGAATGGATTTAGCATATCGTTGCCTACATAGAGGATGAAAAACGTACAAATCAGTGCGGCATGGCAATTCTTTTTTTCGTTTTACCGTTTCAAACAATTGATTATATTTTTTCCGGTAGGCAGGTGAGGAAATCTTTAAGATACTAAGGTGAAAATCGGATCTCATAAGATACCTCGAAGGGACCGCTCTTCGGGTTATGTAGGATTCGAACCACTAAAACCTCACCTTCCTTTCCTACGTTGGAACTCGGCCTGGAACTGTTCAACACATTACTTCAGACACCGTTTGAAACAATTGATTATATTACAATCCAACAATTTGCCTGTGGAGTTAGTTTATATGTTTGTCCCTAAAATTCCTCTGACACAAACCGCCGAAGTACAGCTGAGCAAAGAATACTGCCACTTAGGCAATTAAAAGATGCTGGTTAGACGCCAAAACAGAAATTTTGAAAAATATGAGAGCGATACCAATCCACCACTTTCAAAACCACTCTTGCCGGAAATCGTCCCGAAAAACTGCTCCTGAACTGTTCTTGGGGTTACTGGAAGATATCAAGATATCAGCACAACGCAAGATTTTAAATTTCTTTTGGCCCGTAGATTGCACACTCCAGCAGCCAGAGTATACGAGATCACTGTACCAGATTCCTTGCTAGAATATCATAAACTACCCCCGCACCGCTATTGATGGTCATTTCGGGTATTCGGCGGGGTCATTAGGCCTTGTGCCCGAATTTAATTATATCCAAATCAGTAGTGGTCGATGAGCATGCGCAAAAAAAATTTCTGCTATTATCACTCTCGATAGTCTTTCCATTTTGATAAGATTTCCTGACGACCCTATGCATTCTTCTGCAGTGTAGAATCTACACGAAGCGATAAGCGTATAACCCTTGCAACACATACTTTATGGTCTCCAAAAGTTCATCGGATTTTGATAAAATTTTCAGGAATGCAGGGGACAAATACGCCAAATATTCAAATTATTCCATTGATCCCCCAGAAGGGTTTTCAGATATGGAAAAGTATCTTTGTTTAAAAATGTGATACTTTCGTTTCCCATTTTTCTTCTAATCTTGTTATTATTACAGTAGAAACGTAGTGTTGGAAGTAGTTTTATCAAATCTCGTTGCATCAGGGATGATTGAGGCCAATCGGAAAAATGAATCTGGAAATTAATTTGAAACAGCAGCTCCGCTAATGCTCATTGCAATTGAAATGCAGAACAGGAAGCTCCTTCTCCGGATCAGCCCCAGCTTCTAGCGCCACCGTCTCTTGGAATTCAAAGAAGTTCTTTCGTCATTTCCGTTCTTCATTAGAAGGAAGAGGAGGAAGAGAAGAAGAAAATGAGGCGAGGAGGAGCTAAGTAAGAAACTCGTTCATTATAAAGCCCTCCTTCCTCCGTGGTGCTCCCTTTTTCTTACCACTTCACCATCATTGAATGAACCTAAGGGATTTGACCCTTTCATAAGAGGAGCGCGTAGAATAAAGGGAGAGACAGGGGGAATGATGGGAGGCTTACAGGTGGTGTTTGGACGTTGCTGTAGGGAGCTCATAGCGAATTCCCGTAGAAAATTGAAGTCGTCAATAATATGTTTAAAAAAAAATTCAAGAGGTGTCTGAATTCCGGGCAAGTTCGCTAACTACCGAAGCAGTGGCCGACTATCCCAATCTATTAGAAATATTTACAAACATTGTAATTTTACTATTGCTTATTGCTCATAGTATAGTCAGGGGTGTCCACCGGGGGGGGGGGGGGGTCCATGACGCAGACTGAGTTATTAAAATTCTGGGGGGGGGGTTCCCAAAAAAATGAGGGGGGGGGGGGGTTGATTGAAAAGTGTTTGATTAAAAAATATATTACTTCACTAGATAGAATGTAAATATTAATGAACCTAGTAATTAATTTAAATATGGTTTTTTTTCTATCTGAAAATGTATAAATGACAATGACAGTGTTCGAATATTGTGAGTGATTTTGGTGATCCAATCTAATGGTTCTAGCTGCAGAAAAATATGTACTTGAGTCTATTTCTAATGAAGAAACAATCAAAAGATTTTCTGTTTCCTCATCCCAAAGACATAGTATGTAGGGTTTAAAGAAATATATTTAACAAGCTTAGAAGGTGCCTAGATAACTTGTAGATCGTCTCAGACTACAAATTTATATTTTTTTACTTCAATCAGTTGATGTTTTCATGTATTTTACGATATCGTTTGTTTCTTCTATTTCACCTGATATTCGGACGAAATAAGACCAGTGGATATTAAGGAAATAAACATATAAAATAATATATGCTCCATATCAATAAGTTATTGGAACACCTACCTGGCTTGGGGGAAACAGTAAATTTCTTTTAGACAACTTTGAGAGCATTTGCTTGACAGTAGGAAAGTATTGGGGGTACGATAAGAACCTAAATAGAAAGAAACGGATAGCATCACGCAAATCAGCATAAAAAAAATGATGAAAATTCATGTGCCACACTTTAGAGTTCAACGTCATCCACTATTTGACAATTTTGGGGTTGCGCAACTTTGCGTGCTCTCTGAACCGGTTGCGCGCACTCAAAAAATTGGTTGAGGGATCAAATTTTCATGAAATTTGGGGTAGAATCCGAATCTGAAATAAAAAATTATTTTTCCCATATGAAATAACAAAGTTAGTGCGCGTTTCGAGCATTTGCGTGCATGCGCGACGCGCGAAAATGTAATATTTGAATTTCTTGACAAAAAATGAGGGGGGTTTACTTCAAAAAGTTTTTTAATCCACAAACAACGGAAATAGGATGGGTGGTTCTTTCATTAAGTGATACCCTGTATACCGAATGACCCTGATATGAAGATGAAGATAAAGTCCGAGGCCAAACGATAGCCGGACGTTTAATGTGCATCGATTCGAAAGGATAGTGGTTTTTCTCTCGAATTAGTTTTTTGGAATCAACGCATCAGAAACTAAAACCAACTACCTGGTGGAAATAGAAATGTTAATCAACAAAATTTTATAATTGAAGGGTGCTCCTTTTTTCCCCAACAAAGATTCATTATTTGAAATTATTAACCATAAAACGTACCTAACAAAATGTCAGAAACTGCCGAATGATAGCTTCAAACTTTAGAATTATTATACCCCAACAAACCAGTCCTCCGACTGCGATGGATCATATGGGGAATATCCTGAGGCTATATCACATTATTCTCAGAATTTCCAATAGAACAAGATGATTACTATGCACTTAATATTTGAAGCTAAGTAGCCGAATCGAAAGACAGAGATATCTAACCGCATTCAAGTTACAGATGCTTTATTACTAAACATACAAGAAACTCGATCAACGACTTCAAAACTTTTAAGGACGCAAATGCTTTCACCCTCATTGGTAATAGAGAAAGGTTCAGCCAAGGGTGTTGCAATAAAAAATTGCATTATCTAAGTTGAAATCGGTGGGAAAGGAAAGATGCATTATGAAGTACAGACTTCAAGGTGATTGCTGCCCCTGGAGAGGAAATACGTTGTTATATGTCTTCAACACATTTCGTAGAAAGTAATTTGTCTCAACAAGTTCTGAATTCTATCTCAAAAGGTTTATACACGTATGCAAACATAATTGCCAACAAAGTATTACTGGAAGAGCTTATTTTTAAACTCTTCAATAATTGAAATTTCCGCCGATGAAACTGCCTCTCTGCAATATAGGCAAACTATTGACAAAATCGATAATCCAGTCGGGTTTCCTGCGGGGGCGGATATCCCTTCAATGGAGACTTCCTTCCATTATGCCACCTTCAGCGGTTTGTACCATCCACCTACCTCGTTTAAAGCGAACCCGGGAAATGTAATAGCAGAAAATGGAGACGAGGTGATCAAAACCGAGAAGAGAATCGCATTTGAATCCGAGGATCCTGCACGTAGGTATAGTATTCGAAAGGGAAACGGAAGCGAGGGTTTTCCTATCCTGCCGAGCTCGTCTTGCAGCTCGTTTACTTGGAACTCGGGAGTGGTCGCGAACTGAACGCCGGCGTCCGGCGATCGGACCGGACTGGACGTCTATCGAAGAAAACGACCGGAAACGGTTTCATTATTAGCTGAACCCGTTTTGAGAGCTGCGTTTGATGAGAGAAGGAGAGACGCAAAAAAAAGTCCTCCGCGTTGATTAGCAGTAGGTAGCTATATCCTCTAATGGTTCATTTTTTCCAATGGCCTTAGTGATTTCAACTTGGATGGCACTACGAATGAAGTTAATGGGCAAACTGATACTTCATACCAGCTCCACCTTCAGGTTAACTTTACATTAACACAATACCACATTATGTCCAAGGAAAACGTCAAGACCACTGTTTTCTAAAGCCAGGAGTTCAAATCGCGTTTTGGATTTCATATTTTTCAAAAGATCGTCTACATAAAGTGGTCTATATTGTCCTTGATCATTCCACCTCAGTCTGTTATAATCGTATAACTCCAAATAAAGTGCACGTATAGCACATTATACATCATTAAAACAAAAATTTTTTGCGAATTGGAAATAAAAGACTTTGTCTTTTTTGTTTCGCAGAAAAGTATTTCGTGAAACCTGTTGCAGATAGAAACGAACCATTTTCAACCACTGGAACAACGTAGACATTTGCATGGGTACCTAAATCTATATCAATCAGAAATATACAAATCATAACGTATGCTGTTCTTTAATCAAAAATTACGTGTACGTAGTATGATAATAAAAATGATAAAAAGGCAATGATTATGCTTACATTCTGTAACATATAAGCAGCCATGGCAATGAGCAGCCATAATTTATTAGCTATAATCTTCAGCCCATCCTCCGATTATCGTAGAATGCTAACCATTCCGTGTCCTAAGAAATAAGTTTTCAGGGAATGCATGCCTTGAGCTTTGGGCACTGACGCCTATTGATTCATTCTTTATGAAATATAGGCTTTAAGGATATGAGGTGGATTATTCCGTATTTTCTCGGAAGATTCCACTGAAATCGGATAAATCGATGGAAACTTACGAAACGACGATTGTTTAGAAAACTATGAAACGCAAAAAGGAAGCGGACATTCAATTTTCATACTTATCAAGATTTCTGTTCCTTTTCGCAGATGGAACCCGGTACCCAAACTTTGCAACGACTAATCGACTAATTTTTGTAAATTTCTAATCGAACGAGGAAGATTGATGAATCACTGGGATTTCCGAATAGTCCATTAAGAATTAATAAAGAAAGCTTGGAGCAACGCTACAAAAACATGAAAATTTCTTGCATTTGATTTATGATTTCCAATAATAATCTTTTGTAGTAGTGCAGCAAAACTGTGTTTTAACCCTCTCACATTTTGTGACTTTACGTCGTTGGGTCCGTAGATTCAAACCTGCATTGTCCATCCGCCCTGCGGGCTATAAAAAGTGTTTTCTGGCGTAAACATTCCGCTCTTTCGCATGTGGACTTCACTTGGAGTCCATTTGTTCTCAACTTCTAAGCGGCCCGATCGCCTCATACGTCTATAAACTGATTGAAAATACAATGTGACCAGTAAGGAGTCATTCCCTAGTAATTTTGGACCACAAATATAATGGGAAAGCAAATAATTGCCATTTCTGGACCTAAAAGTAACTTCGCAAACTTCACGATAACACAAACAATCACCCATCGTTCAAGGCATCTGCACTGTCTTTTAATTTATCACAGTGTTTTACACACTTGCTTTCTGTTAAATTCTAATGTATCTATGCGCAAACTTGAATTTCCTGATGCATACCTGATATTTAAATAATGTAATTCTGGGTTTGATGTGAAGCTTCGAAGCAACTCTTGTGACTTGTTTATATGGGTTTAAGTTGTAAGCCAGGGAATCTTGCATCCATGTTGAGTGAATATAGTGAGAACGTCCGTCATTTCACTTTACTGATGAACTCGAAGTTTTTCTTTGAGGCGGCTTGCGGCTTCACCTATTGTGCCAGCTCCACTCGAAACCTCCTGTTCAAGAAACATTTCTCCGCCGTTCAAGTTGCCGTTCTCAATGAATTCCTTTCAAACGTTTCATCCTGACTCTCGGCCCTTCCTCTCCCAGATCCTTCTTCAAAGAGGAAGACGAAGAAGTAGGAAAAGCATCAGAAGAAGTGCCGGCCCCCTAATTGGAAGAGGATGGTGAGTGGGAGCAAAGGTCACCTGACATTCCGTCAGCATTCCTCCGCGACCGGGGCTACCATACTGTTCCCACACCGCATTCTACACAAATTACATAGTCCACATCTCAAGCCGACCATCCCAACCGCTCTCGGCTGGGTCTCTCTCTTTTCTGCTTATGCCCATCCTCTTATTCCCATCCCCTTTATCAATTTTCTATACCTTATGCCTCTTCACAATCCACGCCCCATGCCATCGTGGGGAAAACGTATTTTTAGAACGAAATTTCGTCATGGGCCATGATTCAGTACTTGGGAATCTTCAATGAATATAATCTCTATCATCATTGGCTAAGGCTTGAAGACGGATCTCATTCAGCTTCAGTGGTCAGTAAACCTGGATGCTATTTCATCAAAGTATTGGGAGAAAGGAATTCCCGTTTTCTCTGAAAACTACTTTGATTTCTAAACATGAACATTTGTAATCTAAAAAGCAAGAGATATGTCTACCCCCGCTTCACCCTCACTCTCTTAAAATTGGTCATTTCCAGAGGGGTAACGTACAGACTCAAGATTACCACAAATGATTCGATCAAAAATCAATTGTCTGCCGCGGATAAACCAGAAACCTTACTTTCCCTTGCAATTGAGTAGCTTGTTACCAAAAGGTACTAAAGACCATTTTTTCGAGTTAGTACCTTTTCGGGGATTTGGGGACTGAGTTCTTCATAAAAATGCAATCGGATTGGAGCTAAAAGTACTATGTCCCCTTGAAAAATTAGGTTGAAAATTCGTTCTTATTTCAAAAGATACTATACCATACCAGGTTTGACTCCAAAACGTACTATATCCAAAATCTTCCAATTTCAACGCTCCACCTAAATTAATTGTCGTCTCGAAATAACTCGCTTCTTTTGCAAAATGGTTTATATTAATGTAGAATACATGTTTTGAACAGTTTTTTGTTATGGAGTAAGTTTTCAGCTTGTTATGTTTTTCCGTGAATTTATCGCTTACGACCAAAACGGATGTACTGCCTTTTGGAAACAAGCTCCTCGATTCAGAAGTTAGGGTAAGTGAAGTGAATTGTGATAAGCTCATATCCACTTAGAAACGCTAAATATCATTGATATATCCCACAGTCGTTGATTGATTTACTGAGACTGGTTTAGTTTTAACATTGTTGGTAAAGGAAACAGTATACTAAATCAATAAACTTCCTGTTATATCCTTACATGTATTTTATATTTATAATGTTCTACACAAATGTTTGCGCATCCTCAAAATGAAGTATTCATTTCTGAACTATAAAAATGATGGAACCCTCGTTGTCTACAGCCTCACTCGAACATTTCTTGTATGTTTCGCAAAAATCGTAGGAATCAGAAATTAAGTTTGTTATAAGAATTCACGGATATTCAACACAAATCGATATATATGGAACCAAAGATGTTGATACCTAGTGGTTTAAAATGTAAAATTCGAATAGAATTTTTTATTTATTATAAACAATAAATTTTCATTTTCCCGATGGGTGAATAATGCTTCCGTTACTCTGATACACTTAAGAGATGTTATAGGAACGTAGCACTTGTGTACTCTACCTTAAGGGTGGGAAACCGATACAAAAAATCGATTTTTTGAATCGATTCCAAAATCGAATCCAAAAGATCAATTTACCGCAAAAATCTCACCAAAGTATCAATTTTTAATAAAATCGAAATTGGTTTTTTAAATTTTTTTTCCTAATGAGATACTATTTCTTTTAAATAATTATTGTAATGATAATAATGATAGTAGCATGTTCAAGTTAGGTAATTAGGTGCAAGAGTCGATTGATTTTTTTTTTTTTTTTTTTTTTCAAATTCAAAATTTAAACCTTATTTAGGCAATTTCTCTAAAATAAACTCTTTCTTTTTTAAACAGAAAAAGGTGTCTTATTCATATATGAATTGAATGAAAGTTCCGATTTACATGGATTCATCCATATCCAAACCCATTTACGTGTAGGGATGTTTAAAATTTCCCATTTTACGATAGAGAACCAAAAATGAATTTTCTTTCTGAGAAAATCCTCCGTTTTTCCAAAAATCCGTTACTGAAGAATCGATTTATATGAAAATCGACAACATGAGTATCAATTCAAAAAATCTATTTTTTCACCTATAGAAATCGATTTTTTTTAAATAGGTAAATCGTTCCTCATTCCTACTCTACCTGCCCTACGGATACAAGAACGCTACATCGTGATGCCTTGTGGGTTCATGAAAACCTATTCATAGCGATAATATTATTCAGCTTCAAACGTGCAAGGTGTGTCCCCAAATATGGTAAAGAATCGTTTCACGGTATAAGGTGTCCATTTCTGAATGTACACGTACACACATAGCTGCGCCTACCTCCAAACCAATATTACGTTGTCAATCTGCAAATGGATCCTTGTAATTATGTTGATTGAATTGATAGGCCTTCGTTAACAATGGGTACACTCGTACAATACAGAGAAAATTGTCAAGATGTCATTGTTAAGACATCATTGTAAAGAGCTGATTGTATGAGGTATTGTAGTGGACCGCATTGTACTGAATGGAGCTGACTGAATGAAACTTGGTCTTTGTCCGTTATTTAGGTCTTCTTCCTCGCAGCGTGGCCTTACATGGTGACCAAACTCTTTGATTTCATCACGGGGCGCTTTCAGAGCTGTTTTTACGCGGATGATACTCGAGGTTGTGATCTCATCCCGGCCGTGGAGGATCTGCGAGGGTTCTTCCTTTAGGGACAAAGCAACTTGATTGTTTCAAAACAATCTACGAAGTTGGTCTCAGGCAGAGATGACGTTTTTTACTAGCTAATATTTGTTGGAAATTAAATTTGCCGTATTTTATAATAACCATGCATGATCCTTATGATACTTATCATTTAATTGAAATATTGTACGCATTAGATACCATTTAATAAAAATCACTGGTCTACAGATATTAAATAGAGTTTATGGTACATTATCTAAATTACCATCATTATTTAGAGATATTTTCTTCATTTGACTTTACTTAATGCTAGTTGAATATGTTGATCATTTAGGAATGTACTCCGAAATTGTAATTTGTAATTTGATCAGACATTCGTCCATGTAATGAAAACATGGTAGCAATTTGCTACTGAATGTGATAATGTGATTTAATATTGCCTACGATAAACTGGGATGGTGCCACTAGGCATTAATCTATTTCTATTGTAGAAATTTAAAATTTTGTGGCTTGGCACTCTGCTACTTTTTCCTGTTCCCCAAACTAAAAAAACCACTGAAAGGACAAAGATTTGCCACCATAGAGGAAATAAAGGAAAATTCGACCAGGGAGCTAATGGACATCCCAGAAGAAGCCTTCCAGGAGTGTTTTAGGCAGTTGTAACACCGTTGGGACAAGTGTATGCGTTGGGGAGGAGAGTACTTTGAAGGGGACCCTGACAAATGATTTGTAAGTACAGTACTTTTTTTTCATAAATAAAGTTCGGGAACTTTCTGAACAGACCTCGTACATGCAACGTAATAGCACATTCAGAAATACTGATTTTAAAAAATAAACTTTATAAAATTGTTTAATCTGTAATAATCCCGAGTTTACTTCGTAGACACTATGATGAATATGTTTAAGTATGATCGGGGACAAACATTGGTTAACATTGACAATCATTATCAATTCAGCATTGTTTTGTGAAAAGGTATCACAGTGAATGGGGACATGAGTGCTGGTGGTGTTTCCTTCTGCAACTGTACTCGGAGTGCGAAAAAATATTATTCTTTCACAAGATTACCTACTATTCATATGGATGAGGTGATTTTCGGGGGTGGCTAAAATGATAACAGTTGTCAGTCTTTGGAGTCTAATATTCGCTTTTCAACTTTTGTGCAGTAACTTCGGAAAATATTGCTTCATGCTGAACATCATCGACTGAGTCTCGAGGAAGTTGGTACATGAGCGTATACATGTCTTCATGTTTTCGTGAGCAGTAACTATATGAAAGACCTCTTGCTCTGGATCACCTACTACTGATATCACAGGGAATACGTGGTCGAGACTTAGGAATCCCGTTCTGCGCTCCATCTCGAAGCTTCCCTTCCTTCAAAACCCAACACACCTGGCCTTCCAAGCCTCCGAGAGGCCTCCGCCTTTGCTCCTCTCACTTCACCCCCTCTCCCCACCCATCATCCATCCACCTTCATTCTTTACTGTTCCATTTATTATAGGTCTTAACACCGCGCGGGTATTATGATATTATTACATCCTGATCCGTTCTAAAGGCCACTCCCGCGCCCGCCACGGTCAACATCGGATATCCCCGCAGGTTCTGTTTCTCTGGTCTCGAGGAATCGAACTCCGGGTGGGGACATGGATTGTGCTTCTTGCCTCCTTCCCCACTCTTCACCGTTTTCTTCATTCACAAAACGTCCCCCTGTAGAACAACTTTCACTTTGCTCATTCACAATCTAACAGCTGCTGAATAGGATTAAACCATAAGAAGATCATATGTTGACGTGCACTGGCCGTATGGAACGTCTTCAATTGACGAGAGAAATTAGTTAAATTTATAACATGCTCCCTGAGTTCGTGCTCCCAACTAAACCAAGAGATAATACATGATTCGTCTTCCATATTTCAGATTAACATAAAATGCAAATGAAATTGCATATTTGTTCTAATAAAAAGCAAAGTATGTAGCTACCAAAACTGCAACTAGCTATTCCACTTATTTTTTTTACAGGATAAAATTCCAACATAACTCAGTGTTTTTCTCACTTCAATCTTCTCATGAGAAACCTATTTTTCGGAAGTTATTCAGTAGTGGACAAATGTGTTGTTTACAAGGGGTCGTAAGTAACTACTTTTGCTAAAGCTCACCCCGATTACTTACACTCCGATGTAAACTGCATGGTTATTCAAGATATTCCCGTGTTTGACAATCACTTTGTGAGTTACAGTTATATCTTCTTGTTTAACTCTTAATGGCATTGTAGTAACTAGCGACACTGCAAAAACAAAACAAAATAAAACTTTAAACAACCTTTTAGCTGTTGTTAAACATTTTCCTAGATGTTCAGAATTTTTAAAGTTTGAACTTCACTGTTTGGAACAAAAAGCTACTACAAGTTGTATCGGTTATTTTCTGTAATTTCAATCCAGAGGCAGGATTTTTTGGTAACCTACATCTTACCTTATTACAGTACAGGGATGAACTAATGGCTGAAATGTCTGTATTTCAAGCCCCGTGAGCTAGATGAACGAATGATTGTTGCTTGGTTAGCTTTTCTGTTGTAAAGAAAAAAATTCAAGTATATAAAAGAAATTATTTTCATTACATCTTTGGAAACTAGGTATGTATATGGGCTACGCTCATCCATACAAACTCAGATTCTGTAATGCATACGCTATTCACACTTTCATACCAACGGGTCCAACATACCTGTTAATCTGTTTTCACAGCAGCTGTTACCTTCCAGTTGTTGGGGGTTGGGAATTTTCGACGTGTAGTTGCCAAGTATCCCTACGGCAATTAGAAACTGATATTTAGGTGATCATCTGAAACAAATTCCCGTTAAATACACTAAGACATAATATTGAGCTCAACCATAATTTTTATATGGCTATTATGTCAATGAGTTGGCAGTTTCTCTTACGAGGTGAGATTGACAGGAGTTAACTTCCATTGGTTTAGTAAATTTGCATCGGAATCCCCTGCGATACAAAGGCAGTTCCACCTAGCATGCACTCTGGTAGGAGGTCACTAGTGCAGCTGGGGATGTCCCCATCAGAACTCAGTATGCAGTTGACCCTCTTATGACCCAATTCCCGAGGAGAGGATGAATAGTGGTCAATGGGGTAGCTAATGGCCATACTGTTTAGTGCAGCAGCTCGTGATGTTATGAGGGGTCTCTTGAAAAACGTTGGGGTGATTGGACTGCCTCCAGCCCCCCTGAGGCTTTTCTTGTCCTTTGGACCTCTGGACCCAGCTTGGAAACTCGTAATGGTTTGACAAGGGGTCAAGTAGAGGTTTATCCTGCTAGGTCCTAGCCACGCTACGGTTCCAGAGAGCCGCTGAGCTTTACCAAGAACTCAGTGTGTTATAGATAATAATAGTGTAATATATTTTATTAGTAGGATATATGCAGCTATACTTTAGTGCATCATCCTAGTCTTACTGTGGGGTTACACATCCATTGTTCATAGCAGCGTTACTAGTGGCACATTGCTGATTGTTATTATCATATTTGTCTACCCCCTATCTGCCAATGTTGACCATGGTCGTTTAATAACGAAGATCTCCTTGGAATCGTGACTCTCACAGAGTTCCTTGACACCTTGTATAACACCTCTAATGATCATTTCTGTAGAGATGCGATTTAAATTACACTGAAAAAAATTAAGCCATGAATAAATGTTCAGAAAAACTGAAAACACAGTTTAATTTTATTTATTAATTTTCCTAAATAGAAAATAGTATTTAAATAAAGTATAATCCCAGAAACTCGATGAATAAATTATGTATTTCCTCCGTGTTCTGATAGAGCTTCTGCTTTCTTCTTCTATTTGGGAACATTCCTGGGATTCATTCTACTTATCTGATTGGAACCGCGAGGCCACATTCAAACTCAGTTTTCTGCAACCCGACCGAGGATCACAGCCAGGTCCACGACACTTTTGACTGTTTTTTCTCATTCGATCCCTCC
Source organism: Creontiades dilutus (assembly GCA_031894815.1). NCBI lineage: Eukaryota > Metazoa > Arthropoda > Insecta > Hemiptera > Miridae > Creontiades > Creontiades dilutus. The sequence continues at coordinate 337,206 of JAVIWC010005349.1, read as the reverse complement.
AAGATTAGTTTCGACCTTGTCGAAAGGTAAACAAAACTGCCCACTCATTTCAGAATGACTTATTTCAGATCTTGTTTTCTCAGGAATTGCACATACGTTTCATTCATACTTTCATTGGCTAAAAAATCCATGAAGTTGCTCATTTTTCCAACATTTTACATAGAATTCGAATCCACTAGAGTCCCTAGAAAGAAAGCAAAAATTATTATTCAGAGAGTATAATTCTGGAATATCTCCAAAAACATTTACCGTTTTTGTAGTTTTTTAGGATTTAGAAAAACATTTTTTGCTTTAAATTCGAGAGTTATCGATTTGTTCTCATATCGTTAAATTGTAGAGGTGAATCACTGTGAATATTCCCATGATAAAATAATAATGTATTCTAATCAGGAAGATGAAGCAATGTTATTCGTCTCGTTTTCACATAAACATCTTCCAGATTCTGCAAGAAAAATGGCACATTTTAAATAATTTTTAGCGAGTTTTCTTGGAATTAATTTCCTCCGTACTTAGTACATTTTTAGCACAATTGTGGCCATATATTCTTTCATATTCCGTTTCACTATGATTTCATAGTTGGTTAGGTTTTTATTACCGTCTTATTCTGCTAAAAAATGTAAATATATGTATACATATATATTAACGATTGTTAGCTGATTTTTGACATTTATAACAATCGTTCCATTTTTTACAAAAATTTGCTGTTTTCAACAAAGATGCTGTAAGGATGTTAATATTCGCGCCGATAAAAAGTAATTACCAAGAAGGTAATCAGAATGTGTGAAAGGGGTCGACGCAAATAAACTTTTCAAAAAAAACTTTGGTTTATCAAATTTTTTTTAGAATCAAATGAGTTTTAAAAAACCGGTATTTTTGTCTATTTTTTTCTCAAACTAAGTAAGTAAAAAATGTACCGTTCATATTCAAATTGCAAATCGAAGTCGTCTCCGTAATGCAGAACTCCCGACCTAATCACCTGGAGGCTTTGTGTGATGGAAGTTTAGGCTCTTCATCGGCTTCGTCACCTGGTTGTTCGTTTTCAAACGAACTCTATGTGTTGTGAGCTGTGCACTGTTCGATTTATTGACATACTCCAATTTATTGATGAACAATCTGACTTGTTCTGGGACACAAAGCAAGAAACTGGGTCTTTGATAGTAAACAACGGGTGATTTTTGCTGTTGAATGACGATTTGCTCCGTTTTCGTTAACTTACGTATATTTCTGAAAAGAATGAGACCGACCACGGCCAATTGAAACTAAGAGAGCTACCATTTTGCTTCCAAGTCTGCGAAGCAGCGGAAGCCTTGAAGCCAAAAATTTTTGTTGTCCGAATCCAAAATTTCCACTCGCATTTTGCGTTTCATAGCCTACTGAACAAAGTTGGTTCCGTGCCTGTCTGTCCGCATTTCCATGTTACAGCCATAACTTTCACGATTTTGGATGCATTTAGTTCATATTTTGAGGGATTTTGAGGATAAGGCCTCTTGAGGTCCCTTACGAATTTCATGTCAATATAATTAGCGGTACGCTCTGGGCATGTGCTAACGTGAAATTCTTAGCCGTAATTTCCAATTTTTTCAAATTTTGATTGCGGATAAGGTCTCTTGAGGTCTCATTGGGATTTCATCATGATCGCACTAGTTATACGCTGTGCGCATGAGCTTACGTGGAATTAGTTACTTTTCGTTTTTACTGCCCGCTTCTGACGAGTAACCGCAAAAGCAACATGTATTTGAAACGCAATCTAACCAACAATATCGATCCAAACTGTTTAACTATTATTTTCAACCGTTCTATTATATAATGGAGTCACTTTGATTGTAACGAGGAAGCTGCTGTGCCATCTACTTGGCAATGTATTTTAAACTTAGTGTAGTGCCGGCTCTTGTCTTGATACGCCGGGGGTCCACCGAAACGGTAAGGGACAACCCAGAAGTCATTTTTTTGTGATGACCAGTGTAATAGATTGCAGGACGTCTATCTCCGACTTGAAAGAGTCGAATTTTTATTTGTATTATATTAATGTGGAAATTCGATTGATATTCAAGTCCACCTTGTTAGGAAAAATGTACAAGGAACGTATTAATATAACAGGGTGAAAAGTTGGTAAAAGGCGCCGATTTTCTCTATTGTCTTTTTCCGATAGACATGAAGACCGAATGTTTTATCGACATTCAAGGTTGGACATCTCATTGAAATCAGTTCAAGGACAGCATATTAATAAAACGAGGTCAATAAAGCCAGCAACGGACGCGAATTCAAGTAAGTTCCACAGACATACGAGTGTAAAGGAGGAGTTTTATTGATAATTAAGGGCACCTCATTATGATGAAATCTGCTCAAAGACAACATACTAATAGAACGGAATGAAATCGGTACAAATACTGTTAGCTACAAAGGATATATTAAGACATACCTTAGTCTTTCATTTTAGCTGTAAACAATTGATCGCCACTATATCGACATAATTTTCTAGCCGATTATATAAATTATAAAACTCTGATTAATACAGAATTCTGGCAGTTTAACCTATTTGTCTGGGATGGTTTTCTGAATAAATTCGGTGCAATCTTCTTCTCTGCGTTTAGTCCTTGAAACTTAGGGATTTTACAAGGAGGTGACGGAATGGACTTGTGAGCAAGGTCGAGGCGATATACTTGCAACACTTACAGAACGACCAAAAGCTTCAGATATACCTACGCTCAGGCTTGGCAGTTTTGTGAAATGTTAAGAGGAACTATTCATATCATTCACAATCCCGGGGTTTTCAATAAGTAGAGAGGAGACCCGAATGATGCGGGTTGGGGATGCTCACAATAGGCAGGGAATGCTTAACTTTTTAAGGAATCACTTCAAACGAATTGCTCATTTTGCCTGTAGGGCATTGAGAGAGAAAGAGGCGACATAGCAGTCAATACTACAGGATTAGTTTTTCAAAACTAGGCTTTGCTAACTTGAGGAGAAGCAGAAATGAACTAATTGAGGAGGTTTCATCGCAAAAAGTACTAAACGCCATTATTTTCAATTTCGAACTAATGGTTGGTTACGGGTTTGGGGAACTGTTTCTTCACGAAATTAAGTCGTTTCATCTCAAAACGTTCTCTAACCATTGAAAAATGGGAGATGAAAATTGAGTTTTCAACCAACAAGTTCTAAACCGTTGTGGTGGGTTCCAATCAAAACGTACCTACTTCATCCATTTATCAATCATACAGCACTAAACCCAAGTCATATCCCACTTCCTATTTTTAATATATATAACTTTATGATCAACCCAATAATCATACAAGTTGATAGTGTTTCTTATAATAAATAAATTCAATTTACATGGTACTTCTGTTTGAGTACAACCCAATAGTATAATGAGCTAGTAAAATGATATCTTGAACGGGGAAAGTATAACAATAACAATAAACTATTATAGGAACTTTTGTTTTTCATTTGGAACTTTGGTTTTCATTATATAATTATGCTAATTCAAGTTGGGTAATTTCGATTCTCAGGTTGGAGTAGTGAATCTTGGGGCCTCTTCCGTTTTAATCTTCTTGCTGTGGAGGGAGGTGGTGCTGATTTGGGTATCGATGCTATTAATGGATTTTCGTGCTGTATAATTTTTTTATTTATGGCCTTGTATGTTTCTTTAATGACGGTGTTCACTTGAGGAATGTCGAGGTCAGCGTGCAGCCTAGAGTTGCGCATATACCTAGGAGCACCTGTTATCATCCTTAGAACCCGATTCTGAGTGACTTGGATTCCGACTTCCTCTAAACTATTTTCGTCCAAAAGGTACTCCATCCGGCTCACAGTTTATTCATCTTATAGATCCGACGTTTTCAACGAAAAGGTACTCAATACAAAAATGTTTCCGCCAAAAAGTTCTCTATCCATTTGCATCAGTCAAAACGTACTTTATTCATGGTTTACAAGTCGTGAATAACCACGTTTTCCACCAATCCAACTGTTTTGCCACACAATAGAAGAGAAAAAACGGTCAATTAAAGAAAAAAGTGTGAGCCTATGATCTAAAATAATGTGCTACAGATTTTTGCGTTTCCTGCGAAATTCACTCAAGTGGATATAGTACTTTTTGCGATGCAACCTCCTCAATTGTTCCTTTTAAGAGCGGAGGCGACATACCTCCAACAGCCAGACGATACTCTTGAAGCTAAGAACCCCTCGGTTTATCCTCAGGCATAGCAGTTTCGAACCCCCTCCCTCTCAGTTTTCCAGCACGTTCTGAATTAGATACCGGGTTGTATTTACATTTTGAAAATTATCATGTTGCTAAATTTAGCGAAAGCTATGGATCGGAACAACCTTGCAGTAACTGCCAATTTGGTGGGATATGGTTGATAATACTTAAATAAACCTCACCATCAGAACTTTGTCATAAAGTATTTAGATTTTATTGACAGCAGTTCTTCAATATTTTCGTCTGCCTTTTTTTCAAGTACCTTAGTTTCTGTTTTGTTTCTACTACTATGTAACGCAACTCATTCAATCAATTTGCTGCATTATTGCCGCATTGTTGGTGTTCTTAGTTCAGTTTCAGTTCGAAACGTGGTGAGAGTACAGTAAAGGGACCAATTTCCCACATCGCCTTTTATGAGTCGACAAGTATATTACAGATGTGTACTGCCATCTTTTCGAAATGAAATAAGTTTAAAGTGAAAACTTACGTACTTAACGTACGTATTTGATGGCTTGACTCGTGCCCGCCAATCCGGCGAAGATCACTGTCGTCGAAAATCACTCGAGACGAGCTGGAATGAGCCTTCAGTGACTATTAAACTCGCCTTATTGCCTGCATCCACTGAGGTACATATAATGCGCCATAAAATTGTTTCCGCTTCCAACCCACCTATCGCTTTCCCAGCCAGTTGTTTGAGGCTGGGAGTTTTAAAAAAACTCTGTTGCCCCGTGTCGTTTATAAAATTGATAACCGCGTTCGGAGTAAAAAAGATTTTTTTTAAAGGGATCCGGAAAAAGTGGAAGGAAACACGAACCCATTTTATTATTTCAACATCCGCGGCTCTGAAGTATGCAAGAATACGCATTTCTTTTTCGTGTTTGTACACCTGTAGGGTGTTTCGCAGTTCTCATGAAAGCGGATATCGGTGTCTCCATTCCCATAGACCTATTGACTGGTGCGTGAGTGTTAGTCGATACCTCGATAAACAATATTAATGATAAAATGTATTACGTACTTCCGGAATATACGACCGTGCAGAATCTGTACAAGCAAAAGGAGACAGTTTCACGGCTGCGAGTGATCAACATTTCATACTGGACTCACTTAAACTCAAATTTTGCGACTCTACAGTTGCTGCAAATTAGTACAGAAGGGCTCCTTATTTCAGTGTTAGATGCCTTTCCAATGGAGTGATTTCATCACGATCTAGTTGTAATTAACTGACGGGGGAGAATCTTCATATTAATTAGGTACAATGTATTAAAATGTGCCTATTGATATAGGACGTGTTACCGTACTCACTTTCCCCGCAAAAAAAAAAACCTCTTGAGGGTACCGGATGGGTTTGAATTTTCAATACCTCGCTCAAGGCGACTCATTTGATTCACAGGAATGTTATGTATCTAACAAACGAATACACTTTGACTACCATACATGTTTTACGTATTTAGAAAGCTGAATTTTTAAATTTGAACCCCGAAAGCGGTACAGCGGAACATTATCGCCCAGTGCGGGAATTTTTTAAAGCAACTTCCTTAATTCGGAGAAGTGGATAGGTGTACATACTGCGAACAGAAATATTTTTCCGTTAATTTTTTCCAAAATAAGCGTTTGAAACCAAATTAGAATGAATACCTGTTTTCTCTCCCTCCTCAAATATTGTTGATTTTTTTAATTAAACTCTGTAGATTCATAATGGGCGTTTCCCCCGGACTTACAGACAGGAATTTGGCTAAAAAATCACATTTCCAAGAAGCAAAATATAAAATTTGCGAAAATATTTATCAGGAAACTTTCAGTAGAACCTGGAGCATTTTGGTGTATTATAATCAATATTGAACCTTATATTCCCCAAATATGCACATATAGGTACATGTACTGGGTGAATGATGTGAAAACTTGACGTAAACATTTTTTTTTTTTTTTTTTTTGAAACTAGACCGAAAATGGAGCAAAATTCGGCTAATCGGATTTTTCTACCTCAGCTCGTTCCAAAGGAACGATTTTTTAAAGGTTTGATCAAGAAAACCACAATATGTGCCATACAAGCCGACATTTCTCCGATCGAAAACGATTTTTTTCAAATGTTGATCACATTGTTTGCTTTAAATGTCCTAAAACATTAGTGCACAGGACCGCAATTGCACTTCAAACATTAAAAACTGAAGAAAAAAAAAATTCTGAAATTCTTGTACCTTGACTTTCGGGAAAACTAGGAAATTAAAGCAGCTTTTTAATGGTATGGATCTTTCTAAAAACAGAAAAGAAGGTATCACAATGATAAAAGTAGCAAAACTTTGACCGGCATAAATTGGAAAAACTATTGAATCCAGAAAATTGGTTCTTAAGTACGAAATGGTTAATAAACCAGTACAAAACAATTGTACCAAACATTTATGATCTCTCTTCGCAAAGTAGCGCCATGTATGGGAGGCCCTTAACTGCGGTACATGAGATGCCAAACTTTTTTTTTTACGTGGTGGTGGTTTTTTTTTACTGCAATTTCTAACAGAAATTGGTATGGAATCGCAAAATTTATGTTTTGCACTGATTATGAACCATTTGGCGTTTCAAAAATATTTTTCCGGATTTAATTATTATCTTAATTTATACCTTTCGAACTTTTGCTCATTTAATCCCTGGGGCTCCTCATTTGTCGTTTTAGAACGTACCCAACGTTTTTTCGCCTAAAAACTAGAATAACTTCAAGTAATCGAAAGGTAATCGCTAGGATGATTAAATGTAACTTAACGTCCAAGTTTTGCTCAGATACTGAATTGAATTTAATATGACAACTTTGATTTGACTAGGTCAAGGCGCAAGAAGGAGCAACCCCTCCTTCAAGACCTATCATTCATGCGGGTTTTGCATACTTACCGAGTCGTCTGTCACAAATCGCCTAACAAAATAGATTTCCTCTCGTCATTAGTAATGATGTAGCTCTCTACCATTGTCCTGTTGAAATGTTGATATCGATATAAGCCACAGTGTTCTTAATCGGGATCCGGAGCCACAATATAATATATTTAGTACATGTATATTATAGTAACATTCCCCTATCAAACCAGTTAGAAAAGAAAATTGTCGCTACTCATGGTGTTTAGAGAGTTATCCCATATGTGGAACATTAATGTGTGTACTTTTGGTTTATTATTTGCTCTATTTTTGTAATTTTACAGCATCTAAACCAGGGGTCTCCAAACTACGGCCCGCGAAAGGATTTGGTCGGGCCCTCCGCCCGCGGACGCCAATGGAAAAAATTAAGCTACCGCCAGAACCGTAATAATTCAAATAAATAAATACAAAATATATTTCTCATAAATGCTTTGGTTTTATATTCCTGAAAATGAAATTGTTGTTGTTTCTCATTGAACAACAAAAAAGTAATTATGGAATTTAAAAAAAATATGTACAATCACTAAAAAGTTTTGTTTCCTGTATTGGGGATAGTCTTGAATTTGTCGAATTCGTCTAGGAGTGCTTAAAAACCTTGTTTTCAAGGGTCTGACTTCCAAAATTCCATTTTTGAAAATTCAATTGTTAATATTTTTGGTTGAGTAACAAAAAAATAATTACGGAATTTAAAAAATATGTATACAATCAATAAATATTGGCTACAAAGCCTTTTAGGAGTTCACTCCAGTATCCAAATTACTACATCACTACATCACATGAAAACATAAACCATAATAAACCAAAAAAACTCAAATGTTGCCACCATAAATCGGGCCGTATGTCGGGAATGTTTTGAGCTACGAACCTGGGGAAGGGATCATTCGATTCCTCATGGAAATTTCTTCAAAACGAGTTCAAATTTAGGCCGCTTCGACTTTTTTTGAGGTTTTTAGGGATTTTGCAAAACTTCGTCAACCCTTAAAGGGCTCTTTGATTTGAATGGCTAAAGAATTGGAGCGCTGTCGGACCAATATTGATTTTCTCCTGAAAATTTCAGTATTTTGCCCCAGCCGTTAAAGAGAAATCGTGCGTATGGTGTTCGGACGGAAAATTTTTTATTGCAGATTCGGATTCTACACCCTTTGAAACGAAAACCATGAAATTTTCAGGGGGGTTAGGAGTTTTTTTTTTTTTTTCAAGAGCGATTACAATGGTTTATTATTGAATAATAAACCAAAACGCAAATGTTGGCAGCATGAATTGGGCCATACATCGGGAATGGTTTGAGCTACAGACCTGGGGAGAGGCTCATTCGTGTAGCCAAACTCGTGTAGGGGCGTTTAAAACCACTGTTTTCAAGTGTACAATTTTCAACATTTTCCGGGAGAGGGCCCCTGGATCCTCCTTCGGCTGGGGGACTCCTCTGTTGGCCCTCGCCACCGCCTCCACATCATGACACGGCCCTTGGGGCAAATACTTAGGAGATAGTTGGTCTAAACACTCCATTATTGCACAATATTTATTAGTTCAGTCGTACGTAAACCATGAGTGAACAGATCTTAGCTCTCGAAAAGGATAACTTGAAGAGCGAAGACACCCTAATTGCGATCAACCGTTCGAAGTTTCTTACAGCAGTAAAATTTCAGCCTACACCTACTTTCCCTCTTCACACCTCTTCCGTAGAGCATAAAACTAGTGCTGCTATAGTCAATATTCTTCCGGTATAATCTTGACATAATAAAACACGTTTCCGAAGTTTCCTGGAGATTCCTTTCTGTATCAAATTAGTCGTACTAGTCGAGGGCCGAAATTAAATTGATTAAAAGTTATCTTTCGTAAATTTCCGTTTTAAATGTACAATTTCATTGTTCACTTCAAATTTGTCTTTTAATTATCTTTGACCACAAACGCCTATTTGGACCTAAGTTTCGATCAACAAAACCACCTGTACATATATAAGTTGTTTCCTAACTTTCACAGACATTTTCAACTTGAGATTTTGGTAAATTTTCCAAACGGTACCACAATCAATGTTCCTCACCGTTAATTAATGAGAAACGTGTATGTTTAAATCTTGGCCGACGTAGCTCTACTTTGCTGGGGCAGTTTGATAATTTTGCGAAATCTGTAAATATTTAATGGCTGTTGAAGATTAATTAAGGATCTGTCTATTGAAATGTCGGGCTGAGATCGGTCATATTTCGGTGGGATCCCAATTTAGTTCGCCGCAGTTCCAACTAATACTTGATAAAACTATTAATTTCTGTACTAAAGTATCTCTACTTCGAATGGTGCAGTTTGTTTTTGAGATGACAAGGTTAAATGGTCTGCTAAACCCCTTCCGTCCAGCTTTACGCCGATCCTTATGGCCGATCCACGGTCGGCCCCAAGAACAAGCCCAGAGCCGCACCGCAGTCTTGCTCCACCTCCTTCCTTCTTCTTCGTTCTTCTCGTCCCCCCCACTCTCTGGATGCTTGGTTCATTCATAAGTTGGAAGGAGGCAGTTCAGAAGTGGTCGCTCACGTGGTGTTCAAGGAGCCTGGGCCGTCCCCCAGCCGTTATAGTAAAGAGAGAGGTACAAAAAAAACTAGGAGGATTCCCAAGTTCCCGCGAAACTCCGGATTTTCGTCATTCGCGTTCTAAGCAATCTTTCGGATGGTTGTGCCGTGATATGTAGTGGACCATTGATAATCATGAGCTGGGTTAGCAGTTGGTACACCTGCCTCCTTATTTGGATGGCCGAAGCCGCCCTGGCGCTTTCCAGGACCCCGTTGATCGTGTTTCAGCACGAGGTCATCAACTTTGCCTCCGAAGACATCGTACACGAGATCCTTTCTCAAACAACCACCTTGCCTGACAACCACTACCACCACTACAAAACCTCAAAGCACCTACGCACCCTCTACCAAATCGGGGTAAGTTCCAACATATCGAATTGTACGCCCGTCCGAACCTAGCTAATCATGCCAGCTGTTGTGACAACCTGTTGCTTTGATTGAGTTCCGGCTTGACAGTTCAATTTGCCCCGAAATAGCCCTCGTCAATTAATCTAGAAAATTGATGAATTGCTTATTCTTTTGTTACCTAGCCGTTTTGATCCAAATATCGCATGAGACCATTTCAAACAAAGATATTCGCCCTCTAAGACGCACCGCATTCCTGTGTGTCAAGATCAGTTGATACGTCCGTCCCATTCAAACAAGAGGTATGAATGGGAACCGACCCGCGTTTAGACTCGCGCGTTGCTCCCACAATTTTTCGCGAAAAGTTTCTTTTATCCTATTTGTTTCTTTCTACAAGAGCCATTGACTAGTTCGAAAGTTTTTATATTTGTGCTCACAAAACGATTCCAATTAAAAAACGGAGCAACTTCTGGAATACGAAGCAGTGTTTTAGTGAAATTTTAGCGCATTTCCGAAAAATGTTAGTAGCTACATTTTTAAAAGGCTTTCCATGAATCTGTTTTGAGCGGTGGAAAATCTAACTCTAAACGTTAACATACTTTCGCATGAAAATCTACATACGTGAATATACGCGGAGAAAAAATTCTTTCTTTTCCTTTGCTGACCTATTCTTTAGAATAACTTGAAAGAATTAGAAGTTCAATTAAAGAAGAAAAATATGTGTTCAATGTACCATAAATCCAATTTGAATAAAATTGAGAAAATTTTCTCATGAGGTCTTGCTGTGTGATGTCCTTGTACGTTACGATGTTACTGACGGATTTTAAAAGCCGGTTTGATATTTCCGGATACTCCGAGGATTTTAGAGTTCTGAAAGGCCTTGCTAACGCTGCAAACTGTCTACGGACGATCTCAGACTGCAATTACAGCGTTTTGATCCGCAGAAAACTTCTTCCGAGTTTTTTTGCGCTTTGTTATTGGTTACTACCATCGTACTCCTCACTACAACAATGACTCTCAGCGGTGCTAATAGCTCGGATGCTTAAAAATTACCGGAGAGTCAATTTTAGTTCGATACTGTTGAATCTTAAATCCACCTATTTCAGTTTCAGGCAAATCAAACGATTATTAACTTACAGTGTAGATATCCATCATTGCACCGTTACATTTCTTGGTATTTAATGTGTTTTCAAAATAAAACCTGTACAATGAAAGTCACTAATTTTGCTTAATTTACACCAAAAATGAGAGTTTTGTGTTCTCGCGAGAAGTATCAAATATTTGTATCATCCAAAATCGAAATTTCCATTTGCCTGTTCCACATCTTCGTCTCACCCTATTTCGTTTCGGTCCAATTTTAACGAAATTTTCAAGGATTGTGCGGGTTGGAGTGTAGGCGATTTTCATCATCTTCATATTAATGCGTGCGCGAAAACACGTTTCAAGAAAATCACGTAATGGGGTTTGAATCAATCGCTTCAATTTTAACCGAAAACAACTGCTAAACATCGATTGGAAGGGAAGGTGAATGAAGTCTCTCACCAAACGTTTCTTTTACAGTGATACGAGGAAGGTTGGAAGTTCTAACTCTGTCTCTTGAAATGGATAGTGATTGTTAATCCGAGCTTCGGATTTTTGGACCTTCGGCTTGTACTTTTTCCAGCCACGTTATAAGATCACTCAATTTATAAATTATAGACTAGGTTTAAAGAACATCACGTGGTTTTTATTCCATAGCAAATAAAAATGAGATCATTGAACATTGTCCTATAAACACATTTACCCAAAGTTGGAAAGAAAGAGCTTGCTGTACGTTTCCGACATAATACCTTGATTTACTATCGCCGATGCGGGGTTGATGCCCATGTGCCTGACGTCCCGATCGTAACTTTTCACTCATTCAGAAATGAATCATAAAATTCATGAAGTGGTTTCAAATTGAATCTTCTTTTTTTTCCGCTGGCGATTGGAAATGCATTTGCTAGGCAATAAATCAGACACGCCCGGAGGAAATGGGACTAAAAACATGGAGCGTAAAAGTATTTATTCAAAAGACACCTAACCCGTTTCCGGTGAGGAGAACGGGTCATTTATGTGATATTATTTCTAACGGAACATCCGTTTTATGGTTACGGGGTTTCCGCTAATGCAGCTGGTTTACGTTTCATGATTTAGCGCTCAGCTGTACACTTAGCATTTGGCATGCCAAATTTTTGGTAGAAAACTAAAGTGTGCATATATGTGAGTGTATAAAAGGGTCGGAAGTTAAAATCCGAAAATATGGCGCGTAACGAAAATCCCCGTTCCTCATATTTTTTGATGTGCTATTCCAGGAAGACATTCGCGTGCATCGCTCATGTGCATAAATTTGCCCAGATCACACTACCTTACTTACTACCTTTGTTTCTTCGAATACAAGCAATTTTTTTTACAGCAGATTTGAATTTCACACTCGGGTTTCATGAAAATGTAACAACTCAATCGATTTTGTTATCATGCCCAATATGCTGAGCGAGCGGTCAAAAAAGTGAAATTGGAGTGTGCGCAAATATTTTCGGTTTTTCATATGGAAATATAGTTTTTATACTTAGTTCAGATTTAGTATGGATTCTACGCTTAATTTAAAGAAAGTTTGAGCCGTCATTCGATTTTTCCGGTGGAGCACAACCAAATCAGTAAGTGTAGCAGTTCAGTACAGTTGCTAAGTCATCAAAATTGTGCGAACAAATATTAGCCAAAACCCTAAGCAATGTGTGCCATGTCCGTTTTCATTGTTTTCCAACTGATTCACGCGGAGCTGTCCGTTTTTTCATTCTACAAAAGTAGCACTTTTTCACCCTAATTCTAAAAAAATAAAACAGGTTAATGGTGAAATATTGACAAAAATGGTAAATCAGCGTATATCTAAATTTGCATGTTCATTGTGTGGTTGTATTTTCATTTACAAGAAATTTATCGAGATGAGGGTCAAGTTTTAGATAGGTGTAATGAAGTGAATGCGAAGGATCCGAGTTAGTTATCGTTTCTAGCTACTACTTCCTACGAGTTCCTCAACTATCATTAATTTTGTTAAGGTATTTAAGTACTTATATGGAAAAGAGAATGTCAACATCTTCTAATGTTATCACTTTTCCGAAAACGTATCCATGATTCAATGTGAGTCGTACACACGTGGAGCGACCAGAAAGTCGTTCAGGGTTCGGACCTGTTGGCAAAAACTTTTTCAAAAAGCGCCTGCGACTATGGATGGTCGATTGTTACAGTCAATCAATGGATTATTTTCGTTCGTTAATTTGGGGTGGACAAGTTTTTATAAAACTCCAAGAGGGAAGGTAGAAACTCTTTGATATAATCGTACCACATAAGCATGAAGTAAAAAAACTTTGAGGGTACCCTCGGAAATGGTTTTCAGAATAACTGAAAAAGGCAAACGCTCCTCCAAACAGTACCAGCTAGTGAATTTTTGTTCCTGTCGGGGTAAGACAATCTTCAAGAGCCTCGAAGTCATTCAATTCTTTGTCGTGAAAGTTGGGAAATCCCAGCCGACCCGAAATTTTCAATAAACTTTTCTGTAGATGCTCTGCACTGTTCCATCATAAGCCGTGCAACTAGGCGGGAATGAGTTACAGGAACAATTTTTAACTGTTTTTGGCCAGTGAATCGTTGCAAAATTTCTTAATTCCTGCACTATTTGAAATGTTTAAAATTAATCAACAATGATCATTATCATTGATAACATTTTAATTTCTCATCTTTTTGAGACTTCAAAATCGGATTTTGATGTGTTTTCTGATTTACTAATGGAATTTGTACATTCTTCGCTTTGTTACTTTTCCAATAACAATTATTTAACGTCACAATTGTGAAAAGTAAGGTGTTGATTCGATTGTTGGCCACAATAGATAACAAACTAACAGTGCCTATAATCCATGGATGGAGCGGGGCCTTCCAATGAACGGGTTTTTAATGATAAATAAAGTTGCAACAGCCGGTGACGATTTGGGGCGGATATTGCCATTTTGTTCTACCTTTCTCCTGTAGGACCGACAATTATTAATAACCTACGAAACTAATACACTTCCTGTGATTTTATACCCTCAAATCGGTTTGAATCTGTCGTTTGATTCATTGATGATTGAGTCCATGACATTTTGGACCTCATAATTATTACGGCTTCACAGATGGGGAAGGAGGTTTCAGTGGGCGTCTCGTGTCTATAGGGACCGGGTTAAGTAATCTTAAAATTACGTAATGTTTCCCATTCCGGCAGAGAATTTATGTCGTGTGGGAAGCGAGCCAGCCGAAAAGTCAATCGGTCCATCTTAATAAGTCTGCCGGTAATTGAAATAATAATTTGTGTTATTTAATGTAAATACCAATTCTCACAAACAATAGAATTTCGGAAGTGTTCGGATGAACACAGTTGATTTACTATAACGCCCAGATGAAGAACTCGGCTCTTCAAAATGCTACGGTAAACATATGGTGACTATCCGTATTATATGTGGTGACTATCTGCATTTCTATAATGGTTTATAAATATATTGTTTGGACTTGAAACCTGAAATATGCAAGCGATTTGATTTCAACTTGGAGAAATCGTAATTATTTTCTATACTATTGATCGATACACTATCGAAAAATAATCCTTAACTAAGTTTTCTAATTACAGCTTCTTGAATATCAACACTTTCCCTTGACAATGAGTATCACACTTGTCCAGAAATTTAAGGGATAGGCTCAACTTCGACTTTTAGAGCAAATTGCATCTAATTTAGTTCCGGACGAATGATTTATTGCGCATCGGTAGCACTTTGAATCGCTAATAACTTTCCACACTTTTGCAGCATATCCTCTCGTCAGTTTTTGGACATGCATCCACATAACAAAATTGTTATATTTAATATAGTGGATTCATAGTTGGGATCCAAAACTAAAGAGCAGCACTGTAAAAAAATCATGCTAATTATTACAAAAGGTTTATAATTTTTGTATTCCCTTCAACGTAAATCTCTGATTAGTTTATTAGACGTAGTCTGTGGAAAATTCACTAAAATTAGCTAGTACATATCCCATAAGTGTATTGCATACGCCTAGAAAGGAGCTCCATTTATTATTCTCCGGAGATCTAGTAGGAAACTAATCTTCCAGCAGCTACAATAAAATTCCATTGCAATTTATTAGCTGGTTCTATATTCACATGATACCACAAAATCACTATGTCCAAGTACATTCGCATACGTGTTCACGTTATTTCTGCTGTCAATGTTCAAGCCCGAAGGGAGAGTGAACGGAAGAACGTAAAGGCCCATTTCATATTTCGAAATTTTTCGATGTTCTGATTGTTCAACATTTCGACCCTTTCATTTCACCATTTAGCAATGACAGCTACAAAAGACTAGAACTCACAACTAAACCCAGTAGGTATGTGATTTCGGACCCAAGTTTTGTTAATCAAGCAGTTTCGGGAAAAACTGTGGACGGCGAAATTTAGTTTTTTGGATTTTACGCATCGTGAAACCACAGCAAATTATGATGGAGGTAAACATTTTCTTAGTCCAATACAGAGGTTCATTATTGAAAATAATAATTATTTAAGTTAATTATTAACCGAAATCTATCAGATTGTGGCCCTCTCCTTTTGCAACAGCTAACTCAACGAACGGTCTACGGTTTTTAATTTTCTGTTTGTAAGGAATTTATTTTTCGTGATCTATCAATTCCTCGAACGTTAGATCAGTGGATGATAAATGTACTGATATTTAATTCATGACAAACAAGTTTATCTAAATAATACATACGAACCAATTCACAGAATTGTTCTACTTCTTTTTTGCTGTTTCATGTAGGTTGTTCGAGGCATTTCAATAACATTTGAACAATCTTCGTAAACCATTTCAAAATGATCCAGTTTTAAGTCCGTAAATATTTTTCCGAAGATAAAAACGAAGAACAAATTAACTATTATCGTTAACCGTTTTCCCATTTTATTGATTGTATAACACATTTTTCTCATATTTGAACACTATTTTTTCTTTAAAAAACGCTGCAAATTCTTTCACTGGGGTTTATTATTCAATTGGCTTGCGTTCATGATTTGAATTTCTACTAAGCTACTATTTCTACTATCTACTTTCTACTATTTTGAATTTCTACTTTTATCTAAGTGATAGAGCGATTATTGAATTTCAGGAGGCACACAAATATGAACAACTGATCAATTCAAATAGGTATTTTGGTTGATAACTGATTTACGTGCTCTATGCATACCTCCTGAAATTCAATAATCGCTCTATCACCTGTGAAACACGCACACTCCAAAGCTTAGTATAAATTCGAATCATGAACGCAAACCAATTGCATAATAAACCCCAAAAATTGGAGACTTTGCAGCGTTTTTTATGGTTATCAGAATGCTTCAACCCGTGTATCGGCTACAAAGCCTTTTAGGAGTTCATTCCAGTATCCACATTACTACGTCACTAGGTTACTGATATCAACACAAAAACAATAATAAACCAAAAAACGCAAATGTTGGCACCATAAATCGGGCCATACATCGGGAATGGTTTGACCTACGGACCTGGGGAGGGGCTCATTCGATTCCTCGTGGAGTGTTCTTCAAAAAGAGTATAAATTTAGGCCACCTTGAGTTTTTTTGAGGTTCTTAGGGATTTTATAAAACTTTGACAACCCTTAAAGGGCATTTTGAATCAAGTGAGAGAGCTGGCTCAAGAATTGGGGCTTCGCCGGACCAACATGGATTTTTCCTGAAAATTTCAGCTTTTTTGCTTCAGCCGTTTGGGAGAAATCGTGCGAATTGCAGACCCGGATTCTACACCCTTTGAAACGTAAACCATCAAATTTTCGGGGGGGGGTTAGAATTATTTTTTAAGAGCGATTACAATGGTTTATTTTTGAATAATAAACCAAAAAAAGGCTATCTGATGAACTGACCCGCTTTTTTGGAATAATGAAAGAGTTGACTTTCTAACTTAACTATAAGGCCAAATACCGCTAGGAATGACACCTTTACACATAAATGATTCCAAGAAGACAACATTTTTGAAAGCTTTAATTGTTGAAATGTTTTGAGAATTTTCAATTTTTTTTTTTTCGGTGGTTTGCTCACACATTACTGAATTTACGTAAAGCTATCCGGATGGGCTCATTCAATTCATTGAAATAACCGCTATGAGTAACAAACGAACAAAAAAAAACTTAACAATTCTACCCTTCAGGGGAATATCGATGTTATTGCCTCGTGAATTTTGGTCCAGCTGTTAAGGAGAAAAGATCCGGATTCCGGATGAGTAGCATTTTTAAATTGGTAACCAATAAATAAATTTTTTTATAAGCCGATTGCTAAGGTTCAGAGTTGAAATGAACAAACCAATATTTAATTCGTTCATCACACATTTCAAGAGCGTGCATATAACTAACGCACGGACGGTTGGAATTCTTCATCAATGACATAACTCACCATTCGGACGGAAATAACTGCGGACCAAACAGGAAATGTGAGGTATACCTACCTAAAAACCCAGGAGTGGCGCCCCTCACGCTCCATTCTCCCTTTTTATAGATTTCCTGTTTGCCGAGTACAACACGCGTTTACATTTGATTTTATGGCCTTCCGAAGTGGACATTCAGTTGGCTTTTCAAAGTGATTACACATTTCTTTGGTAGGGTCCCACTCCTACAGGCAGTTCCTTTTATCGGTAGATAAACTCGTAATTAGGGATCTTCCGATGATATTGATACGAGAAGGTAACAATACTTTTATTCCATTGCCGAAAGAAAGTCTACGGGATCAAATTAGTTCCTTCTGGTGTCAACCAAAGCAGTTATAATTTCCACACTAGATTCTCATAATTCATATCTAGATTATTGATCTCTAGCTCAGGACCAATCTGTGATGTGTGTTGTCGAAGATTTTTCGATCGAATCCAAAATTTCAGTGAACATAGTAAATCAATATGAAACATCTTTCTCGAAAATATTCGGACATCCTTTTTTAGCATCCTGGGGTTTTCGGATGGAAAGTAGTTAACATGGAGTTTCCATTAGAAATTGCTTACATTCTGCTACCAAATCATTTTAACTTACATTTGGAAGCTTGTCCAATAGCGCTACTTCAATTTTCTTCCACGAATTTTGTTCTGACGTTTTTTTCCTTTTGGGAGATAAAAAATGTATTTTCTCGAAAATCAAATTTTCCAACCATTTGGGGTTTCGTAGTATCCAGAACAACTTTTCGTTCATTTCTGTCTGAGTATGTATCTGTCCGTGTATCCGCAGATCTTTTTAACAACCCCAATTCCTCCTAAGCTTTCCTCCCATTTTGATCAACTTGTCAGGGAATGTTTCGGTGAGGCTGCTCATACTGCAGTATGAGTTTCATTACTCAGAAATGAGTGCATCAGCCTACGCAAATGTAAAATCCTCGAGGCTTCAATTTCTGAGGTGCTGTGGTCCGATAACGCTCAAATTCGCCGGGTAGTCGGAGAAAAACGGTCTGACAATCTTTCAACGTAAAAATAGTGACTGTCATGTAACTAGATGTTACCCATATGCGAAAGTGAAACCCTTGTAAAAAGTTTCCACAGTTTCCATATAATTTGTATGGCATTTTTAGCGACCGCATGAGTTAGAATGTAGATTATTCTCTTTGAGTTTTGACTCACAAACCAATATTTGATTCTGAGCAAGAGAAAACGTAAAACCCCCAAACCTTCATTTTCTCAAGTTGTAGTGTTGCAATTGAGCTCAAATGTTTAAGGCAGTCTGGGGCGATTCAATCATATCAATTCCAACGCTACAGTATCATTTGTACCTACTCCACTTGTTCATGTCACATAGGCGATGAAAGTTTGGGCCTTACCCAGCTTGCATGTTGTTTTTATGGCATTTCCAAGTTAAATATATGGGGATATGGTCGCCCCTTCCATTGAGGTGGATGCGGTAATAAGGCTCCGCCACGCTCAGAGGATGATGCAGATGTTAGAAAACGTCTGATTCATCTCCCAAGGCGACAGATTCTAAAATCGGGAAGGGCCAACTAACCACATCCATCACACTTCCAGGGCTCTGAGAAAAACCCGGGGGGGAGGGGGGGGGGGGTGCAGAATAGAGTAGTAACTCTCATTCATGGGGGGGGGGGGGGTTCGCAATAACTATTAGGGCAGGGGTTTCAAGTTTATTAAAGTGGTCATTATTAATCAGCATCAAGCGTGTGGGGAATGTGAGTGATTGAGGGCGTCAGGACAGCTACAGTAAGGGTCGGTGGTCGTAACCACGCTCAAGCTAACATGTGAGGTGATGGAAAGGTTTAGTTGCCTCTTCCATTGAGGTGGATGCGGTAATAATGCTCCGCCATGCTCAGAGGATGGTACAGATGCTTGAAAACGTCTGGTTCATCTCCCAAGGAGAAATGAAAGGTTTTGAGTAGAAGTCCACGAACGCTAGGTCAAGTAGTGTACAGTCAAGAATGAAAAAGTTGAATTTGACTATAAGAAGGTTGAATTTGACTTATATTATTTATTTGACAATATATACCTAATATTGTTGTTTGGCTTTTAACGTTTTTGTGTTTGACCCTTAATTGTTTGACATTCCTGACAAGGGTAGATTTCGATCATAATCTCGACACCGAAACGAACTATTCAGTACTGATTCGAAATTACGCCCACGTAGCGATAACAGTATGCGAACGTTCTTCCCAATGCACTTTAAGCCGCGCCCTGCGTTCCGGTTTCCGCCTTTTTTCTGAAAAAAAAAATGGGTGGTAGGTACTTCCGGCAATGAACGATTTTTTCTCTCTCTCTCTCTCCCTCTTAAAGCGTGTGATTCCAGGTAAGGGACCGCACCCATTTTCGGAACCCAGATTGAGAACTGTAATCGCTGGGGAGCAGAAGAACTTCCTTTCTTAAAAGCAGTAAAGTAAAACGGCTATTACTTTCGTAATGACCGAGTGCGTAGAGCGGAAATTGCTGATTAGGAAGGTACGTTAAAAACATGGGTTGGTTCCAGGAGCCATTTCGTCAAATAAACAATGAGTATTGTTTTAACCTTCCACATTGTTTGATGACATTTTTGTGTTTGAACAATGACACACCTGTTCTGAGTATGGAAACGTACCTGAAACATACTACACGTTACACTGTGAGGATGCATATGCTATAAAAATAAGCGAATCAGATGTTAGAAAACGATGTTGATTCATTAACGAGGTTTTTGAACGTTGAGCTACAGTTTTTATTAGTTTTTTTATTGAATACAATCTAAATTGATAAACAGTACCTAATACCCTAAAGCTTCCATTAATTTTTAGCGAAAATTTAAAAATCCGAATCTACAATTTGTTTGAAGTTCATGTTTGTTACTGATGATGACCTAACCGTCGAAATCGATTTAACAGTGTAACTCTTTACTTTCGTGAAAATATAGACAACGTTCTATCCTACTCCGTTTTTATTTGAAATGGGTTTCCACAACTTCGTCGCGAGTGACTTAGTCCGTTATGCGGTACCCAACATCATGAACATATTTACCCAATTATGATAAAATGAATAACCAAACTTCATTCGGACTTCTGTGTGATGAGGATGAATGTGAACCCATTACCGTTTTTACCATCCTAACCCGAGCAAGGCAAGGTAAGCCAGCTACTTGAAGATGCTTAGAAACCAGGAGACTTATAAAGTTACAATTAGTAATCCGCAATGTAGTCATTTACAATGACTATGAATATAAATCAAAACAGCTGCAGTTCGCAGTACGTTTTTTGTTCATTCATTTGTTTAGTAAGCTATTAAACTTATTTGAATCAGGACACAATAATATAGGACATAAATAGAGTCGTACTTTACAGAATCTTTTAAAGAAAAACATCAGCAATAGTTTCATTACTCAAGATCACGGAAAACAATTTCTTAAGGTGCCCAGAGAACAGTCATAAGCATATCAACCAATGACGTCAACGATTTATAGACTCGACATATGGAGACGCATATTAGAAGATCAATGATATATTGATTATTTTGTTTTTCGTCAACTATCTACTAAAAATACGTAGACCTCTATTGCGTCTAAGATGGCCATACGTTCAACCTAATATGTTGGATAAGTAGTTATGTCAATACGTTCTTATCGGTGAACAGCCTACATTTGTAAGTGGTAGAGAATTTCACCATTTAGGAGACGTTTATGAGTGTCTACCGTCTAGCTCCGCATTACAGACGACAGTTTTGATCTATTAATAAACTAGATACCGACACCAATTCCTTCCGATATTTAGGTACTATTTGATTTTCTAAATTTCATGGAAGCTGAACATGAGCTGAACAATTTAGGAGGTTGCATCGCACAAAGGACTAAACGCCATTTTTTTCAATTTCGAGCTTATAGTTGGTTGCGGGTATGGGGGACAGTTTCTTCACGAAAATGAAATCGTTTCATCTCAAAACGTGCTCTATCCATTGAAAAATGAGCGATGAAAATCGAGTTTTCAACGAAAAAGTACTAAACAGTTGAGCTGTGTTCCAAGCCTCACGAGCCGTCATCTTATACAGGGTGTCCCAGGAGTTATGCACAATCCGACTCCTATGTGTTCCACAATTCATTTCTGACCAAAAATGCCTCCCAGCAATTATTTCCCAGAGGCCTCGTTTCCGAGCTACTCACGATTTAAGATTTTTTTCTTGTTTTCGATGTTATGTCATTAAAACTGTCATAACTCCCTCAATTTTTTAGATAGCTCAAATTTGATGACACCGTTGGAAAGAGCGTTAAATTTTCTATCTTTTTGATGTCAGAAAACTTTTTTTAAATTGCATTGAAGATGTACGATTGCTGCGCGAAATGGCAGTTTTGCCAAAATCTTGAAATCGCCTGATTTTCATCTCTCCTAGAAACCCCATGCATGCTTGACGCAGAACTGTGCAGGCCTGATAAAACGTGCGCCAAAATGTCAGCTTTCCAACGGTGTAGTTGTTTTGGTTTTTAAAAATATTTTTAGTTAAGGAAATGGTGTTTAACTGCAGAAAAATGTGTGTTTTCTGTTGAAATTGAGGTTTTTCCAAAGGTCTCGAAGATGAATGCAACTCGCCATAGTCGGAAATGAGTTGTAGAACAAGTAGGAGTCGGATTGTGCATAAGTCCTAGGACACCCTGTTTCACTAAAAAAGACCTAATGTTTGAAAATTGGGAAAGCTACGGAGGAGGCGTTGTCAGGGGCAAGGATATGCAATGACACGCACGACTCCCCTGTCTTGAAGGAGGGGTTGCTTTGTGCGCCGTGTATTATCAACCCCAATCTGATTTGGCCGTAGCATTGGGTGTTGTAATGTTGATAATTTGGTGTTTCTGACCAAATTCAGTTTTACTAAAATGTTTATTGACTCGAACATGTTATCCAGCTGTTGGACAATGGTAGGATATTGGGGTTTAAATCGAGTTCATACAAAGAGTTAGAGTTTAAACAAGATTGTTAAGATTTAAATTAAAAAATAAATATTTAAAAATGAAAAATGAAAATGAATTTAATGAATGAAAAAGTTCGTTTGAGATCAGGGTCTACGGCATTTCCAAGCTGTCCAGCCAAAGTCAGGATAATCGAAGATACGAGAGGCAGCTATTTTTTGTGTTCATTTACGATTGATTCCGATGATTTGCTTTCAGTTGAGTAGCTATACCACAAGTGAGTATGTTGACATGATTTTTGTGTACGGTTTTGCCAATGGTAATGCTTCTGAAGCAGCAAGGGAGTCACAATCCTCCTGTGTACAACTCACACCCTAGCGAACACGTCGGATAGTATGACGAAAAAATATTGGTGGATACTATTGTTTATGTCACTGATCCTTCTCTATCTAGTAAACTATCTTTTTTTTATCTAATAATTGTTCTACTAAAAATGTTTGTTGGGTGTCCCACATAATAGCGGGGGGGTGAGGCAAGAAAAGGTTGTGGTCTTTGACAGAACTAAGAAAATTCGTTCATTACGTCAAGCAACATGATTTTAAATTGTTGATTGCTCAAGGAAATTGAACTTGATTGCAAAAAAAAGTATTTTTGCATATAACGATTTCGTGTAATAATGATTTTGCTTGGTTTCATCCAGCAGATTAAAACGAAGCGTGACGTATGGGTGAAATTGTGCTCAAACTTTAAACCCTGAAAATGTTGTGTTTTCGTTCCCAACCGAAAACCGTTCAAAATGAGTTTTATAAGCAACAAAGTTCAGACTATTTCATTTTATACAAACAGGTTATTATAAGAGACGAGGGAGTCATTTTTTGTCACCGGGTAGAAGTTTTTTTCATGCATTTAGTAGGTTTCAACTGTCCGCAAGTAATGATATGCATCAGAAGCAGTGACGTCAATTTGAGTAAAAACTCGAAGGGGTTGCGGGGGGAGACCCTAATGAGGCTTTTATAGGATGTTCATCACCAGCGCATTAAAAACCACTTTAGACGCTTAAGGTGTTTATTACAGGGATTTCATTGTCATGTGACGAGCGAGGAAGCGAACGTGATACAGCTCGCACCCAAGGGATATAATAATTCTAGGCACGCTATTCCAACACCGGATCACTACCTATTCAACCGCGTTGCGACTTCGGCATTCGTAACTCGATCGCCTTGTTGAATGGGTTATTCGCACCAGGGTTCCCTGAGATGGATAATGGGTCGTATGCATAACACCGAAGCATTTGCGTTTGCTCTTAATACTCGAGCACATCATTTGATTTCTATGAAATCATAGCTTAAAATCATCTTCTAATATCCTGTGACTAACGATAAAAGCAGATGAGAAATTACAGGAAAACATACCTATGCATGAAGACTGCGCTTCGGAGGAAGAGATTCAGAAAATCGTACCATGGGTGAGGGGAAACCACATAGTTATCAGTAGTCATGGAATCCCGTCTGAAATGTCAGCGTTTAGTACAGGGAGTAGTTCGAAGATGTACAAAGTGACATTGCCTAGAAATATTTCAAGAATTTACGTAATTTCAGTGAAACAAACTTGGAATTGATTAATGACGATTTTTTTGAGTACGTAAAGCGAAAGATGGTGTGGAGCACTTTCCCCAGAACCTAAAATGAACGTTTTTCACCGGTATTTGAGTGATCCAGGATTTCAGGCAGCGATAGGGAAGACTCACGCTTCTTCTGCAAAACTTAGACTCGTTACAGGACAAATCACCTGCTCAACGCTATACATTGTTCTGTATGGTCTTTGGTAATGATTGTTATTTTGATGTGTATCTACCCCACCGCTCAGAAAAAGAACAGGGAGGAATAGCAACCAGGAACGAGGCAAACACGACTGCAACCAATGTGCTAGGGCAGTTTAACTTGGAATAGTACTGATAAGATGCGAGTTCGTTAGTTTTTGCTACTACTTCATACACCCTCGAAATTTGTCCGTTTCAATCATATGAATATGGAGTAGGTACGGGTTGTCGATTTAAACTTGCATCCTTTTATGGGTTGAAACATTCCTAACTGCAGGCATATCAAGCGGTTTGAGTTTGGGCATAAAAGTTGTCAATTGAGTTCTGAATCGGAAGATTAAACTATGGTTAACTGGCTATGATCGTCTTCTATACATCTACTGCCATCGTTTGTTAGACAGAGCATTTTATTCGATTCAACCCAACCACCTTTGCCACATTTCAACAGGAAAAACAGCTCTCCTAAACTGTTGAAGGTTTTCGTGGTTCTGATTTTGGAATTTAAAACTGTGAATGCTTCAGGTGGATTGAAATCATATCCTGAATTTTGGTCCAAGAGTCCTACAAATACTTAATGTTGGCGGACAAACTTTTTCTCTCTTTTTTTGCGCTAACGATTTCGAAACGTAAATTTTATAGATACATGCATTTTTTCTTTCTTATTGGAAATTGATTTAAAAACATTATTTTATACAGATGGCATTTGGTCATGCTGGACGTTACGTTGAACTATTCTCATCTCCGGTATCACCGAGTGTGAGTCGAGAATGCGTGCGAGTCTTTTCAGCGTCTGACGTGTATAGGAGGGAGCTATGTAATAGGTAGTCTACGAAAACCTGCTAACCACAATCATTCCCATTCCCAAACGTGAGTTCAGCCCCTCGTCACTATTTTCTGTCAATTTCCTTGCTGTTTAAAATTCTGATACGCAAAACATGTACCTACTACGATGATGCTCTCTCGACCGTCATCAATGACACAGTTTAGCGGTGTAGTTCCAAGACCATCTAATTGTCATCTTGTTTGTTGATACCTTTGAAATCATGTTTCCTTAGTGGGTCTGAAGATGGACAATTGTCAACGTTGGCATAAGAAGGATTGTTCTACATACGTCCCTAACAACCTTGGTCGCTGTAACTTACTGTTGAAGCCACCAGTCCTCATGCACAATACTTATGGAATCCATTGTGATGTCCATAGTTATCAAACATCTTTCAAAAATATCTACATGAAACAGTCAATACCCAGATTACCATCAATTCCGAAGCTACAACCCTGGGAAAAGATGGATGAACTTCTAAATTCGTTTTAGGAGGATTTTTTCCAGATTGGAGGGTTTTGTCCGCGATACAGGTGGACCTGAGAGGAAGTGACTATTGTTTTTCTCCGGACCGACTCTCTCGCCATAAGGGAAGGACATTCTTGGAAGCAGCAGGTGTAAAGCGAGATGATGATGATGAGGACGAAAGAAAAAGGGAGGACGAAGGATATAGAAGAGGTATACGGAGAGTAGAAGCACCTTGCCCTGCCCTGCCCAGGAGGGGCATGAATGGTCGGCCGTGCCCCTACCTCCTATCGCCTATCACGGCCTGCCCCGACTACTTCTCTCGGCCCGCGCACACACGCGCTACCATTGATAGCCTCACAACTGGACTTGTAAGTTACGTTGATAACAAGGTTCCAGACCTACTTCCGTTCAAGCCCTCGCCATTCAATTATTCTCCCCACCCCTGGGCCGATCGCTCGCTCCCTTATCTGCCTTCTTTCTCGTCAAGGCTGAGATTTCGAAATTCTTCTTGTTAACATCGCTGTGACAGGGGATGGAAGTGTGGCCCCCACGGTTCGATATCACAAATATCAACATCGCGAGGAAGGTTCACAGCTCAAACTAGAAAAGAGGTCACGTAAATATTCACAGCAAATAAAATTGAATGACGGCGTCATCTACAAGTTGAATCCCTCATGGATAGAAAACTCTGTATGACGAAATTGACGGTTCTTGTTTTTTTAAACTTACAGTAACTTAAAAACACCACTCATCGGAATGCCAATGTACCTTGCGGTATTGCTTTCCAGCAGCACTAACAGTTGACCGCTTTAATTCCAACTTACTTGGGGCTAATGATGAAATTCCTGCACTTTGAGATGTTCTCCAGTACTACCCCCAAAGATAAGCCTTTCAGCATCGTAGTTTGGAATGGAAAGAAGGTAGCCTTGGACATTATATCTGCAGCCATTTGTTTTCTCTCAACGTATAACGAAAAATATTTCTTCGAAAACTTGAAAATAATAAGCACCAATTACAGAAAATATTGAAAGTCGTGAACTTATGGAACAATGGTCTTAGCCACCATGTCTAGAAAGACAACATTTTGATAATAATATGGCGTAATAATTCTTAAAAGTCGTGTTGATGATTTTAGAGTAGATACCTAACCAACCCAGTCTAACACGAACATGACAACTCAGTAATAATTACAGTAATAATAGGGAATTATTCCCTTCCCCTGTTGATCCTCTTTTCATGACTGTAGCAGCCAGAACAAACCAATTCAAAGTAGAATAACTATAAAATCTGAATGTAAATTCCGTGAAACCGATAAATCGTTGTATTGATCGAAGTGTAACGATTCACTCTCTTCACTTGCTCCCTGGACCGGATTTCATCATGTCTGATAACCTAATCAATATAAAGTTACACTAATCCAAATTAATCCTTAAAATTCAATAATAGGCCAATAGGATAAGTATTAACATTTCTAAAATTCAGGACATGACTGCTCATTAAATAAACGCAGGAACGTATGATTGGATTGAACTGTAATATCGAGTATTGAATTGCAACAACGATATTAATTTCCACATCACTAACTACCTCATAGGGTGAACTTTAATCAGTACAATTCAGATCGGCATGTCCATTCATGTTTGTTATAGTTGTTGCCCTAACAAATCCAATGTATATTTGTTTAATTTATTCAATGCAGATTTTGGGAGATTTAAATACCCAGATTAGTGTCACACCCCAAATCATCTCTCCGGCTCACGTTTAAAAACTGCATAGCCTAGCATTTGAGTCCGGTTAATTTGAACATATGTCAGAGATCATCTTACATTTGAAAGAGAAACAGACGAATATCAACCATTTGTTCAATATGTTAATTTGTAGTTATTAATGTACCACCCCTACAGTAAGAAATATTCAATGTATTACGCCCTCGCAGTCGTGAAATTCTCCAATAATTAGAGGAAGTTATTAAGGAATTATGTTGTAAAATACTTCGCGTATCGAACATTCACAAAATCTGAATACATTTTATTATAAATGTTCATTAAGTACATTAACAGATGGGATTGATCTAGAATCACTAGTGTTGTCGTAAAAAGAATTCGAGTAGTCGAATTTTATTAACATAAACGAAACAAATTGTATTTCATTAGTTCATTAGATAATATCTAACGTGCCACGAGAACATAAATGTTACATAACTATATTGATTATAGTGGTCCTTCTTGCAATATTTAATGTAGGACCATTTAAATCAGCAATAAATGGAGATAGCTATACTAGTTGTACAATAAAACATTTTGCCATAGGCTTTACAACAATTTCTCAACATCGCTATAGGTTCTAAACTCTTTTTCCTTTGGAGAACTAGAAATATTTATATTTTTCAATATATATTAGTGATTACGCCATCCTCTTGAATCAAAAAGCTCGAAGTGGAACAATGGTGAAATAGTAAAATTGTATTGTATAATAGTAGACTGGTTTAGTTAAGTTTATAATAAGGTCTTCAATATTTGACATGTTTGTTGAATATTTTCTATATTTGAATATTGAAGGGAACCAGATGACCACATCAACATTTAAATGTATCGAGGGTTATTGTTTTTATTGCCAGTCATACTGTAAATGTGAGAATCGATGTGATAGGTGTGGAGAACTATGATGGCATTCAACCAAAGAACAGCCTACGTCGTTTTTCATCGATGACGATGACCAATGGAGGCTGATATTTCAAGCGATTGTCCATTTCAGGTGTCAGCGGTCCAAAAATACCAGCTCCGGCCCACAATAGCCCCCATCTCCTTTGCTTTGAATACCTACGCTGAATGGTAGCAGGTGGTTTAATTCAGAGCCCGGTTGGTTCCTACCTACGCAAAGTTTTGTTATGATTACACAGCGCTGCCAGCTGTAAGGAATGGAAATGGGAAGACAAGTAGGTTGGTACTGGGGAGGGGTGGTGGTGATATTTTATCTCGGACTCGGTCTGGTGATGGATATCAATTGCATAGCGTGGAGCTTGTCGACCCTAACAAGAGGGGCGACCCGGGGGGGATGGGGACCCCCTTTGTCCGTCGATGGGCTGCCCATTGAAGAAACGGGCCTCGTCTCGGAGGTACACGTGGGCCTTCTCTTCCTCAACAAAAAATCTCCTCCTTCAGTTGTTGTAGACATAGAAGAAGAAGAAAGAGGATAGAGAGAAAGGGGAAGGAGATGGGCCCCAAACAAGTTAAGTTTCTTAGTTCCTGGAACGAGAAGAAAAACCCGGTTCGTCAAACAGAATACATTCATCAAGGTCCCAATCAGAGTTTTCTCTGCTTACATTTCCCCCATGAGCTAGAAAACCGAAGCTTCACAAACTAAACGCTGAAACGAAATTGTG
Organism: Creontiades dilutus; assembly: GCA_031894815.1. Classification (NCBI taxonomy): domain Eukaryota; kingdom Metazoa; phylum Arthropoda; class Insecta; order Hemiptera; family Miridae; genus Creontiades; species Creontiades dilutus. The sequence goes on along the minus strand of JAVIWC010005349.1, from coordinate 308,301 downwards.
GAAATCCATTTCTTGGAAGAAAATTAAAATAATTGTTTCGTGGAAATGTACTGGGTTCTTCCTTTGAAATCCGTTTTCTTCTTCTTTACTAACTAGGTGATATCCAGAGGGCCATACCTCAACCTAAATCTTCCAGCTAGATGTAGTACAGTAACACCCCGCTTAGCGTACACAATCCGTTCCTGAAGATTGTCCGCACAGCGAAAGGTCCATACTGCGAACCTAATAATCCCATAAGAAATAATGGAAATAGCGATTAATCCATTCACTCGTCCCCGCACCTACCCATTTCAATGTTATTGCTAAATAATGACAACTAAAGTGTAAGTACATTATTATTAGGAGAAATATAAACAAATAAAGAAAAAGTAAGACAATAAACAAATAAATAAATGCATAAACCATGACTGCAGAAGCTGCAGCAACAGTAATGGTTGAGGTGACAGCTGACAATGATGGAGGAGGTTAAATCGTCACAACTCCTCAACCTTTTTATACCTATAGGACAAGGGTCCAGTTATTTAAATTTGAAGAAATATTTAATAAAAAAAGAAAGAATAAGACAAAATTGTAAACAAATGAAAAGCATTAACACTTACGACAAAGAATGTATGTAGACATACGGGGGCTGTGGAGGAGGAGAAGATGGAGGAGGGATTAGTGTGGCGACGATTGGTTCTCTAGAACTGAGACAAAGGTATGTTGGTGTCGGTTTTGGTATGCATGCGCCGAAATCTGCCCAAGAACCATTTTCTTCCACTCGCCAAATCCAAAATTCGGAAAAATATGTTCGCCCTAACTTTGCACGTTCCCCGGGGAAATGTTTCTTATAAGAACAACATTTTCAAGAGTAAGACTGTACGATAACCGAAATGTACGCAGTCCGAATGTAAGTGTAGCGGGGTATTACTGTATTTTCTGTCATCAGTTATTCATTTATTCGTACTTAACATACGAAGATTAATTAATTACAAAAAGTATAGTAAGTAGAATTGGAAAATGTAGACCAAAGAGATGATGAAAGGGGAATGAAATGTCACCTAACAAGTTAAGTTTGATGTTAGTGCGTGGAACAACAAGAAAAACCTACGAAAGTCTATAAGAATATTCATCAGTGTGATCTTATAAAAATCCGATATAGAAACGTCCCTGTATTACATTCATTACTTACCAATATCTTTTTATTTTCGATCCCTCTTTTCCCTTGCAATTTAGTAAAATACTATGTAAATGCACTCAGTAATCAATCGTATTTATTGTGTTATCAGGACTCTGAGAAGGACCTGCCAGAATGCGAAGCACGGGCGGTCTGCAGTAAAGTGGATCTGTACGATTCTCCCTGGATAGAGCGGCAGTGCCGGTGTCCGAAGCAGCAGAAATGCCCAAGCTCTCTGTCGCCCAACGACGGGCACACGATAGCCGACCGAACAAGGCAGTTCAAGGTAAACAACTTCACTGATGATCAAATAATCCATTTAGATTGGCTGCAACTCGAGTAATTGAATATGTATATACCTACCAGTGGATGGTGTTTTCATCGACAGATAAATGAAGGGCTGAATACCGATCTTCTGTTTTATTTGTTAGTTTTTAATACACGTATGACGTTAAGTTTGTTTCCGAATATACACTACCTCATATTGCATTTAAGCACTTTTTAAAAAACCACTGCCAAGTGGGGCAGGCAGTATCACTCCTCAATTACGATGCCCACATAAAATTAATTGTTGACAGAATTATTTTTAAAAACGCTGCAAATTATTACAGAAAGGTTTATTAATTCTACATTAAATAGCTCTTCAACTCATAACTCTGCCCAACTGTATATTATCATACTATAAGAATAAATCGTACACGTCACAAATCGTCTGTACTTAACAAGAAGTAATATCACCAGAAACCATATTGAAATGGATGAAATTTGGTAACAAACCGACTTCAATATTCAATAGGTAATAAACTAGATTTTTTGAACAGGACATTCCATTGAAATCGTAAAAGTCTACTGCTCTAGTGAATAAGATGATTTTGACTTGAACCAACTGAAAGTACCGAATTATTTGTTTAATCAAACTGTACCGATTATTTCGTACAGTTTTGCATGCATAAATAGAGTTGTTTACTTTTTTTTTTTTTTTTTCACACATTACAACGTTTGACGCCTTTCATATGAGGTAGGTATTTTTAATTTACAGGCAATCCCATGGAGAATATTGTCAAAACAATTTTGCCCATTACTAATCATTAAACGAAATTTACAGCACTTTATCGAAATAAAACTAATTTGGTACTCATACCGAAAGAAAATTAATGAAATGAGCAAACCGCCTATCTACCCTTCACTATTCTGTCTACATGTAACGAATTTTGTAATAAACTCGACTTCATGAAGATGAAATTTCATTGAAATTATTTCAACAGATCGATCGCCGTAGTAGGCAAATGATTTTCACGTTTCGCTTTACGTTCTTAATGTTTAAACCTAATTTTGTGTTCTTTGAGTTTACACCTGATTTCGTTCAAACGTATGTTGTCGTTCTTTTTTCCCCGTCCTGTGGGGGAGGGGATTTATGGTCAAAGCGATCTTGGTGGTTTAAATAAACAGAAAACCTGTATTCTTACTTCTAAAGTTATAGAAATTGGAATTTGGAAAATTTTTGGACCCTCAATGCTACAACAGGCTTGATCAAAGTTATACCGTAGATTCTGAACTAAATTTTTGATCATTTTTAATAAAATTTGGTCCACAATTGAATAAAACAGCGAAGGATGGACTTTTCTTTAATACTATTTTTATCAACGAAATTGTTATAGCTTGACCTCCTCAAATTCAATCATTTTACTGTTCAAGGTGCGCAGATTCCAAATTTGCGATGGCCGTAAAAGGCCATAGAAATGAATCCGATCAAAAATTGGTTAAAAAGGAGACAAAAACTCCGTCTATCGAGGTTTTTACTGAAACAGCGAATGGTGTGTCATTCCTGGTAATTTTTTAAGAAAAATGTATTGTGGTAGTTATCTGATCCCAAGAAGTCCACCCACAGCAAACAACAGCAACTTATAAACGAAAAAGTGTCCCACCAACCTCACATTTACAGGAGCATTACTTTAAAAAAATAATAACAACCCCATGTGTTGGAATCGGCAGCGTTTTTCTCTTTGTTTCACAAACCTTAGAACAAAAACCGCCAAATCGGAAAAGAAAATAAGGTTAATTATTAAAAATAATGCACCAAATCATACCTCGACGGCTGGAATTTCAATTCTAAATAAAAACGCTATCCATTCTGACACATTTTTAGGTTGAGAAATGGAAAGTCTTTCCTAGGGGAGAATTTCGAACTGTTAATTTCTATTCTAGTGGATTTTTTTGTAAAAAATTACTGGAAAATGACACCTCACTTGCAGATGTAAGTAAAATCATATTTTTGGCTCGTCTTTTTCCCATAACGAGGCGATCGAGCTGACTATAAGTTACAACCAAGTAGAGTCTATTACCGAAAGAATAGACTTTTTCAACAATAATTCCAAGGCCTTCTACGACCCGTTCGGCGGACGGACATTGCATATTTGGAATTTACGCACCTTGAAAGGTAAAATGACACAAATTTGAGAGGGGTTATAAAAAATGTTTGCTGCGCGATTACAAAGGCTTATCATTGAAAATAATAAATCAAAACTGAATGGCTCGATGAAGCCCGTTATCGACGATCACCCCCTCAGTTACCTCTGAAAAATCCGACCCGTCTCCTGGAGAGGGGCGAGAGAATGTGCCCACATACCTACGCATTGTGTTCTGACACTTGTTAACGATAAGGACCCTGTAAATCTAGTAGAGTCTCGGAGGGCAATGAGGAGCCATCTTATAACATTATGCAAGCAACAAGTATTTTATCGTTGGGAGAAATCTCAGTACAAGGAGGTGTCAAGTTCGGCGGAAGAGCGAGCGGGGTAGAGCGTGTGCCTGTTTCTTACTACGATGGTAGAAACTGGATAGCTCAGCGACACTAATTATCTCTCCTCTAACTCATTATATTTGTTACACTTCTATTTCCATATAATTCGGCCCTCCTCTAATTTGGCTTCCGAGTGCACCAATACGTGGTAGAAGCATTGTTTTCTTTTAACTGAGAGGAGACGTTTTTGGCCACCAAAATACTTATCGTCACCCACCAACTGTTATTGCCACTGAAGTGTTTTGTAACCCAGTTTACATCCGATTCCGATACAAAATTCAGGGAATGGACAGTTATGGACATAGATGGAACCCTACCAGTAACTCATAAATCAATACCTCTGCGCATGATCAAACGTAGAAACCATAGAGAATCATTTTCTCTCGTCCTAGCCTTCCGATTTCGCACCATTTTAGGTATTTTGATATCTGCTCTTATTTCTACAAAGGTACTAGTGAGGGCTGGTCTTTGGGACACCTAGAAGTCAATTACAAGTTATGGAGGCACAGTGGTCAGCTGAAGGGCCTTTGTGGCTGATTTCGTTCCCAATTGATCTACTCTAATGAAATGTCATTTTATGGCATATAGAATGAATGCACTTACAAGTAGGCGCGAAGTGGCATCGTTTAGATAATGTTCCCCAGATTGCGTCTAATATACATAAATCAGTCATTTGCTTAGGAGGATTATTCTGATTACTCTTATTATTATTATTCTACGATGGTAGAAACTGGATAGCTCAGAAACACTAATTATCTCTTCTCTAACTCATTATATTTGTTGGATTATTCTTATTACTTTGCAGCGTTTCAACATGGGAGTCATACCAGGTTACCTTTGGTTACTATTGTCGTAATCTAATGTTTCATCAACAATAGACGTTTGCCGCTTGGCACAATAAAAGTCGTTCGAAAAATATGAAGGAGGGACTTGAAATTACAAAAACAGCTTACGATAGAAATAAGAACAATATCAAAACTTGAGACTAATTTCTTCCTCTCAATGATGTAGTTGATCTAACGTGCAGACATTTACAGGCGGATTGAAAACAAGCACTACGATGCCAAATCCGTGTTTTGCGTACTATAAATCCCAAAATCATTTAAAACTCTTTGAATCCATACAACGTTGTAAACTTGGTTTGGGCAATAACGTTTCTATTAGGTTATAATCCTATTATCTAACGAGCGATATCATATTAGGGAAACATTAAAGAAAACATGCACGAGTGAAAACTCAATTCTCGGTTCATCGAGCAGTTTCCATGAGGCTAAGGGGCCCGAGGAAACATGTGCGAGGACTTGGACTGGAGGACGGAGCAGCAATTTGGCTACCAGAAGAGTGAAATCACCCACACACACACATTTAGGAAAAAAAATAAAATCAGATTAGTTTGGCAAAATCAATTTGAATTTTTGGCATATTATCAAATTGAAAATTTTGGCAAAGTAATTTGAACCTTTGGCACTAATAAATTTTAATATTTTTGGCATCTCAATTTAAACTTTTGGCTACTCAATTTCAACTTTCGGCATACCAATTCGAGCTTTTGGCATATCAATTAATACTTTTCACACCATACCTAACTAAAACTGCAAATACACAGGCCTCCTTCGTCGCTAGAACTTTTGTCGAACCCACTAACACCAACGAAACGTTTCTTCTTTATTCCAATTGCCTTTATAAACCCGTTGCAAATACGAGGAAGCTGATAGACCACACCCACTTGTCGGACCTTTTTTTTTTTTTTTTGCATTTTAAATTCGTTAATCACCATGAGTGTTCCTTCTACTATTTTTACAACGGCGCAATAGGTAGTATACACAGTTTACTATAACAGGTGTGGTCCTAAATCATTAGTCCCGTCACATCATACATAATTCAACGGGTAATCACTGCCACCTATTCGATTATGGAAGGTGTAAGAACTACCTACGGGTTCCGACAGAATGATGTGATGAGCTTCAAAACACTATACACTCGTTTCATTCATCGTAAGGTGGAGAAAACAATACCACCTGGTCTAAAAATCAGACCATTGTGTTATTTTGAAGATTAACCCTGAGACTGACGATTTTGATTTATAAATTCAACCTTGAACCCGTTACGTGTTGTTATGCGTGTCCAAAACGTAAAAATATATCTATGGGTAGATCCTACAGTTGATTTCGTCGTTGAGATGCAATTCCTCAGCGGTTTTTTGTGTGACGTGTCGTTTGTCTGTTTTGATAAAAATTAGATTCACCTGTTCGGAAAATTTAAAAATATTCGTGTCTGTCCGTGTTCTGGGAAAATACACCTTGTCCTTTTGCACTTACTAGTTTCAATTTACCTAGGTCCCTGACCCAAATATCACATGTTCATACAAAACTTGTTTACCGAAAAGAGAAAAAATAAATTTTTGTATTAAAGGTGAGTTAATACACTCAACGCAAATAGTTTCCAGTATGCACTGAACACTCTTCTTTTTTTAATTTTTAATTTCAAAAAGTGTGCCCTTCTGTTTTCAAATGTGGATTATTTTTTCTCCTTCAACACCATTTTGCCTAGCAGCAAAATCTTCTTTTAGAGAGAAACATTCAATACCGAATTTAGGCACCTGCCAAGTAAATTAGAACATGAAACCTTTCTCCTTCCCATCTCAAGACACCCTTTTGAGGCTTTTGAAAGATAGTAGTTGATCGTAAACCTTTTCAATAAATTTACAATTCAAATTAACAGCTGTGTACTACGATTTTCTCTTAATTACGAGTACATCTTCACTAGAAGCATTTAACATTCATCCCTAGCTACGCACCCATTGCATTGCCGACTTCCACCCGATTTGTAAAAGAATAATTCTTACAATAATAATACAATTATTGTATACAATATTATACAATAATATTCATTAGTATATAATAATATAATAATACAATAATATGACAATAATACAATTATTGTCGCAGATTATGCGAGTTATTAAATGTATCGTTTATTCGGAAGATAAATCTATTGATTGTGATACAGGGTTTCTTGTGTCAGCGCCGGCCAACTTGTCTCTATATTTCGTAGAGCAACTTTTCAAGTACTTTTGTTTATAATCGCAGAGGTGTTGGAGTTTTCAGTCGAAAAACTAAAATGGAAACGTTTTACCCTTAAGAAGAAAGAAGAAACTATTTGTTGCCCTCCAAAGTCGAAAGATCTGTCCATCCATCTGTAGTTAATTCTTTATCCTGGACAAACTTTTACTAAACTACAATCATAAAGGCATAATTCTAATGACATAATTCCTTCAACTCAAATAGTTTCATCAACTCCATGATTATCATGTAGATATACTATTCTTAATCATCAATGATGATATCATGCAGTTTATCATAATCAACCATTAGATATTCGATTTTCTGTTTCACACCTGTCCATTGTTTTCATTTCTTAGTTGAAAGTAAATCTTAAAAGGTAATTTTCCAACAGCCTCTTGATTATTTTCAAACAGGAATTTTCTGAGCGATGGCTTTCACCAGTTATATGCCGATGAAATTATATTATAACATTAAGAGAAATGCGCCATTTTTTCTACTTTTTGTTATTTTTTCCTTTTTCTACAACTTCACTCTCCGAGAGCAAGAACCCCGTAAAGAATAAAGACGCTTAATAACAATGAATAATATAAGTTTTTGTTTTCCTTTGAATAAGCGTCTACATAAATGGATAATTAATTCCACTCTTAGAATTAATGTGATGAAATAAATTCTTATTTCAATAGGTGCCTCTACTCTTATTGTAACCATACCTAGTTATCATCTCATTGATTCTTCCTCTGGTTCCCCAGTAAGAGACCTCATTAAACGCTAGCATACAACGTTATGTAACGATTTGCGGCTTTAAAAAAAATATATTCTAAACGATTTCCGCTCCTTTCCAGTTGTGCGAGCCCGTGAAGAAGCTGCCCAAGTGCCGTTACTTCAGGGACATCACGTGGAGCCTGCGGACGGGAGCGGACAACATCACGAGTCAAGTGGTCCGCTGTCACTGTCCCAAAGGGTCCGTGGCCTACCTCATCAAAAGGCAGCCCATCGAAGGGCCCCAGGGCATCGGCTACCTCTACTCCTTCGCTTGCTCTCCTCAAAGTGTGAGTTTACAACGAAAAAACTAAAATCTTGCCCCCGTTCTTTTTTATGGCTTTTTTTTCGCGTCCAACATGAAAAATAAATACGGACTTCTCGGTAGGGTTTCCTAATCAACGTTTGCCAGTTCGGCGAAATGACACAATTGCTCGGCGGAAAGTAACGGTGCACTCTGACAAGTCTAGAAACGGCGGGTGATAATGATATCGTTCACTGGGAGGTAAAACGGCGAATCCATCTTTGTGTCGGTTTGGAAAAATCGCGATTTTTCTATAAATAAATGAAAAATTATCCACTCCAAATTGGTATTACAGGATTGGTCGAAATTGTTAAAACTCGAGTATATTTTCCGAATTCTTGCTATCACAAATACTAATAAAGTTGTGTCAGAAAACCTAGTTTTTCTGCTCACATTTGCCATTACACTTTTGCTACCGCTGTAAACTGGAATAAACATTCGCCTTTTACCATTAATAATCCAATTCCCGAATTATCATTAAAATAATCTCAACTATCACTAAAAATAGGGATGACTATGAATTTCAATAAAACGTTAGTTTTATGTTGCGTGAAAGGTAGGTGCAGAGTGAACAAATAGCATTTTATTTTAAGATCTCGTAGATTTCAACTGCCACGAATACGGAAAACATTATTATGATTGTCTAATGGACTACTTTCAAGCAGGGACAGAATATCCTGATAATTTAGAAAACTGATGGATTATCACGATGAGGTGGGTATCCCTAAGTTTGGTCATCATTATCGCACTTATCGACCACGATTAACACGAATCACTTCATACAGACCTCATAAATTCGAACTTTCACAGAAAACCTACAAACCCCTGTCGTAACCTAAGATGCCTGTTCTATAAATCAAGGTCATAGACTCCCGGTAGGGTTTCTTTATCAACGCTTGGCATTTTGGAGAAACTCCATTTTCCAAGCAGAACGAAGTACCCTGAAAAGTTATGAGCAACAATGATGAAGTTTGCACCTCTAAAACATGAAAGTAGGTAACAAAATACCCCTAACTAAACTAACAACGATGATGTTCGTTTAATAGATATTGCAGATTCAAAGTGACATTAATTTAGAATATCTCTATTACGAAAATACCCCTTTCTAGAAATCAAATTGTGACAAGTACTATGTTCTGTTGCAACAAACACCATATCAGACTATCATTAAAACAGAAAATCTATATTATGACTATGGAAGCTCCTTTCGTTAACCCAATTAACCTAAAATTAATCATTCAATTTTCCTTACAATTCTCAATTTGATTTGAGTTGCCATCATTTCCGTTCTTCACAAAATCATGTTACCTGCAATTGCTGAAAATGCCTGCTTGTTTCCAATCTACCATTAAACATCAAAGGCACACCGAACCTCCTTTACGCATTCGCCTGTTTGCCTTCAAGTGTGAGCTTTGTCAAACGCAGAAGGGGTCTCTTGTCCAGCCTTATATACTTTCTGTTTCATTTGACACGTTTCAACCCTCCCGATAACACATTTTCGGCGTCAGTTCAACCGGTGGAATTCCGGTTAAAAAATCTTTCCTTTTTTTTTTTTTTTTTTTGAAATCCACACCGGCCGCCACCTAGTTACTCCCTTTGTGTGAGCTGTTCACTAGGAAAGAGCCACTCGAACTCGCCGAATCGGAGTGTGCGTTTGACAGCTTTGTGACCGCACTCTGCCAGTGTTGTACCTTCGGTAGAGGACTATTTTCAAGTGCAGCTTTACCTACCCTATTTTGTCTTCGGTACCCTCCCATTCTAGGCGTTTTCACTAAAGAAACCGAATTCCTTCTTTCTCCAGGTAGTCAGTCGGCGTCGGGAGAGCACTGAGTGCTTCGTCGAAAAGTTGAAAGCAAAACAGATTTACAAGTCTAGGAACCTCTTCATTAGGTCGCAGCGGGTGTCTATAGCTTAGGATAAACCTAACTGTTCCTTCAAATTTGTAGTCTCTCAAATTTTTTAAACTCTCTGTTCACGTGCTGATTGTAATCCATACAAAAAAAATAGAGTAGGTACTTGAAATCATTACAAACAAAGTCAGATCTTTTTTTCTACCTACCTCCTAGGTACTTCTAAATGAATAAGCAATAAACAATTTCTAAATGCACTAAAAAAAAAGAAAATGGATGAATTTCGTGAATTTCAAACTGATCAGTAACACTTTGTGAAGGCGGTTTACTTGGAGATCACAGGTTCTGAAGTACTCAGGTACGGACTAAGTCACTCGCGACGAAGTTGGGAACCCATTTCAATAAAAACGGAGTAAAACAGAACTTCGTCTAAATTTCCACGAAAATAATGAGTAACACAGTTAAATCGATTTCGACGGTTAGGTCATCATCAGTTTGTTCTCATGTGTTAGGTACTGATGATGAGTTAACCGTCGAAATCGATTTAACTGTGTAGCTCATTATTTTCGTGGAAATATAGACAACGATCTATCTCACTCCGTTTTTATTGTACATAGGTAGTTAATTATTAACGTTCAAAAAAAACGGTTTTCGCATCAAAAAGACACGATCCCGAAGTACGGAAGTACGATACCAATTTTTTCATTATTAACTTTACTTCAAACACGTAACATAATTTTTTTATTGTAATGACACTCATAGTATTGTAAGACAACAATTCCCCAACAATTCCAGTGTTCTTTTCAAATTATTAAGCTTTACCAAAAACTGTGAATAATACTGAAGTCCGTTTTTTAGTGACACTAATATAAATCCATTTAAATATGGGGCATCCCTACAAGAATGTTTCATAACCGTTTACTTAACAAACCGATCTTTCAATTTATATAAACTGCTCAAAATGCGAAATTTACCACCTACAAATCCAACGGTATCCTCCTCCCAGGTGGTCACTGCGCTCAGTCACTGGTTTGGTTTTGTTACTCGAAAGAACAAGGGAAAGTTCAGCGCAGCTGCTGAGAAAAAATGTATAGAGCAAAATTGGACGAAATTCAGCCGAAATGAAAAATGCTTCTATCAGTCAAAAGAGAATGAAACACAATAACAAAATGAAGAGTGAATGAACAAAAATGTGTCTTTAGTAACGAGTTGGCACACCTCGAGCTTGAATGACGGCCTCTACTCTTCTCGGCATACTTTCAATGAGTGAACGTTGGATTTGTAGGTGATACGTTTCAAATTTTGAGTAGTTTAGATTTACTAATACTTACAGAAGTTTCTTATTCAACCGACGTTTTTTTCCATATATTATTCTTGAACTGAACAGTGCACGTTTCGAACTAAAAACCTCAATTGTATTATTATACCATTCTCGTAAATTGTCTGTATGTGATGTTATTATTTCACTATTATATTAGTTACAGCAGCATCAGAGTCATGAAACTGTTCAAGGGGAAACATTTTTTTTCAATTACCCTTATGTTTGCAGAGACTGAGGTGCCAAAGAAAGGAGCCTTGTAGACTCTTCACGGTTCGCAAGAGGATGGAACTCTTGGACGAAGTGAACACCAACACGATCTGCCAGTGCCCTCACAACCACCACTGTCCCAAACACCACACTCACCCGGGAGTCCTTCAAGGGAAAAGTTACGCCGAAGAGAACATAAGAACGTATAGCGGGTATTGCATAGGCTGAAATTCAATTCTTTCGTCGAAATGTCCACAATGACGTTTCACTTCGGAATGGACGTTTCTAACAGAATAGTTCCGATCCATCGGCATTCAAGTCAAAATGTTGGTCATCCTGATAGATGAACCAATATTTCATTGGATGAATGAACATATCCCAATCGAACCAAACGCTGAACGTTCGATTTTAAACATGAGTGATAACATACAGAAATCCAAAATACTTGTATATTCGCAGCTTCAGATACATTCCATTAGAACAAGTTGTTGTTTACAAACTACCTACCCTTAATTTTAGTGAAACAGTCATATTATCCTCGTTCGAATAAACTCAATATCCAGATAACTCCCAAGTTCTGAGTATGGAACTTTTCCAAATTTGATGAAATTACGTTCAAATCAAATCAAATGATTTCATCTTGATATGCAACTAATTAGCATTAGTTTCACAAGTACCTATACTTGGATTATAGCCATATCTAGATATATAATGTAGGCAGGTTATGTAATATCGAAGAAATGGTGTCTATGTATTGGTTTGTTGTCCAAGTAAGGAAGGTAACCCTAATTACTCTGAAATCAATTTGTATTTCGTCAATCTTACTTCTTTTGATCCATGTTGCTCGCTTTTACCGTCAGAAACTTATTTCATCTCCAGAAATGAGCTGTATCGAAAATTCAAATCAGTTTTAAACCCTACATTGATTACGGCAACGCATGAAACATCTCGTCGTTAGAAAACACCGATTTCCAAGATGTATTCCCTAGGTTACTAACTCCTATGGAGACCTCCTCCCAGACTGTGAGTACGCTCCGAACAGTTAAAAACAAAGAAATGGGGATAAGGACCTGTCAGACGAGGTGACTTTAATCGCCGCTACCGCAGTTGGTTGCCACACCCAAGTAGCAGACAACAAATTTATTGCCCACTCTCCACGATGAATTGTGCATGTTCAATATTCCATTCGCCAGAGGTGGGAGCTGCTACTTGGAAAAGGTGCTTAGGAGTTTTGTTCTTGCTTCCGTTGAGGTTTGCCTCTAATAGGTTCCCTCTCCGTTTACCCCTTTCCCTTTCAAACTCGACTGAAATTGGATGTGAGAAAAATAAAACAGAACAACCAACTGAAGTGTTTCCTTTTTAGTTTCATGTTTTTCTTTATTGTTGCCATCATTGATCCGAAATTATGATTATTTGAAAAAGTCCTTTGTCAACTACCTACAACAGAAATGTTTTCTTGGTCACCACCAAACAGATTTGAAAAACACTTCAACCCACGAAACAAATACATAACTTGCTCGATTTATATTGTTGGAAAACACTTCAAGAATTTGAGGGGAAATTTTCGGGAAGTACGAACCAAAAGTCAAATGAGCAACCACGTTCATAAATCCAAAGAACCATTGATTGATTTAAGTGATTGACGTATTTTGAACGTAAAAACTATATCTGATTCTTGGATTCAAGAATGTATGGAACACATACATTTTCCAAAATAATACCTAATAATGCATTTACATCAGATGTTTTTTTATTTTTGTTGAACATGGTTTACGCTGACTATACACCAAATAAATGCTTAGGTACTGAAGGTGCCATTATTTTGTAGCAAAATAAGAAACGAAATTATTTTACAATGGAGTTTTTGGCAAGAGTAAAAACGTATCGATAATACTTCATTTGGAATTGTCACTAAAGAGAACGTAACTATAATAAACCGGCGTTCTAGATTAATATAATTTAATGCTCTGAGAAAATTATGTTTTTAATTTATAAGGTTAACTATCATTACCTACCTATTATTATTATTGAAGAAAGAAGAAGAAAATCATGAGCTATTAAATTTTTGTCTTCGTTGTCTATTCAAACAGTACAAACATAGGTGTAGTTCATATTGTTATGTTTCAAAAGTGTATATATATTGTTAAGGTTATTTCGAAACCCAACACGTAATGGGATTATGAATTAGTAAACGGTAAAGAGAAGAAGGAAGAATGTAGAAAGTGGTAGTAGGTAGATGGTTGAAAATAACAACTTCATCGCTTTCTGTATTGCAAAATTACCTAAGTAATGTGAAAGACTATCATATGAAATAACAATGCTTATTATCGCCGACTATTAGAAGAATACTTCTTACATATTACCTCTAACGGAAGCATTCACGGATATTTCAACAACTTCATTAAACAGATTGGCTGGAATCAATCAATTCAGTGGAATTTATAAGGCAGGCATAGAAACGCCGATTTATCACCCTGCTTAAATCGTATTGTATCATAGCGTGAACGTAGTAAACGCATTCGAACGAGTTACTTGTAACTGAGTTTTGTTTATGTAAATGTCGAACGAACCTAGAAGCGTGGGGTAGAAAGAAAAACAAGACCCTCTCAGGCCATTTACAAACTCAGCTGAATCGGCAACATTCTCGCACGTCAAGGGGACCACAAACTGATTCTGGGAGATGAGTTGAGTCATGGGAAGGAAGTGGGTTCTTCAAGAACTCGAAAACATCTTGGTCAACAGCCCTTCATCAAATGGGAAGGCCACTGGCTTTTTGTTCAGACTCGAACCTCCTTTTAGAAGTAGACCCAACTTCCCGCTCTTCCTATACGTTCAAATTTAAAAATAAACACCTAGTTCAGAAATATTACTGCTGAACTATCAAATGGGGAAAACGTTTCTTCGCAATTTATATTTGTGTTGCTATAATGATAATTTCAGCGAACTTGGGCATGTCATTCATGTTGCGTGAGATACCCCATCACACAGTGTGTTTGCAACTTAATGATAAATGGGTTGTGGACGTTCAATAAGTTTCCAAGTCCTCGAAGAACGTTAGAAATCAAATTAAACATTTGGATAACTTCAGTTTATAGTTTATAATTTCTAAATCTGATAGAATAAAAGCAATAAGTTGGCATTTGGTTACCACTACTACTTCGTGACAGATTTTCAATTTTCATTTCATTTTTAATCATATATCCAATAAATAGAAATACCTCCAGTGTATTAACTTCATCAAAACTAACATGATCCCTCCCCGCCCTTTTTGACCTCATTTAACTGGTACATATACACCACAAAACAAATTATGTATAGGTGCCAACATTTAAACCACAATTTTCATTCTCAATACCATACCAATTTCCTAATTTAATATCTATTAATAAACCAATTGATGTGAAACCATGAATAGAGTAGATAAAAAGGAATCTTTGAGTTCTGAACCACTCGTTTTATTGTAGACAGTAATATTTATTTGATTGTTCCTTTCAAAACTTCCTTCTTCTCTATTTCGTTAGACTATTCATCCCTGACAACAAAGTAAATATATTGAACGAACAAATTGTCTAGCAATGGCGGAGGTGTTTATTGTATATTAAGAAAAAGTGCTAATCTTATTTTGTATAGGTTAATTATTCTGAATGTACATAGCAATGAAAATAAGCGGCTCAATTAGGGTTGTCCTGTATATTTATGTAATGTTTTTTTAAATGTTATGGTACATAGTACTTTACTGAGACATTATTTTCTAAGTGATATATTGTGAACTGTATTAATAGTGCATATTAAGGTTACCAAATAATCACATTTGAGCTTTAATATAGCTATAAATAAATATTATTACTCTTTATCAACGTACGAGTTATTTTTCACCGCATTTCTCGTAGAGGGTTGAATGCAGTAAAGGACAAGACAGATTTGACAACACAATGTTTAGTGATTACCACATGGTTGTTCCTTGTTCATTACTTTCGGAACCGACCAGTACCGTTTTCAATAATACGTCACTAATAGATTTATATACAATCTTACTATTTTAACAGAATCGGTCGTAACTTCTCAACAGAATGAACAGCTTAAATGAGTCTCCCGTGAGTGTTATTCAGACAAAATTTAATTTCAAAGGAGCAACCACACGTGAAACGGGATTTCAATTTGAACACAAAACACGCACGGTAGTCATAACGCTAATTAAAAAACCGACTTCTATTTTTCCAGATTAAATTCTTCTTATGGACAAGTAGACCTATTGATTTTTGAGTAATCGTAATGGTGATTATTCAACATGGATTGACCAAAATAATCAAATTACGAAAATCCACTGGTACGAAAAGTAGTGGAGGGGTTATTTTAGGTAGGTACTCACGTTTGATTTCTATTTTGGAATTTATTTCAATTGAATGTCAAAGATAAAAATCATTTTTTCTTGTTTTTCTCTTTTTTTGAATCGCCGCTCCCGTCAGTGGGCTGGTCACCCATTAGCGTCTCCCACTCTCGAAGTTTCGCTATCAGCTGATAATTGGTAGCATTCGCGTAGTGTGTGGGCTTCCGTCCCCACTTGTCCTTGCTGACAGTTAAAGAGCTGAACTTCTCACAAAGATATTTGACTATTTCCATCTGACCATGTGCCACAGCAACGTGCAGAGCGTTTCTTCCATAGGAATCCGTGATGTAACCGTTTTCAGGGCTTTCTGTTAACCTAACAACTCCAATGTGATTCCCATTAACGATGGCCGAAAACAGCTCGCACCATCGATTGCATTGAGTGACAACGGCGCGTCTCGTGGGGAATTTCCTCATCAACCTGTCCGACAACTTTTGATAGGGATGGTAACCCATCTCATTGATGAAGTGCTCCATGAAACCAAGGCATCTGACACTCACTTTATTGTCATCGAGCTTTGGGCTAAAGGCAGCAATACCCATCAACCCGGGAATAAAGAGAATCATTCCGCCAGAACTTGAACTTTTCACTGGTTGTCCTAAAGTTACAGAAACATTACCCGAATACCCACTCACTCCTGAACTGAACATCAGGGATGATATGTATTTAACGAATTTTTGCTTCAAGACTTTTTCTCCTGTGATTGGATTTATCCCTGAATTCGCAAGTGTAGCAGCCATTACACTCAGGCTCTCACAGTTTACTTCAATCGACGTATTTTGAAAGTAGAATTCTAATCCCATATCGATACTGCAATTCTCTGGCAATCTCTGAAGACTTAGAAGAAAATGAGCGATCGATTGGGCCCTATCACCATACTGCTTTTGTACCATTACTTTATGAGTGTTCATATGGTTGAATTCTCCTCCAGTTAATGTGTTCAAAAAGTCGGCGAACTCTTGGTATTTACCAGCAATACACTCTTTCTTCTCCATCCCAAGTAGTAGGCAACAAATCGCAATGAATCCACTCGTAACCATACCATTAATTGGTTTCTTTGTATCGTCAAAACACAAAAGATCACAAGATTCGTGAGTATTGAAATGACCCACGAATTTTTCAACGTAATCGATACCGAATTTCTTGAGTGCGAATCCAATTACAAAAGGCTTAAGAAGCCCTTTCAAGGAAAACTTGGTATCGTGGTCACCAAAAAAACACCTTTGACCATCTATCGTACAAACGGCCACAGACCATGAATCTGGATCCATTTTATCCATGGAGCATTTATCTTCAGGTATTTTCCCACCGATATTAGCCTTCTGCACCTCAAAAAAGTAATTTACTTTTTGAACAAAATCGCCAAAATTAGGAATCACCAAATTATCGACCAAGGCTCTTAGAAGAAGATTCCTGTCCACGTCGATCAACCGAGCAAATCCATTTATGTCCAACTTGACTCCATAAAAACATTTACCGCGGCCACCAATCTCTGCAATAATATTTTTCATAGCTT
Organism: Creontiades dilutus; assembly: GCA_031894815.1. NCBI lineage: Eukaryota > Metazoa > Arthropoda > Insecta > Hemiptera > Miridae > Creontiades > Creontiades dilutus. The sequence goes on along the minus strand of JAVIWC010005349.1, from coordinate 290,936 downwards.
TCAGCCTCTGATCTTTCTGATCCATGAGTCCGGCAACGTGTAACCGCTCTATGAACAGTTGGAGCTCCACTTCTCTCCCAAGAGAGGTCAAAGTATTGAACAGTCCCTCAACCTTGGAGTCGATCTTCACATTACTAGACGAACTGAGCTTGTCATTCATGATCAACAAAAATAACAGAAAACACAACTATCTTTAAAAGGAACTGTCACTATTAATGATATAATAAAGTAACGTTGTTTGAGTAGAGTCCTCAATGATGTTTGTAAACAACAGTTTCTATCGAAGATTAGATCTCATAACATGTTTTTAATAAACATCTCTAGTGGATAAAATTTACAACGAAAAATTAACGAGGCGGATTGGACTAATAATGAAGAGGCGTTTCTATTTTACAAATCTAAGAACGCTAGCAGTGGTTTCGACTATAAGAAAAGTATTTCCATCAATTTTTACGTGTTCAAAAAAATGTTAAACATGAAAATCTTGAGGGTAAAATTATTTACCGAGCAAATATAATTTTGCTATATTTTTTTCTGAACTGTAAACACTTTCAGTTCACAACAAATATCAAGTTCAAATGTAAAACACTACAACCAACGAATTTTCAGCAACAAAACATGTGTACATAAAGCGAATATATATTACTAGATTTTTCATAGGGTACTTAGTCTGCGATTTAGGCCCGATTCAAATATAAACACTGCTTCTGTGTTTCAGAATTATTTCTTATTATGAAATGCAAATCTATCTAGTAGGTGCCCATTATTGGTAAATTCGTTCGACTCCATTTTCTCGCTTTGAAAATGGCTCGACTTATTGTACTCGTACCAAACCATGAAAAATTGAATAACATCTCAAAGAAAATTTACTGACTCAATTGGACGCCAGAATGAATAGTCACACGTAGAAAGGGCAGGAGTCCAGCGACACCAACTTACGGGAGTTAAAAAAAAAAATGTTTTTCCGACCTTAATTATGTGACCAATTTGATAGTCACGCTTATTCTGGCAGTGGTTAAAGATATGTCTTGTGGAGGACTGCTTTTTATTCAATTACCAATTTTACAAAATTTCACAGCTGACGCCAGTGACCTTTTTAATGAGACGGATCGGCCGTTTATTATTATACGTTAGCTCCATCTTGGCCCTCTGGACGTCTCTAAGCCCTTTGACACTACGCTGTCTCGTCTTGAACGATCGACTTCATAGTGTTGGGGCACTTACCTCGTCAATGTGGTATGCTGACTGCTGTAACCACAAAGGCGTAAGGGGCCAGTCTGATGCAGGCCAGGATGTAAGGAGTTGTTACCATTATAGGGGTATGCAAGGGGGTCCTGGTAACCACTCCTCATTGACCAGGTGGTACACACTCTCTTAGGTGTATTGCCAGCAGAAATAGGGATTGATGCCTCAGGTGTGCGAACAGAAGGATTCACATTTGCTGATGATGTTGCTCTTAGAAATCCGTAATGGCCTGCAAATCGCTCTCAATGTATTTGATCAGCAGCTAACCAGGTTTGGTTCGGTTGTCAACCCTACCAAGTGATGACCTCTCTTAGGTCGGATATTGTCTTGGGTTCATATCCAATACCAGCTGGAATCCGTGCAGGATGTTTGCCAGAACGTGTGGTGGATATCATGGATGTGGCCACCATTGCCATAAGCTGCTTGGACCTTGTGGAGCAGCACTACCTCGTTACCAAACTGAACTGAAGCCACAGTAGCAGCTACACCTCTTACATCTGACACAAACCTACGCGCTAAGCGTTGGCTAACTTATTGCAGGGAGGTGGCTTACATTTGACCAGAACGGTTGCTCTGGTATGAGCACATACTCACAGTTTCGCCATCTACATCATGATGAGCTGACGCAGGTGCTTCATAATCAAACCACTAGGATGTGGGTCAAACTGAATCCCATTGTTGGAATTATAAGCATTATAAGAGAAAATGAGGAAAAATAACCACACTAAAATCACATTGAAAAATAATTATTTTATATTTAAACTCGCATGATAGAAGATCATTTTAACGGATGATCCAACTCAGTAAGAGTTTGTAGGATGTTTCATGAATGTCAATTTATTGTGTTGTTGTCAACCAGAAAATGACTTGTTCTGATTATTCAGGTCCAAAATAGTATACTGAAGGCCATTAATAAGCAACTGACAGCAACGTAGGGACTCTTCCTCTCTCCAATCCTTGCACATTTCCAGAATGTACCCAAAAATCTAGAAAATCAAAAACAAGAACAACTTAGGAACGATTTACCACAATTACTAAGAATAGATTTGACGTTTAACAAAAATGCATATAAATACGTTTTAACAGTAGACAATTAACAAAGCTTTTTGTGTATACCTTCCTACCTAACTATTCAAGCATATTAGTTCTAGAACTAGTGTAAGACGAATTCAATCCCCCAGTGATTAGTTAATGTGAAAATCTCAACTGCATGAAGGCAGCCATCAAATATATGGAATAACCATGCACGTTGCAAAGTACAGTCCATTTATATCATTGACCTCCACGTGGGCAATCAATATGAAGAAGATTTTTGTTAGCCCTACATTGCTTGATACCACTTTTCCATGTCATAAAATTATATATTTATAAAGGGTCTTTTTTAAGGGAGCCAAAAAGCTCAAGGTTAATGTAATTTCCCTAAGATTATAATGTGGAAAGCTCCAATTAGGTAGGTTGTATTTGATTTATAGCACCCCAATAACCTCAACTTTTAAGAAAATAATTTGAAAAGTGTAAGCCGTCAACGGTGATTGACTTACTGCTTTATGCAGTATTGAACAACTTTTACCGCTTACTGTTGTCCTCTCAGCGCAAATGACGTCATATACAAATTATGTACATAATATCCATGCCCTGCGACTTAGACTTTGATGTAGGCGGTCTTCTAATAATTTGATTCAGATTAATTGTACGGTAGTAGTAGGTATCTTTGGGAGAGCAATTAAGAAGATGACTAGTTACAAACAAGAGCCCCCAAGAAGAAAATGAAGAAGGGATGGTTTGTTTTCAGTGTATACGTACTACGAATTCAGGAGAACTGAATTCTAAATCACAAATAAAACATAGAACGTGAATAAAATATAAAAAATAAGAAATATTGAATCAAGCATACTTACCCACTTTTATTGCGATCAAGAATGGCAGGTACAATAGCTCGCACATAAGCACATGTGCAGATCAGAAGAAGTATCACTGTCAGGAGACTTTGAAAATTGAAGAGAGCTGACTGGAAAAATGAAATGCGCATCTTTAGAAATGTTTTGTGGAAAAATAAGTATCCAGTAGTTTCATCAGAGTGGTCCTCCTTGCCACTAACAAAATAATTTCAGGAGGTGAAGGATTCTATGATTGTGGTCCCATCCAATTACTATAACCAATCAAATAAGGTTATAGACATGATAAAACAAACACGACAGAAAACAATTTCAAGGTTTTGAACGCTAAGAACAGCTAATTGAACCTAAAGCTGGTTTCTACCCTAATCAACATGATCCTGGAATTGGACACGATGCAGCTATAAGCAACACATCAACAAAATTTAATCATCTAAGGTTAGATATAGTTATACTGAGATTTTGGTGTCGCGACAATGCGGAATATCTTTATAGAAGTACGTAGTGGAAGTGTATAGTTGGTGGAGCGATAGCCACTAACACCAAAAATAACATTGTTCAACAAATGATTTTTTTTTTAAATTAAAATTACTCTATTTAAATAGATAGCTCCGAAGCTTGACAATATGGTCAACAATCAAACGCTCCAGAAATTGCTGATTTTTGTATTGTGAAAAATGGTTCTTATTTATGGAAGTAACACTAGCAAACGTTTTCAAGTTAATCGAGGTGGATGTTTCTGGAGAGGAGGAGGAGAGCAGACACCCCTATAATATTAAAGGATTCAGAAATAGTTTATTTTTTTAATGTGTGAGAGCGGAATCGTTCCTTTTTACCTCATTCATCAGAAAGGGAATTAATCAGCGCCGAGCCATTGGGGTATTTTCCATTGGTTAGACACCTTCTTAAAAGGGTGGGGTCCAACTTGTGTGTGCTTTTCATGTGTGCCAGGCCCCCAAATGTTGGTTACCTGCGTTCTCATAAGTTATTTTGTTTCCATGTTTTTTCAGATTTGTAAAACATTAAAAATTGTTGTGATAAATGAAAAAAAATTTGGAAAAAAATGATTTCTTACAGGAAATTTAACATTCGAACCTGTGGTTGAATATCTTGAACAGAAAAATCAGTTCTGACAATCGTTTCCTACCAACTTACGTTAAAACGAACTACACGTTTTCTGGCATATTTGATTTTCTGAAATCGATGCAATAGACGTAGACAAGACTTAGCACAAATTTTTATCAAAATTGACAACGAAAAAAATTATTTTTGTGGTCACGCCAAGCGTTCCAAGTTTTTGAAAAATTTCACTTTGCGAAAAATGTTCATCTTTGATTGAAAATTTCGGTGTTTGGAAGATCAAAGTAACTTCATCTTATAGGAAATTTAACGCAGATTCCGAAAATGTGGTCAAATGTGCAAAAAAAAAATTGCCGAGAAAAAAGCGTTATAATCAAAAACGCGATTTTTTGCAAAAACTGGAAGGCAGCAACGGGTTAAAAAAAAAAATCGCGGTTGGCGGCGATCCCGTTTTCCATGTCGTTTCACCAGGGCATTGATGCGTATCCCTTATATTGTTATCTACATCTGCATCAATCCTTATGCGAAATTATGTGCGCTGCCCTCAATGATCCAAGGAAAAAATAGAACTCAGAAGTGAGGATAGATCCCATTAAACAGAAGTAAGACTTAAGCCAAGTAAGCTTAAGGGGTGTCTGTCCCCCTCCCCCAACAACAACCACCACCACCTCGATCAACGTGAAAACGTTTGATAGTTTTATTCTCATGAATAATAACCATTTTTATTTACTGAAAAATTCACGTTTCAGTGAAGAATATTAAGGTAAGAATAATAAGTGACTGATTTCCCAAGCAGTATAGCCTAAACTAACTAGTCTGGGCCATTTTATCAATTTCGTTTGTCAATTTGCCAGTTTAACAACTGGTTGATTGTTCTGGATGACCGTTTACCGAAAGTTACAAGCAAATCCCCCGTTTACCGAAAGTTACAAGCAAACCCCCATCCGGGACTTCAAATATTAATATTGTTAGCGGTAAGGTAACAACATATGTTTCAGGTTTAGGTTTTACTAGCAATTCATGACAACATTAAGACCCCAACCATGACAACATTAAGACGTGTGTCCCCACCAGCTTGGCCACTAGTTACCCCTTGATCAGCTAGATAAAATATTTTGCTAATATATTTCCTTTCAAACTGCTTACATTCGAAATTACATACGCGTACGGGTACACGTAAGATACTGTGCACCCATTGCAATGGACAATGAACTTGCTATCATTAAACCGGATTACAAGCGGTCAAAATATCAGGTTGTTAATTACCATGGTCAAAATGAGATAAACCTGTTTTTATATGCTGCGTATATTTCACGTTATATTATCAAGTCACTATGATGTGTCCTCGTACCATCCAGTGATTAATGTTACTAGAGTACATGTAAAAAATAACCACATTACAAACTTACCATTCTTAGAAAAAAAGCGGTATATCAGCAACTTGAATAAAACTGTCCATAAACTATATTAACTTAAATACTAGAAGGAAACTTTAGCAAACATGAATGTTTATAGATCGTTCTAAACGGCGACTGGAAATGACTATCTGTCAACACGTGATAATTTTGATAAGAATGGAAGCTTCTCTGGTCGACCTGAGCAGCGAATATTACTGGTCCAGACATCAACTGTGTTGTTCAGAAGTGTGTTGATTCACGTTGAAGAAATGCATAATCTGAGAAGAAACTTCACTCAGTATCATGATTTTGGAATGGATGGAGTAATGTACCAGGAGATACGTGTTAATGAAAAGATCTGAGCAGAAAATTAGTTCCAGTAAGTTGGTGTCACGAATAATAATTGAACCATTATTTCAAATGAAGATTTAAAATTATTTAGAACCTTCTTGCCTACATTTAAATAATGCACCTAGATACAGCTCGTAGGAAACTTGGTAAAATTCATACTTAGCTTAGCTTTTCTAACCCATCGATTTCTTCACAAATGGGGTATGTGGGCTCAACCATCTTCATTGCTCTAACTTGAGGAAGCAACTACTGTGAGAAACATTCAGAAACTGGAAATAAACCAAAACCGAGACCAGTAGCAGGAGGTAATTTTATGAGAAATGCTTCATTTTATTGATCTTTTAGGTAAATGTAGATTAAAACTCTAGGGGCAGGGGTTTCGGGCCCCCAGCACAGAAGCTTGTTGGCCTATTGAGCTTTCCTGAGAGCTTTGGAGTTAATCAAGGAGATTTAGCCCCTCGATTAGTTGTTCGCCTTAAATAGACCTCATGTGTGCCCCTAAGAGTTCAAATCTGCAAAAGATGAGTGCTGAGCACTCAAATAATATGTGGGATGCCGTTTCATCGGTCTCCTCACATAACCTGCATAGGGTTGAATTCTGTGCAGGAAGCTGTGCAAGTCACTTTACACTAAATTAAAGTAAGGTAGGGGCTAATTCCCCATATTATGAAGATAAACGCTTTCATTCGTTCTAAAACAACCTAATCCTTCCACTGTTATGGTGATGTAAGAAAACTCGGCACTGGACTCTTGTGGCTGAAATTAAAAACAAACATAGAACTTTGCTTCAGCCATACTATTTTTGCGGTTTTCCTTTGACTAATTTCCTGCTGGTTTCAATTTGCTATTTCAGCTTTACTTTTGTGACAGATATTACTGATCTCTGTGGTCTACTGACTAAAATATATCTTATTAATAATGCTGTTGAACTGATTATGTAAAAGAGGATTCTCAGAACTATAAAGGATTGTAGCGCTTATCATAACTCACCACTAACTCCCATAAAAGGAAGTACATTAATCTTATCTTATATCAATCTTATAATATAAATGTATTATATTATAATTGTAGAATCCTGTGTCACCCCTCCTGCGTGACATTTTTTAGCTAGTAAGTCCAAGGCTAATGCATGTTCCATGCTAGAAGTTGAAATCCAGGAAACAGTTCATCAATCATTTTTTGAAATTCCGTATCCTAAAACTTTGAAAGCATAGATATTCTTTTCAAGGATATAACCGAATTTTAATGGGCTACCTTCATTTAAAAACGAGATTATTTATATGTATAATTTTTATGTTTTTACAATTTATCATCCACATTTTTTTACCATCAATGAATTAATGGATAATGTACTTGAATCACGAACAAAACATTTATTTTTGCACAGCCAACTTGAATTTCACAAGTTCAAGAGTTTTTATTTTGTGGGGGTACATACTCCACACAACGAGAAGGGTCTGTAGGGAAAAACTGCTGGCACTTTGTCATCAATCTCTTGAGACCTTGAATGTACTTCCTCTGGGTTTCATCGTTCAATACATGAGCAACGTTCTTTGAGAAAATCTTTTCTCGTCCTGTTCTCGCATGGATACCAACCATTGTAACACCAATGGGCCAAGGTGCGTTGCCAATTGCCATTTCTAGGTAAGCATCACTCGCTTGAATGTAGTTTCTGTCCAAAAGGTACCTGAGGGAAATGTATTAAACAAAATTAATAATTAATAAAAAATAAATATTTATGAAAATACCTACTTGCTACATCCATCTATCAGATTGCCAATGAAGAGAATTCGAATAAAATGTAACATGACACTCCCTTTTAGGGGATATGTAATAAAACAAAGCTCATTGGTTAAGCTTCTCTAAGACTGTTGAATCGTCGGGGTCTTGTCTAGAGTAGACATAACACGGGCTGTCGTGAACAATGACCTCACCAAGTAGGGGAACTCCCTTCTCCTCAACAAAGTGAGCCTAGGTAGAGCTACTAGTCTACTAGAGAAAGCAAGAGCACTAGGAGAGATGGTTCAGTTTAGTTTGGTCTTACCCACGCAATGGTAGTGAGTTGTGTGAATGTACCTACTCGTGTTTTGGAAGCTGGCAGAGGTAAGTTTACTTCAGGTTCTGCCTTATAGCCCCAGCTCATACCAATTCAGTCACTCAGGAATGTCGAAACCCTCCATCCTAAGTACAGAGTAAATTATATTCAGTAGCTGTGGATACTCCTCCATACTAAATTCAGTATAGGTTAGTTGCAGTGGCTGTTGATACTCCTCCAGCTACTTTCAGAGTACCAATTCAGATTCAGTAGCTGTGGAAACTCCTCTGTGCTAAATTCAGTGTAATGCTCCCTAAAAGCAAAGCAAACTGTCAACAAAACCATTGTTAGACCAGTGGTGATCTACTCAAGTGAGTCATGGGTCCTCACGAAATCCAATGAACGCCTGTTGAAGTGTTGGGAAAGAAAAGTACTTCGTAAAATATATGGCCCAATATATGAATTAGGTGTATGGCAAACTCGGCATAATGCTGAGCTGAGAGCTTTGTATGATCAGCCCAACGCGGTCGACCTAGATGGCTTGACCATGTATAGCGGATGCCAGTGGGGAGACATCTAAAAACCCTCTTAAATAGCGACTATGCTGGATTGATGATGTGGAGGAGGATGTCAGGGCCATTGGAGTAAGAAGATGGAGGAGTAAGGCCACAGATTGCAAGGAGTGGTCATATATTGTTGAGAAGGCCCTGGTTCTCCCAGGACCATAGCCATATAATAATCATAATAATAAAACATTATTTGCGACACCAACTTTTCGGATAATGGTGATCAAGATTTGACGATAACAAATATAAATCAATGTGTTCTAACTACGTACCTGACGATTGACGTCAAAGAGTCAGATATGTCTTCAGGAAGGGTATGGTTCTTCAATTTATTGACAAGTGGTTTGAGGTAGAGTTGGGTCTGTTTGTAAGTTGCCAGTGCCATTTTACCTTTAGTGGCCAATTTTTCTGACTCGATTCTGTTGTTCAGCTCATCGCCCCACAAGCCCATTAGTAATTGAAGAAAATTAACTATCACGTTCATGTCATACTTGGTATCTCCTTTGCCCAACTTCGCGGACATTTCTTGAATCTCTTCGTACGTCATCAACTTTTCTTTGGGTTGTTTCTGCTTCTGTAAATCAATACTCGTTCCTTCCTGTTGTGGCTGCAATAACTCGTCCAGATAAGCTTGGTCTACCTTGTCCATAGCTTCTTGAAAATCATTTCGCAGCCCTTTGTTCAATTCTGGCTCGAGAATTTCACACTTGCGAAGTCGTTTGAAAGACTCCAATTCCGTTTCACCAAATATAAATATCGGCTCGCCTCGTTCTCTCAATCGTTTCACCACTTCCTTCCTTGGTAGCGTGATAATTTCCCCAATTTCGTCTTCCATTTCATTAGTCCTAACTTTCATTTCGGAGGACTCTCCTTGATCGTGTGTCTGTCTCGATTCACCATACTTCTCGTAATACTCCTGCTGTTCCAATTTGACGAGTTCTGACCGTTTGAAATACTTTTTGGCAGGTTGCAAGAGCTTCTTTTCTTCCAGTTGACGTTTTTTCCGTTCAATCTCTTGTTTCAAAATGTCCATCTTTGAACGATAAAAACTCCACGACTAAAATAGAACTTGAACAAAAATGAACGACTCAAATAAAATCCAACGTACTAAAGCCCAATACAGAATAATAATTGATTTATAAACTGTGTACACTACAAATTACTGAATTTTGACAGCAAATGTAACTTCTTATCTGTGTTGGGATTGTGATTATGATGATTCTCCTTTTTGTTGCCCGTGGTATTATCGTGGAAGAAGAATCTGTTGTGGTTTTTCTTGTTGGTGAATGTGTTATTCTTCAGTTATAACTACTGTTCACACCCGTGACGTGACACAACCGTGACAGAGCCGTGACTGGCAGGTGATTTCACTGGCCATGATCACTATTCACAATGGTCAGTGTTTCAAACGTGCCGTGGCAGTGAAGTAGCGTGGCCTTGGTGTTTTCAGATGATGAACTTGTTGTGATCGCCTTGATTTCAGATGAAGAAAACCACAAGGAAAGCCAGAAAAAGAAACAAAAGTGGGTCTATGAACATTATAAATTAATAAACGTATTTACTCACAATCCGTATTCCATTTCAAGTCTACTTCTGTTTTCCTCCACATAGGGTTCTTGAAATCTGAGTCCATGTATTTGGGATTTGATTGATAGTACAACACATGATAGTTTAGCACCAACTTGATCAGTTTTTGTCATTCATGCAGGGCCGGATCTATACATTTTGGGCCCCCCTGCAAAATCTATCATGGGCCCCCTTGACAATACGTATGGAATAGCCCAGAAATTGTTAACGAAAATAATGAATAACAAAATATTGCATTTATAATAATGTACAACAAAAAAATCTTTCAGTAACGAGATTCTTTTATTTTTGCAGCAGAGGTTCCGGCCACCCTATGGCCACGGGCCCCCCTGCATTGCGGGGTTTTGCTGTTCCTAGTTCCAGGCCTGCATTCATGATGACAGAAAGTTGAAAAACCACCGGGGAACCAGCCGTGACAATCAAAACTTATTGTCCTCAACTGATGTGCCAGAGCATGTTGTCAGCTCTATTTGCACTGCCACGGTCACGTCCTGGGTAAGTGGGAAAAGGCCCTTTCATTTTTCTGGAAGAATGTTGTTAGGATCTGGATGGATCACAATCCGATCATGCCATGGCTATGTGTGAGTCGACCTTTAAACACAAACTCCAATATGTCAGAAATGTGAACACGAAATTTATACTCAAAGGAGAAAAAGGAGCTAAGCGACCTGTGGTACTGATGAGCCTTTCGTTTCCATTGGTTTTGTAATATTAAATATACATATTTATTTTCTATCTGGCGATAATCCTGTCCATGTCCACATATAGGAAACTGGCCACGGTGTGTTTATTCGTTGGAGGAAGATTACTCGTGGTTAGGACCTTCAGTGTATTAATAAACCTTAAATTTATGAATTAGAAAGTTAATGAAACTCGAAACAATATAAGAAGTACATAGATGGGTGACGTGTAAAACAATAACTGATCGCTCATGGCTCTTTCAATGGCCAGAATTTAGACAAGCGAAAAAGAAGTGGTTACCTCAACCCCCCCCCCCCCCACTTCATGGATTTTTTTTTCTGTGTGAAATGAGTATGAGTGGTGGTCGTGTGCTTTAATCGCATTATTGTTAAAATTACTTAACGAAAACAGAATCGACTTTCTCTTAACTTGACCAGAAAGTGCGTGCGTGCGCTGTAGTTTTCAAACCATGAAATAACTTCGTCTGCCTGGTTTACTTCTCTGAAGGAGGTATGTGATTTTGTATGTTGTATACATTCTGAATGAATGGCCTCCCGGTATGTAGTGTGTTCTTGATTAAGATCTTCAAAATTTGTAATAATCATAGTACTGTATATAGTATTAAACCAATTGTTTATCTGTCGAAATATTTCCGATAATTGCGAAGGATGGATCATGGTGGGTCCTCCCTTTCCAAGGTTGACGCCTGTTCTTATTAATTTTCTTTACTAATCGAGAAACCATCCTTACATTGTACCAACCTACCTAATGAACTTTAAATTATGAAATACGTAGAACTCGGAGGGATGATATCGATCGTGACGAACCCAAGTTTATGAGCCCCTCTAACCGAAAAGTATGATCCTGAGAAAAACTGTCATGTCATCGCAAAGCGCCTGATGCTGATAGCGAAGGATGTAATGATTGAGCTGATCTCTTACATGAACTTGTAGGCTTTTTAGACAGAAAGCTTTCACAGCAACTTTACTAGCAGTATATTCATTCTAATGTTCTCAACGCTGCCTTTAATTTTTAGGAAACTAGGCCCTAATGACGTGGTTTTGTAGGTTACTTTTTTAAGCTGTCACTTCGGTAAAGAGTCACTCTTTACTAAGTCTACTGGCAGATGACATTACATTGAAGCCTACAGAACGTAATGGTCTCCATCTTCTGTACTTGAATTAAAACTTGCCAACTTTCTGTAGAAGTTTTGCAACGCTGTCAAACACTTATCCCAATCGCGGATTCTGATCTATTCGTCTAACTAATTCAAGTTTACTAGTAGGATATCTAGGATATTTTATTTTTGATCTAGGCTGCCAAACTACCAAACATGATTCTACATGTTTTAGCGACTAATTGGCACTTGATGGACAGTATTGAGGTATTTCACGAGTCAAAAACTTGTACAAGTCCATAACTCTCCTCCTACTATCAGTCAAGTGTAAGGAAAACCCGAAATGCTTTCTGATATACTGAATTAACTACCCAACAAAATAAAATATTTGACATGTGTTTCAGTATCTACATTATGAGAGGTGAAACTCTCTAAATAAAATCTACTGTTGTACATTAATTACATGAAATTATTAAGTGCTCATAGCCTTTATGCTGTATAACTGTATGCTTCACCCAATTTATCAGAGCTTTTTGGCTAAAGTAATTTTGACATCTAATTTTTCAGAATGACCGCTAATTCCAACTCGACAAATACCTCTGAGGTGAGTTCATGGTTTCCAAATAACATGAGTTATTATTCTAAACTCATCTCGCAATAAATCTAGACGATAGAGCTTATTTTGGTTTACTATTTTCAATTTTCACTGATAGGGATGTATAAGCGGACTGCATTCATTTTATGGTTACTACGTGTTTAGTTCGGACTCTAGAATCTTGTAGGGAATTCCCAGGGTTTAACCGGTGAGTTGGAATGGCCCCAAATATTCTCCGTGAATAAATATATTTAGGCCCCGAAATGTGGAACTTTGGAGAGGTCTACCATGTACAGTATCTCAACTACTGTGTACAGTGTATATGAGGAGAATGAAGGAAGTAAGTACGATTCTAACCTGATCCACGTGCACGTAGTCTTCTTTGTTGCTGGGAGCCCCAGCGGACATCCAGCAGCCAATCCGTCTTTGGGAAGCTTAAATATAAAGTAAGAGCCAGGTGAAAAGGCTTTTCCACGAATCCACGTTTGGGAAACACCCATCAAGGGATTGGCAAGTTTCGAAACACTGTATGTAATCAGGATTGGTTGTGTCAATCGTTGCATCTTTTTTCAGACATTTTGTTAAAAGTTTGGTCAGTCGAGCGAAGTTTTTTATAAATTTTCAGTAATACCCTAGTAGTCATAGTTTGGTACATCAGCGATGTAGGCCAACTCGTAGTTGGTACGTCGGCAGTGGGGTACTTGTATACATCTTGAGGGGTATGATCCTTCAAGCACTCCGTATGCAACTCCCCATTCTCATGGCGTGCTATCAGTCATCTCCAAAATTGCTTACATGCCTGGCATTGGAAACGCCAGATGATTTTCGCTGCCTGGAAGCACACCTCGCATTGTCTTAGTTTGTTGGTTGAGTGAGCCTCCACACTGTGGACTTTAAAATAGAAACGTGGTGTAGGCAAGACGGCGGTTGACGGCGTAAGGACGAGATTGTGTCACGAAGGAATAGTTGAAGAGCAAGGGGTGGAGGGAGGTTTGACAAGCAAACCAAACCAAAGTTCCCTCAACGCTTCCAACTCAACCAACCAAAGTTCCAACTATTCATCCGTACCGAACGTTCACTATTCTGTACCGCAAAGTTAAAGGATTTAAAAAAAATTAGTTATGAAAAAGAAAAGTGGTCTTTGCAGGTCAACATCCTCAAAAAATGCATAGATATCCTACAATAGAAGAGTGAGGGAAATACTGGCCTTATTCTATGTGTACAAAAATTTAATTACTAAATTGCGACAGGAACGTGTAATCTTAGAAAAACCACATTCAAAGTCAATTTCTCCCCAAAATTTCAGCGTAAAATATTTTATTATCATACCGGGAGATGGAAAATTTATCAGTCTTTCAGGTGGTATAACCAATTTTGAAGTCACTCCTTCAATTAAGGGAGTTAGGATAATTTTACTGATAGAAATTCAAAAACACACAAAACTTATGTGTGTAACTGATGTAACTCGAAAACTAAGCGAGATAACGAAAAAATGTTGATGGTAACTTCGGTTAGAAAATTTCTGAGTATTTAATGGTTTCAAGAAACTGGTCACTATAACGCCCTATAACGGTAATTCTTTTTAATTCTCGGGATGTTGGAGTTATTGCTTGTTTGCGTAGAGTCCATTCTCGGCGAGTATGCTGAAATGACCTGTTCCCTTCCTGAGCTAATCTTACCCTTACCCTGAGTTGCTGAACTACTATCATTTTACCCTTTAAGGCATGTTGGAGTAAACTTCTTGAAACAACGGTCTCAGCACGGTAAACTGACAGAATATAGGTGCTTTCCTTAGACCCTCGCCATCAATTGACAGAAGGGACCCTATCTACTACTACTACTTGGCACACTAGTCGCGATACGCCAGCAGTCATGCATCACACGTGTCTAGACAGGGAATAAGATCAAGCTGAATCGACAGCAATCCACCGCATTAGTCTCTTTGGTATCCACAAGCGTGCTGGCGATTTTTTTCCATTAGCATAAGGATTTTCTTGCCAACTAATGCAATAGTTGTATTTTACAGGCTGATGAACTCCTTTCAACTCTCTTTAATATATTAACGAAGCTATTAAAATAGGTGTGAATTTGACTGAAAATATTGGGCCTTCTAAATCAAATCGTCGTAACAAAATATCATATTTTCATTTCAGGTTGATCAACTAAAAAATCAGGGCAATGCGGCCTTCAAGGATGGAAAGTATCTGGAGGCTATCATCTACTACACACAAGCTCTCAAATTGGATCCCAAAAACGTTCCGTTGTACAGCAATAGGTCAGCTGCATTCCTGAAGGCACAGCAATATTTCCATGCCCATGAAGACGCGCTTGAAACCATTAGGCTGATGCCAACTTGGGCGAAGGTTAGAGCTTTAACATGTATCGCATTACCGATAGGGATTAATAATTATCAATGATGAGTTTAGATAATAATTCTGATGATTCCTGCTTATTTTTGCTATTTGAGTAAGGCAAGGGGAGGTGTGAATACCCTGTGCTTAACATACTCATACTTCCCCAGGTTCTAAGGAAGTACATTGATTATTTGGAAGAGTGAGTGCTTTGTGATGGTTTGGTTTGACATCGGCCAAAGTCTGTAATTTATTAGAAATTCGTCAAGTTGGTAGACGAGAATGTGAAGAAGAAATTACATTAAAAAGTGCTCATAGCTGTTCCGAAACGTCAAAACAATTCTGTTGACTGAAATTCATAATTCGACCAAATAATAACCCGTTTATCTCGAACTAGCTGGCCTGTGCCTACTTCCTATAATGACTGCGATGATTTATTTCTAGACTGACAATAGCTACACACTCAATTACATTTGTAATGCGTATGTATGTATGTATTTGCATGCCAATTGAGCTGTGGTACTGGATTTCAGCTCTTTTCATGCAGAACCTAAAAAACAAATGAAATGTTAAGTCAACAGAACATTCGAACGATGAGAAGAACATCCCTTGACGGATCTGTATTCCCAGATTGACTGTGCACAAGAGAATAATTTTCAAACAGATGAGCGTGTTTGTAGTGCGTTGGTATATGGTTCAGTTCTTCAACAAGAGCTAAACCGGATTCTTGCAGAGAATCATCTGTATCAGGATCCATACCGATGAAACGACCGAGAGAGCTACAGAAATGCTGCTTAAAATATTATATACGAGAAATCAGGGGCATGTGACTCCCACATGCTGTACATTCTCAAGATGACGGCAATTTTAAGAGTTTTCAGTGGAATGTCTATATGTCCATCTGTTATTTTTTTTATATGAAACCTGTTTTAAACGGAGTCCTCTAAAGCTTTTAACGGAGAGCTAAAGGTGTTACGGTTTTGATCTGGATCAGATGAATATTCAACTCCGATAGGAAAGAACGACATGCAAATCCGTTCATTACTTGTAAAATAAAAGAATTCTGCCAAATTAAACATTGTCCCGAATTGACGTGGAAGAAACCATGAAGAAATTGTTTGCATTTGCAGGGATATTTTAGAAAAGGAGAAGTTGAATACGCCACATTCAACTTTGCTGAAGCACTCCTGTCTTACAGATGCGCCCTTGAGCTCCAACCAGGCGACCCTGTCCTCGCGGAGGCCGTGACCCGTGCGACACTTTCCATGAACAAAGAAAGGAAAGGTGAGTACGCTTAGAATTCTGTTGGCAATTACTTTTCAAAAGTCCATTTGGAAAATTCTGTCGGTACAAATTACTTCGCGAAGTACTTCTATTATTTTTAATAGAAATCGTTTTCGTCAGTCATAGTTCAGTTGTACTTTGTCCAACTACTGTCTGGATGCATATTACATTCTTCTCTCAACATTAATGGATTTTATCTCATCTCTTTTAAATCCTACACTCACCAAATATGCTTTTAACGTTCCATTATTGTTTTTCTCTTTTCAGCGACTGAACAAGTCCCTTGGTTAGGTGCTGGCGTTGGTATAGTTGTTGGGGTATCGATTGTACTAGCTGACCAAGTTCTGACTGCCTCGCCCTCAATATCGGTTCGTTCATTATTGTAGTAGTGCAATATAAGTTACATATTTATGGAAAAAAATAATAATTTATTGTAAAAAACATTTTCTTATTAAGTACTTCTTTAAGTTAGAAAAAAATCTATAAATTTCTAACTTTACAAAACATTAATGTTTGATTGACATTCCTGCCTTATTTCAGCATCCCATATTGATGGCAATCGTTACTATAGTTATTGCCCTTTTCGGATTCGCCATGGCCAAAGGTTATACGTATTATGTCGACTGCCGTAAAAAAGGACTCATGGATCCGCCTCCTGATTTATATGAAGGTTAGTCCTAATCAGAATCCACGTCAAAATAATATTTCGCATTTAAAATTTCAGTCTTGCAGTAGTAATTATCCCATTATATTTAGTTTGAATTATGAAAAATTGAGCGCTTTGTTTGAAGTAATCGATAACTCTCAGTTTTATGTCAAAAAAGCGTATTATAAATAACATTATGCTGATCAAACAAAGATTTTTCTTAATTTTTCCTACATTTTGCTTATTAATCGATTTTTGGGCGTTTTTTAATTAAATACAGTATTCAGCTTACGTTTGAGTTCATGATTTAATGTTCAAATAACCTTGTTCATGGTTGATAACATTTTTTTAGTAATATTCTACTAAAAAAAACCTATTTTTTAACAAATTAACACTGTTTTTTCACCATTTTCTGACTTTTAATTACATTTTTACGATTCGATTTATTAATTGAAAGTGTATTCCAATAAACTCTTTATTTCTTTTGGAATGCTTGATTTTGATTGCTAATGAACGAAGTTTTTATCTTTATCCTAAGGAGAATTGTCGTTTGGAATGACATAAACTCGTATTATATAAGAGCGTTAAAATCCAGGAAACATTTCAGAACACCTCTAGACGGATTACCATGAAGACAATTTTTAAAATTGTGGGAGCCGTTGTAGCCATTCATTTTATAAGAAAATTCGGTAAAAATAATTATTGCACGAGTTCTTGAAATATCCCACTTCATCTACTATCGTTGAGTTGTTATTTCGGCTATGAGTAATATTTCATTGTTGTAGATAAAAATGGAGAAAGAGATGAAACCAGTCAACAACCATCAGAGAAACCGACGCATCAGCGTTACACCAAGGCACAGGCCAGATTCAAATTTCGCAAAGGAAAAACTTAATGGATGTAATTTTGGTAAGGAAATATAATTTGAATGCAATGTATACTTGGAAACTTCCGCATCACGATTTTTGTACGTACCAATGAGTTGGTATTCTCCCTGTTGGTTATTGGATTTCGTTCGCCACTTTTATCAAAGACCTTTTCCTAAACATAGGAATATGGTGTTCCCTCTCCTGACATTACCACTCGCATTTATTATAATTAATACCTTATACAATGATATGTACATATGTAATACGAGGTATACTCCTGCTGCTCATGGGAGCACATTTTGAATAAATTTATGAGTGATGAAATAATTTGTTGTTGATTTATTTATTTTATTAAAAGTTGACTTGTTCCACTGAGATCTTGCTTATTTTCGGCAGGGACTTAGTGGATTACAAGTAGGTGAATAGGACATTTGAAGAAGTAACCCACACGTATTTTATCAGTTAGGTTATGGGTCTTGAAAAAATGTCGGGAACCGTGACTTTCTGTAGGAAGCATATCAGGACCACTAAACTCGCGAAGGGTATCAGATACTCATCTTTGAGATACAAACTTGACATTCATGGCTTAACGGTCTCCACCAAGCCTCCCCCACACCCTCATAGCAGTTACATCAAGAAAGTCTTGGGACATTTTTACACGTATTTTATTCGTAGTTTGTGCCATTTCAATTTAGTTTGTTTCGTCTGTTCACTAAAACATCCCAAATCTATCGTTTCAATCAAATGTAGATTAGTTGGGTTGGATGAAAATCTGTGAGCATGCTTCAAACTTTGGTACAAGTGGTCCGTGCTCAATGATCATACTTGTGTCTCGTGCTTGTATAGTGCAGAGCTTAGCTCAGCCATCTTTGGTGAGGCCTGGCTCGTTCGCCGTCTCCCTGTGATGGCTTTTGCCCGCTATTTTTCGAAAGTCAATTCCTCCGACTAGCACCGTTCAGTTGTGTAGTGTTATCCGACATCCTAATTTTGAGGGCTTCCTAGCCGCCCTGTCTTGACCAGTAATTTATGGGAATGATGATCGATGCCAATTCACTCTACTAGCAATTTTCGGAACTAAACAGTATAACTCTCTAGTAACAGATTAGTTGACTGAATAGATCAGGTGACTCCCCGTTTCCCTGCCTGCTTGGCCGAGAGGAGCCGAGAATTACCAAAGATGGCCGAGCTAAGCTCTTCACTATAGGCGCATGAGACGCAAGTAATGATCATTGATCACATCAAGAAGGCACCAGTGACTCAAGTTTTGGGGGCAGGCCAACCCTCTCTTGTTGGTAGACGACAGAGAACCGTGAATGTCCGGCTTCACCGCTTCCATGTTACTCCTCACAGAACCATGATTATCAGCCACAAAACGAGCAATCGAAGAGAAATTCAGACCGCTGTCTCTACATAGCATTCTTTCTTTTTACCTAAAAATTGTTGAAAGCTCGTTTCCCTCCCTCTGTACCTCTAACGTGTGCTACGTAACATTTTAAATTTATTTCGCCATTATTTTATTTGAATAAAATATGATCATAGAGAGGTTGGACACACGAGTCACTTCATTCTCTGCAACAACTATCGACTATGTAAATAATATTTAAATTGAAACATCGAAAACACATGTTATCAAGCTTCAGAATCAGCAGACAAATAAAGGTTGTATAGTATCCTTCACGTAGTCAGTGAAAATTAAAACGCATATCTACGTTATACACCTACCAAGGAGCAGTGCATTACTATGCCAGGTATTTTAACATTACTGTCGTTAGAGAAAATAAGGTTTGAAAATATTTTGTGTTGACATGTTATTGAAAAAATACATTGGATACATAATGCATTGTTGTTTATTAATGCTTTCTCCTTCATGTCCCGCCTCGTAATACCAAAGTGACTGACTGTTTCTAAAGCCCATTGAAAGACAGGGGAAAAACGCCATAACTTGATTTTTTTCGAAATTCGGGGGCTGGGTCTGAGTTTGAGGGGGGGTTGTGAATCATGAAGCTTGGGGGAGGGGGCAGCCCTGATTTCATGATATTTCCGAATGTTTACGTTAGTTCACCCTATTCGTTAAATCTCTTTTAGCCAATGAACGGTTGATTGAACATTTGTCATGGTTATGGGCCAAAATTAGGCTATTTCTGAAGCTAAAGCTTTCAGTCATCCTATTGGTGTTGCAGGATAGCCCACTCTGCCCTTGACAGGGGTAACGACTACATTGTGATGGATATGGTTAGTTGATCCTTCCCGATTCTTGAATCCGTCGCCTTGGAGATGAATCGGACGCCTTCAAGCTTCTAGGTGACCCTCAGAGCGTGGCGGGCATTACTGCATTCAGTTCAATGGAAGGGGCAACTAGAGATACCATTGCCATCACCTCATCATCTTTCATTCAGAGCAGATCTTGAATAAAATATGACTGCCCTAACATCCCTTATCCTTTTATTGCTCATAAAATGGCTCATGGCCATATGAGCAATAAATGGTATTTGTTCAATCAAGGTGTATTTGCTCCTTTCCATCAACTCTTTGTCATACAGTCAAGTAAAATTTGAGGATTACGTAGATGTTCATCAAACAAAGAAGACAATATAATATATTATGTCATGGGCATCAATAATCATTTATCAAAAGGTCTAAAACCAATATTTCAAGAGAACCGCGTTTGTTTGTCAAGATTGCGGTCTTAGCTATTTCACTATCACAAAGAAACTTACAAAACTAACGTTTATGTTAAACTAAATAAAACTACGTTTATGTAATCCCTTCCAACAGGCCTCATATTTTAGGCAATGTCTTCTTCGGATTATACCGACACCAGGTCTCCTTGGTGGCAAGTCCTACTGTCTCACAGAAGAGGGATGTCATTTGCAGTCAACTGGGTGAGGGGCTGAGCAATTTCTGCAAAGTTTCGAAAGAAGCAATGGTAGTCGGAGCGCAAGAATGACCTAACTTATTACTTCAATAGTCGAGGGACTGCCCAACTTCGAACTGTCCGAATTTACCCAGGTGATGATGTGTTCTAGATGTTTTACTTATTTACTGAAGAATCCGCATTTCCTTAGATAAACCTGCAGGCGTGCATTCTATAATCTTTGCAGTAGCATTCCCGTTTTACTACGAAAGTGGTGACATCAGGGTTATAGAGAATGATGTCATCTAGTTAAACCAGTCCAAGCTCTGGCTGGACCAGTGCTTTCATCAGCATTTGGAAAGTGGCAGAAGCGAAGCACTGCTTAAATGGAAAAACAGAGCTGCCTGAGACCTCTCTGTTAAATTGTGAAAGCTCTCTTCTCATTATCTGCTGGATTCATGCTGATATCCACATTTAAGGCCTAGTCCACAAAACCTCTTGGTGCCATGATAAGTATCAGAAAATCGTGGATGTGGAGTACTGTATATGCTACTGTATATTCATTATGCTGTTCACTTATCTGTAATCAATACATAGTTGTGCGGACGCACCGTTTGGATATCTAGAAGACCTTGGATGTGGGATAGTGCATATTGCGTTATGCTGTTCACATTTGTAACGAATACACAATCGTGTGGACCCATCTGTCATTTGGACTAGTACTACGGGAGAATCCCTTGGATTTTCGGGTGGTTCTATAACACCTTATGTTCCAAGTAATAAAGGTATTCACAGCAAAATGTCCCATAATTTTCTTACATGCGTTTGGAGTCTACTAGACGGTTATTTCAATGTGTTTAGACGTCGGAAAATGAAACTGCTATATTATTTGTTTACTGGAACCGTTTTTTTAAATGTTTTACCACAATCGCAGTATTTTGAGGGAAAATAAGCAAGATGCACATATTGGATCAGATGTTACAAATGGTTTCATTTGAATCCATCCATGAACTTGAGAAAGAGTGAAAATTGGTAGTTTGAGAAGTATACAAGTGTACAAGAGCTTTGCTGTACTATGCACGATTTTGGTATGATTGCTTAGCGATTCTTTAAATATCAAAAGGTCGTCAACGTTACCATTCCACGCCGTTTCCCAATAAACGCAATCATCAGCAAATACGATTCCCTGATTCGCCTTTGTCATTGAGCAGGATGACGTCTACCCATCCGACAGTCGCCTACATGAAAATGAATCTAGGAATAAAATTAATATTGTAACTTTGGAAGTTATCTGAAAATTGTAAAAAACCTAATAAGTACCTCAGATTTTGAACTCTTTCAAAGAATGAACTTTTGGAGGATGTATTTTGCGGCCATGATTTCGGAACGTTCATGGCAGGGTCGATTTTTCATACCTCCATACGGTGCGTTTTTTCAGGGGACGAAGTTTCGGGCTACCTATTATTTGATGGCAGTTCAAATCATCTGAACTGGAACTGTCAATCGAAGAGAAAGGATTCCAAAATAGTATTTCATCTTTTATAAATGTATACTTCCAAAATTAGATGAATAACTGACGGCACTCATCACTTGAATTTCCAGCCGTCATATCTGCTAGAAGTTCACTGAACAATACGTTTGATTACTTTAGTGCAATTAATTGAGTTATTTTCTGTTCAAAAACACAGGTATTGAGAAATCAAAATTCCTGGTTTCCCCCACTTTTACTACATGTACCGGCCTATCTTGCAATTCGATATCGAGTGTCGATATCAGAATCCAAAATACCTCCGATGATGTTATCGACCTTCCTACGTCTCGAGTGAATAGTTTACCGGTAGTACTTGTGTTTTATTAATAATGCGGATGTAACTATTTATTATTACTCTCCTTATCGCTCGGGATGGAGCATGTATAAAAGTCTTGGAGGAGGTTTCTTCGAGGAGTTGTCTTCGCATCAACGAACTGAGGTGAGCTTGTTCCTTCAATTGATGGTTCATTTTAACTACTTGAATGTTTCAGTTGATAATTCAAATTGATATTCAAAATGAGGCCTTAGATACTTAGCTAATATTAACTATTAATTTTTAATTTGCCAAAACTTTTACTTGATCCATTTTTTCACTTTTTTTTTGTCGCAACAAACCTAATCTTAGGGAATTTTGTATAGTGGTTCGTGGGTTCATAACCTGAAGCACATGATTTCATTCTACTTAGACGGTACCTCCAAAACACAATTAAATTTTCACGTTGAAAATTGTTGAGGTTTTCATACCCACTAAAAGTACGATGTATGTGATGTATATATATTTTTTAATATTGAATTTACAAGCAAAGTGAAATTGGAGATTATTAGTTTAGATGCTTGATCGCACTAAGGGGGTCATTCATAATTTGTGTTTAGATTCATTTAGATGTAAATTCAGAAAATCATTAAAATCTACAGAGATAACTAGCTAACCATTGTGTTGCAGTAACAAACATACTGTGCTTCTGTTCTCGGTTAATTTCTTTAGAACAATCAAAACAAGTTAAAGATTATAAATTAAGATTTTTTTTTTTTTCAAAAAAAGTTGAGAGCTGCATACCTTGTTTGCGGTTAAATGCACAAAATGCATGGCATTCCTGTACGAATACAACCAATTCTCGTCCGGCTAACAATAAATAGAACCCTGAATAATCGAAATATGTCATATGCCCAGGATCGAACTTATTGAACTTAACTAGAGGTTTTGATAATCATTGCAGATGAAACTAACACTGGTCGGATTCGCCATCCTTGCGATGGCCCATGCGGGATCTTACGAGATTCTCGACGCGGACAAACTCATCAGGGATGTCAACAATGCTCATACTACCTGGACGGTAAGAATACGATTTAAATGTTCAAAAACATCTTTTCTGTTGAGTACACAGCTTTTGTGGGGCAGCAGTGTGCCTGGGCAAATTTTCATAGAGTAGGAGTGTGGAACTTGAATTGCCTTTCAAAATCAACATTTCATCAAGTAAGCGACGTTGATCGAAAATTGATTCACAATTCTGAACGCTTATATTTGACAATGTCACTACTGTGATGTCTCGTTAGTACTGACATGGATGGTGAGGAAATCAGTATTTGGTACACAAAATTGTAACTAATGTTCAATTAAAATGCATCAAAGATCAAATCTTGAGAACAGAAAGGTATTTTTTAAAAGATTTTAATGTTTCAATTCCTCAACAAATAAATGTATTATTCTTTCAGCAACTAGTTCAACATTATACTGAACTATAATCGTGGATTGATGCCTTTTTTTCTTTTTTCTCTAAAGGCTGGAAACAATTTTGCACCAGACACGCCTCTTACGTATTTCAAAGGTTTAATGGGTGCAAAATTGGATTCAAATGGATTTCCAAGGATGGTGCATTATTCAGGAGTAGAGATTCCTGAAGAGTTTGACGCCAGAAAACAGTGGCCCGAATGTCCAACCATTTCCCACCTGCTTGACCAAAGCAACTGCGGATCTTGCTGGGTGAGTAATCTATCCTTCATACATTTCACAAACTAATATGTTGATATTGGTTTTTCCTCAAGCAACAATCAAATACACAACATTAGTGCAATTTTCAATTTTGATAAAAATATTTCGGTTTTATGTATCTGGACTTGAAATTAAATGAAATCTTCCCTGTAATGTGAGCATTTTGTTTGTGAATTCTAAATAAATAAGCGATGTTCATTAAATTTGGTTTCCTACTCGTTAATTTTCAGGCAGTGGCTGCTGCTTCAGCATTCTCAGACCGTGTCTGTATCGCCTCCAATGGAACTTTCACAACACCCCTTTCCGCTGAAGAACTCCTGTCATGCTGCGACGATTGTGGTTCTGGTTGCGGTGGTGGATATCCAGCTGCTGCCTGGGAGTATTTCGTTTACAATGGAATTGCCACTGGTGGAGACTACAACTCTGGAGTGGTATACTCTCTTTCTTGTTTAACTTGGCCTCTTTATCGAATTATCAATTACACGGGTTATTTGGTTACTCTTACGCAGTTTGCTGAGTTACAAAGTACCTATAACAACTGCTCATTCTGACAGGGTTGCCAACCTTACTCTTTGAAGCCATGCGAGCATGATGTTAGAGGATCTAGGCCGCAATGTTCTTCTCTTCCTCACCCTGACACACCTGAATGTCAGTCACAATGTATGAACGCCGAATATCCCAAGTCCTTCGAGAATGACCACCATAAAGGTAACATTGTAATTGTACATGTTATGTCACATTTCATAATTTTCTGGTCTTTCCCATCTGCACAATATGTGTTTCTTAGACATCTTTACCAAGTCGTAATGTTAGAATACCTATATGAATATGATTTTCTTTAGATCTCAGAACACCTTATTTGATTCGATAGTATGGTAGCAAGGTTATGTGCACCATATGGTTATTAATGCAATCACTCAGTTAACCAATTGTAACATACTTTTCAGCCAGCACTTCCTACGGCTTTCATTCGGTTGAAGCTGCTCAAGAAGACATCCTAAAGTACGGGTCTATTGAAGCTGCATTTAGGATCCACTCTGATTTCTTCTTTTACAAATCAGGTTCGTTCAAATCCTTAGCAATGTTGGAGGCTTTCCTAAGTAAAAAATTACTTTCCACTGCTTTAAAGCAGGAACAAATTAGGTACAATAAAAACAGTTTCCTGAAGCAATTTTATTTTCTTGTTTCATAAGTTATCTATTCCAATTTCAAAGTTTCTGATCAAAATCCTTCCTATCATAGGGCTACAATCAAGTCATCAGTTTACATTCAGTGTCGAAATGTTTTCACGTATGGAATTAATTGTCCGTTCGTTGAATGGAGTTTTCTTTCTAAGCAGTTATGCAGTTGTAAGAATAGTCAAAATTTAGTGGATCAGGTAACTAAATGGTATGACCGAATAACCAATTTGCCAGT
Source organism: Creontiades dilutus (assembly GCA_031894815.1). Taxonomy (NCBI): domain Eukaryota; kingdom Metazoa; phylum Arthropoda; class Insecta; order Hemiptera; family Miridae; genus Creontiades; species Creontiades dilutus. Next base: position 265,446 of record JAVIWC010005349.1, on the reverse strand, counting down.
ACGAGGTTGATTAAAATTATTTATACGTACCAATGATTGATTTATGAATTTCAGGAGTTTATCAACATGTCACTGGCAAAGCTGTGGGTGGTCATGCAGTTCGTGTCATCGGATGGGGAACTGAAGACGACACCCCGTACTGGCTTGTTGCCAACTCCTGGAACAGTGACTGGGGTGACAAAGGCACCTTCAAAATCCTCAGGGGCACTAACGAATGTGGTTTCGAAGCTGGAATGGTTGCTGGGCGTATTTAAATGAAAATACATACCACTTTATGTTTTATTTTTGAGTAAATAAAATACCGACTAATGTTATCGAATGCAAGATAATAATAGTTGGCTCAAAATTTGTTTGTTCATATTTTCAGTAAACACCTATGAAATTGACCTTCATAATAACCTGAATAGCTGTATAATTCATGAATGAATTTGGAATTCAAACTGAAGGAAATCCTCGTTGCTTCACATTAGTTCACTACATAGGTCCACTCAGATTCACCACTTTCCTCTAAACAGTTTCATTATAATTGGCGATATATGCACCCGCTCTTTATTTCATGGTGTTAAACTCTGAATTTTCGTATTTACTGCCCTACTTATTCTCGAGAAACATAAGCAGCCCCTCTTTCCAGCTTCATTAGACTCTGGGCGAAGGAGGACATCCTACAAGCAGCAAGAGATCATTGCCTCCTGATTCCAATGAACATAGCTTTTCAATAAAGAAGAAGTTTGAACTCTTCATCCAGTTAGCAATACTTTTCATTTTCCCAAAACTTGAAGGAAACTTACCCGTTTGGCTGAAAATGATATTCTGGAACTATTTTAGTGAAAAGAGTTCTTCTGACCTCCTGAAAGACAATGCAATACATACTCCTATTTTTGAATTCGGTTTCTGCGCTCGACAGCAATGCGCTGGAAAAATATCAACCTTATTTCGAAGAAATTGATTATAATCACTGGAAATGTCAGCAGGCACAAATCTGATGCTTCCTAAAAGCTATAAAGGATTGAGCTCATAGCTGAAGTCCATTATTTCGTTCAACAGTGTTAAAAAGACATGAACTACTACTTACTCTTCATATTCACAAAGCCACATTAGTAGTCAACGTACATGTTGGGTTCACTTACTAGGAAAATGTAAAGTTGATGTAATCCTAGTGAATATTTATTGGTTTTTAGATTATCGATTTTTAAAATCGCATTATTGAAGAAAAAAAATGTATACTTCTTTATTAAGAGTTGGGCAAATACAGCACTTGACTCGGTGAGCCAATGAAGACAAACTATTACTAGCTCCAAATGGACTGCTACCAATGAGTACATAAGCCTAGCCCCTTACTTGATTAAAAATGGCCGCAGCACGTTAGGGGAACTCCAATTTTAGCCAAATCATAATACATTTCTTTACATCAAAACGCAGAGACACTAGTTTCAACACATATCCTGATCTATTTGTTTATGTTTGTTTCCTTATTACTAAAAGGATTGATTTAGAATAGTTTTTTGTTTTTGAGAGGCGAGCATCCAGACTACCAAACTAGACAGAACACATTTCTGACTTTGCCTTCTAATGGGTTGTTCACCATACATCCTTTTGGTTTCAAATTCAATGAACTACCGCTGGCCACACACATGCAGGTGTACCTGTACAGGTAAATCTGACAGAGCAGCCATCTAACGATGATGTTGCGTATATTGGACTATTATTAATATTAAATAGAGAGACTTAATTGACCCATCGACTTTTTTATTCTATTTTCGGACGTTGCTCATCTAAGTGTTCTTTTTTTTTACAACTGTGTCCTTCACCGCATCTGGTTCCATCTCCTTCAACATGATCAACAACTTGTTATAGGCAGCGTGACACAGTGTACGATCGTGATATTCTTTACTTTTTGTGCGTCTAAGACAAGTTTCTGACCTGTTAATGCCTGTAAACTCTTCCATCATTAGATGACGCTGCTTCGAAACCATTGCGCACTGAATAATTGAAAAGAACACAAATACAAAAAGAGGAGAGAATACTTTAAACGAAGGCGATCCAATGAGCCTACGATGAAAATTGAACTGAAATCTGTGCTGGCATCAGATGACCAGACACTCAGGTTTACTAACCTGCGCAGGTAAAGAGAATGGAATTTCCATCAGGCAAACTTTACTAGCACAGGTCTCAGATAACTGTGCAGGTATGTACCCTCACGTGCTCCAGTTTACCTGGTGCTGGTGCACGTGTGTGGCCAGCTTAACGCGCTACGGCCTTAATAATATGCACATCACGTTTTTGAATGTTTGTGAATAAGTAATTCTGTCTACCATTCGTCCATTAGAAGCTTGCTATTTCCTCTTTCTGTCAAAAAAATTCCTGAAGTGGTATAGGAATCAGCCATCGAAAATATTTTCCTCTATCTGTACATCTCGTTGTTAGTGTCATTCGTTGGGACAGTGGCGTAGTCCACGATACAGCACGAAAGACTGCATTCTAGTGGATTTTTTTTCAGCATTCATTCTGTCCAAGAGAATTTTTGAAGAGAATTAAGCTACGCCAATGACTCCAGAAATTTATGAATGAAAGTTTCCAAAATCTACTTTAAGCTAATGCGTCGTGAATGATTCTGAAATAAGTCATATAGGTATTGCAATTATATGGTATCTCATTCAAGACGACAGCTCTCCATAGATTTTTCGTCAAATAGTCCGCCAAACCAACGTAAAAATGAATTAATTGTACATCGCTCTATGAGCACAATAAATTGCTCAAAATTCACAAAATTACTAAAAACAAAAAATGTTGTTCTAGTTTTAGAACAATATATACTTTAAGCGGAACATTATACTCAGAAAACATTAGTCAACTGTAAACTGTAAAGGTGGGAAAAATTAGCTTAAATTTTAATGAAATGTAAAAACGTAATTTGCAATTTTCAAAAAAATGTTTTGAGAGCAGATAATGTTTTTATAAAAAAGAGTGTTTCCGTAAAATTGAATAACCATCAAAAGTTTCTGGGCACAAAAAAAAATGTCTCAAATTTCAAAACTGCGTAACTTGAGTACAACCAATACAAACATTTGCTCATATTGTGAAGCTGTATGATTGGACCTTTTTTATTCACTGAGAGACTGCAGAACGTTCAAAATAATTAATTTGGGAGTTTTACTAATTTCACCACCTTTTGAAAGTTGCATTTTGTCAAGAAGGCCTCAGTATTCATCACATCATGGTCAAGGATTGGTCCAGAAAATGCTGAAAGTAGAATCACCTGTTGCTAGGCAGAGTGAAATAAACGAAAAATAATTAAACTTGATTTTATTATCAAAAGCGAGTAAAGGAACGTTCCATGATGGCGGCACAGAACTAACAAAAAAAATAATAAATAAATAAATAAGACTTTCCAACAGGGGTAGTTGATTGGGAGGGGGGATGATTCGATCACTAAATACAGTACTTGAATGCTAATGAAGAATTTCATACATCAACATCACCTAAAACGAAGAACTTTCTTAGCTAGTTGGTACGGAATCCTTACCATCTGCACCACATGTTCGTCAGAGGGATGGTACTTCAGCAGTGTTCTTAGTTTTCTAAAATATGAATTCTTCGCAATAGGGTGCTGTAGAGATAAGTCTCTTGTGGCTCACTGCACGTTTTAAATCGTTACAACGAAAAACGCGATTGCTAACTTTTAAAATGAAATAACCTGCTTTATGACGTTTCAAAATTAGATATGAATAAGATAAGGCACTCTTCACTTGAATTTCCAGCCGTTTACAATTAACTTTTGGTTATTTTACTCGAATTAATTAAAATGTTGTTTGTCGTGTTTGGAGACGCACGTTCCTATTTATCTCTTAATGAATTCTCTTGGGTTATCCCACTCATTACTGCATGTACAAACCATGTTTTCGAGTGTCAATATCTACTAGAATCCGAACCACTGATGATTTTTATCGGCCTTCCTACGTCGTCCCCTACACTTTGATTACTTAACCGGTAGTACTTGAGTTTTATTAATAATGCGAATGTTCTCATTTGTTATTTTTCTTATCGCTGGGGTACAGCATATATAAATGAGTTGGAAGAGATTTCCTTGGTGGAATTCTCTTCACATCAACGGATTAAGGTGAGCTTCTTCCTTTACCTGATGGTTCATTTTAGCTATTTGAATGTTTCAGTCGAGTAATTCGTTTGTTATTTAGACCGAGGCATTAAATACTTAGCTAATTTTAATTATATACCAAAATCACACACACACACACTAAGTGCTTGCATACATACATATATATAGTTAGGAAAAAAAAGAAAATCAGATTAGTTTGGCAAAATCAATTTGAATTTTTGGCATATTATCAAATTGAAAATTTTGGTAAATTAATTTGAACCTTTGGCACAAATTTTAATATTTTTGGCATCTCAATTTAAACTTTTGGCGACTCAATTTCTACTTCTGGCATACCACTTCGAGCTTTTGGCATATCAATTTATACTTTTCACAAACCCCAACTAACCCAACATTCCACCCCATATAATGTTCAATAAATGTTTTTTTCTCTCTCCTAATTTTATACCAAAATCGTTGTGGCCCACCTGAAGTGGGCTGTACTTTTTCGATTCATTTTACTTCTAAATTTATGAGCAACCATGATGTGGCTGAATGAGTAACCCAACCTAATTAATAATGCCGTATTGAGAAATATTTAGCCGCTTGAGAGTAAATCAGGAGTTTATCACAATTAACTGCTGGATTTATTTGTGAGAGAAGTTCAGAACACCACTAAAAACTACAGAGAGTTGCCGATATAAGAAGCTTGAGGTTCTTTTTACGTTAATTTCGTGATAAAAACAAAACTAAACCAATGTAAAGTGAGATTTTTGACAAAAATTATATAGAGGGTAGCATATTTTGTATGCGGTACACTGTTGTAAGCTCAATAGTGAGTAGCATTCTTCTAGGTAACAGAAATGTGTCATGAACACACGATCTAACTTATTAAACCTAACCAGAGATTTTCGAGAGGGCTCATAAATAATTTCATCTAACCAAACATCATTTGAACCCATACTATTAATCATTGCAGATGAAGCTAGCAGTGGTGGGATTAGCCATCCTTGCGATGGCCCATGCCGGGTCTTACGAGATCCTCGACATGGAGAAACTCATCAAGGATGTCAACAATGCTCACACTACCTGGACGGTAAGGATACAATTTGAATGTTTACAAATATAATTGCTATTTCATCGAGTAGGAGGGTAGAACAACAGCCTTTCAAAATCAATTACTTGCTCAACGTTCTTTCACCACTGTGAGGTCTCATTGGTAAAAATATACTTCATACACACGAATGATATAAAAAAATTATATCACAAGGACCAAATTTAGACAATTTAATTCTTCAATTCCTCAACAATGAATGCGTTGCATATCCCCTAAAAGGGAACTTCTTTTGGCAATTAGTGCAGTATAGTGGGCTAATGCCTTTTTTTTTTTTTTTTTTACAGGCAGGAAGCAATTTTGCCCCAGACACGCCTCTTGCGTATTTCAAAGGTTTAATGGGTGCGAAACTTGATTCGAATAAATCTCCAAGGATGGTGTATTATTCAGGAGTAGAGCTTCCTGAAGAGTTCGACGCCAGAAAGCAGTGGCCCGAGTGTCCGACCATCTCCCACCTGCTTGACCAAGGAAACTGCGGATCTTGCTGGGTGAGTGTATATCTCCAAATTTATAAATTTTTTTTTTTGCTGTCATGCACCAGCTAAACTATCAGATTTAAGTTTGATGGAATCATTCCGTCAGTTTTTCTGGGCTAAAAAATAATCAACAAGTGAGGCTGAATTAAATTTGTTAATTTCCAGGCAGTAGCTGGTGCTTCTGCATTCTCTGACCGTGTGTGCATCGCCTCCAATGGAACTTTCACCACACCCCTTTCCGCTGAAGAACTCCTGTCATGCTGCGACGAATGTGGTGATGGATGCGATGGTGGATATCCAAGTGCTGCCTGGGATTATTTCGTCAACAATGGTATTTCCACTGGCGGAGACTACAACTCTGGAGTGGTATGCTCTCACCTTCTAATTTAACCTTGAAGCCTGTTTATTGAATTATCGACTAAACTAGTTATTCGGCCACTCTTTAACATTTGCAAAGTTATAAGGTACATAACAACTACTCATTCTGACAGGGTTGCCAACCTTACTTGATGGAACCTTGCGAGCACCACGTCGCAGGATCTAGGCCACAGTGTTCTTCTCTTCCTACTGCTGACACACCTGAATGTCAATCGCAATGTATAAATGACAAATACCCCAGGTCCTTCGAGAGTGACCACCATAAAGGTAATTATATTTTATAGAGGTAAACATTACTTAAATATTCCCAATACAATTTTGAAGATTCGGTTTGGCTACTAGTGAAGTTATGATCTCTCCTCATGACATCAGACTTCAGTCCAGTTGATACTCATATCAATACACTTTCCGTTTAAGACTTACAAATACAATTAATTAATTTTTTTCGACTACCACACTTGATCAAGGTTATTAGAACCATATGGTTACTAATACAATCATTGCGTTAATCAATTACAACACACTTTTCAGCCAGCACTTCCTACGGCTTCGATTCAGTTGAAGCTGCTCAAGAAGACATCCTGAAGTACGGGTCTATTGAAGCTGGATTTACGGTCTACGCTGATTTCGTAGTTTACAAATCAGGTTCGTTCAAATCCTAAGCAATGGTGGCGGGTTTCCAGAGTAATAAACCACTGTTTTAGAGTAATAACACCAATACAACCGTCCTTGATGCCGTTTCATTTGGAAATTGTAAATTCTTATGTTTCATCAGTTATTCACATTTCAACGTTCTTCTAGGTAGGAACCTACCACAGTCCATCCGTTTTAAATTATATCATACATGTACTATGCACGATTAACTTTACTGTACTGAATTAGCTAGGCATATGCTCTGAATAACCATTTTGCATGCACGAAGATGATACAGATTATTTATATGCAATAATCGATTAACGAATTTCAGGAGTATATCAACACGTCACTGGCAAACCTGTGGGTGGCCATGCAGTTCGTATCATCGGATGGGGAACTGAGAACGGCACCCCGTACTGGCTTGTTGCCAACTCCTGGAACAGTGACTGGGGTGACAAAGGCACCTTCAAAATCCTCAGGGGATCCGACGAATGTGGTTTCGAAGATGGACTAGTTGCTGGGCGCATTTAAATAAAAATCATCCCACATTATACTGTTTGAAGACGAAAAAATTGAAATTTATTTTTGACGTAAATAAATTAACGTATTTTTGTTTAAATTTTCAATCATGCACCTTCGTAATAGACCACGAAAAAAATCCCTTTAGAATTTATTCGTGTACTATGCTTGAATTTCAATGCTTTTTGAAAAAATTCTCCTAACGCAAAAAAAAGACCGGAACTTTCTTAATATAGATTGTGACATTCCAAACGATAAATTGAAAATTATGCGCGACTAAAACATTCTATTTTTCTTGTAACTTATGTGTTGATGCTGGTAAATCGATAAATAATTACATATTCTGATGTGTTCGTGAATGGATAGGAGTAATTAAATTAAAAAAACAACAATGACAGTAACGATAGATTTTACTTACGTAGCGTAAATAAGAAGTTAGTAATTGGCAGACTTCTTCATTTTCATCATACGTTTTTGAAGTAGGGTTTCCAAAAAAAAAACGTTAACTGTTACTTAATTTCAACGAGACCCACACATAACTTGGTATTTCTCCGGAAGAAAGTAACAATACAAAAACAGGGTATTAAATCCTTCAAAAAACGGAAGGTCCATGCATCAATTAACAACTAGACCTAGAGTATACAATAATTAAACGACAATATACAAACGATACAATACACAGTAAACAATTTAGGCAACAAATAGTATTCTACATTGGCATCAAGAGACTTGAAACTTCACGCCGTAGAAGTTTGAGGAGATATCAAAGTTTCCAATCTGATTTGTTTGTTCAGTTCACAAGTTAAACTAAGTTCTTCTTTGACTAGGTAGTAGATAAATGCATTTTTTAAATGGTTACAATAGATTTTAGACAATATATTAACGTAGGTAATAATTGATAATGATTACATCAGAATTTAAAAAAATCTATCACAGGCTCTTTTAGCTTTATGATACAAGAGGTATCTCATTTTGTTAAATTTAATTTCGTAAGGAAGTACACTCTTAGAGCTTATATCCTAAGGATCGGCTAATTCCATTAGGAAAGCAAAGGGACATATAGTTAATTCGTGTTGCGGAAGTGAGCCGCCTTCAATTCGTATTTTCACACAGAGGAAATTGTATCCCCAATCAAATTCTGAATTAATTAGAACTATTTTGAACATAGGGACAGCTAAAAATTGATGATAAAGCGTGGCAAATGATAAAGACTTTATACTCTATATTAATGAATCGTCCATTTTTCTCTATAGGAACGTAACATTATTGATTAATATTACCGGTAATGAATCGGGGGACATCACACTAATACAAAATTGAGCCTTGAACTTTGAGAAGGTTGTGCTGTAACATCCAAGGAATTCCGAATTTGAGTAAGGAACTGACAAGGCAAGGTTTATGGCAGACACAAATACGAGTAAGTAACCAAAAGCAACTTGCTCACATTCATTTTAAAAGAGTGAGCATTTAAATTAGACTTTTGCAAGGTGGACTTAAACTTTGTACGAGATTTTTATTGAATGTGTGAACTCTGAAAGCAAACTATGGTCTCTGAGGACTTGGGTATTGCTATAGCAGATAATTAGTGGTTTTCAAAGGTTTGAAGAGAACCAAGAACGCTGACGTACCATGGTCAAATTCTAACGAACATTTGGTGAAGATGGAAAAGATTCTGTCCTAGCTGAGAAAATTATTCATTCTAGGTCATTCTACTTCCATCATATAGTCTGATGGAGCTTATTGAAAGACGTTCCGCCGTTTCCAAAATAATGTGGGAGTCCTTTTACCATAATTCAACTTTTAAAAGAAGGTGGAATTAGTAAAATTAACCAATCCTCAAGTGGACAAAAATTGTCTAATCATGCACCTTCACCACAAGGGCCACCAATTTGAGCAAATTATTATGTGCAGAGCGATGTACAATCAATTCATTTTTTCTTCGATGAGCTTGACTTTTTGGCAAAAGAGTTACCGTGTGGGATGACATATGTCTCGGAATATGACATACTCATAAGTAAAATAATGCAAACCCAGAGTGATTACGATATTGGATATAAAGGTGCTGGAACTACGTAGTTTGAATACTATTGGGCGTGGCAGAACATTTAGGCCTCGTCCTACGAGAGTGGGAGGCGGGCGATCCGTGCGATTGGGATCTTGTTCAATAGGAAACGCCTGTGATGCCCCATTTACGGGCATTGCAGGAGAGCGTTCAATTTCAACGCTCAAATTTCAAATTTTTTAACACCCAGAGGATTTATTTTTGCCTCAGGCAGTCCAGCTCTGCTACATCATTTGCAGAGGGAACCGTCTCAAGAAATTTATCAATCGAGGACCGAATACGAGGATTCCATGACTCTTCGGCCAACTCTTGAAATGCGGATTTTTTAACCTCATAAAGACGGTAGTTTTCGTATTTCGTTAATAGCACCAACATCGTTCTGATCAACCTTGGAAAAATAGAGAAAAGATTTTGACTCCATCAGACTTGCAAACATTCGGGCTTTTGTAGTGAGAAAAAATCAAACCAATTTGATTTCAAGCGCGTTGCGAGACAGCGATGAAGTGTGTGCACGCAGGACACACGAGTCAGTTGTCATGGTTTGATCGGAAAATAGTCCACCCAGCAAAAAACCCAGAACCCGCCAGTATCGTGGGCATGCCTTGTAACATCGGAGAGTTCTTGCATCATGTGGCCGAATGACTCCCGATTACTGCAGGACCACACTACCAAACCGCGCTAAGAACTCTTAACACATACTGCCTCTAAGGGGTAAGGAGCAACAGCAGGGGATAGGAGCGGTCACAAGACACCAAACACATTACCATGAGGTTAGCATCTTCTATTTCCCCTAAATTTATGGTCACAGTGCCGACCAACCGTGTGAAGCAAGCACTCTCTAATCTCATGTGTCTTCTACCAGGACGAGCTTGTGTAGGTTCTTTTAGAGCGGGTATCTAACTAGAACAGGGGGTTAAGAGCGTAGAAAATAAGATTTAACTTTTCTTCGTGTGAAGATTGAGAAGTATGGATTTACGGGAAAGTCTAGAATTTGAGTGGTACATCGAAATCATGGACTCCAGCGATTATTTAAACCTTTTAGACAATTTTTAGGTACCGATTTTACCAACTAGCATTATCAGTAACTCGAAAGAATTTAAGTGAAATAAAAGTGGATATTTTTTCAGAACATCTTTTTTATTGGGCGTCAAGAGGTCGGAAGACCTCTCTTCACCAAAGTCATGTATTGAACTAGGTCGAGAATACAATTTCCTCATGATTTAGAGAAATAGAAAGTATTACAGACTGGGTGAAATGTTCATCAAATCATTTTTGGGACAATAACGTTCAACGTCACCTTAGGTGTCAAATTTACAATTTCACATTGTGAAAAAACCGTCCACTTACTGGGGAAAGTGACATTTTTAAACGCATTTTTAGTATAGCCCTAGATAGAAGGACCACTTTATTCATAATACGGGATGGGAGTTTTCTGCACGCATTGAGATCTATAAATTTGGGAAAGAGTTTAATAGCATGGTGTTATTCCTGGATGGGCTTTAATGCAACTTTATGGGGGTGAATGAACCTTTGAGACAATTAAGGCTTTTCCGAGTAGTTTTAAATACTAAAGAACAAAATTATTCAACCAGTTTCGTAAATATTGAACCATCTAGTTTTTCAACAGCACTTCAGGCTTAAATCGATTTGACATTGGTTTTCAAAGCAATAAAAGAAAGTGCACTTTTCTACACAAAAGTTAAAAGACATTGAATTGTTTTTTTAGAATACAGTTTTGCGTATCTCGTACTAAAGTAACCTAAAGGGTTATTTACGAGAGGGTCCAGGAAGATATATCCAAAAGCCAACCTCTTAGCTTGCATCCAGGAATTTCTGTAACCAATCTCGAACAGCACTTGATCTCATCATTTCTCTTGAAATGTCAATTACTCATGATATATTATGGAAATTCTATATTTCGACCGTTTTATAAAGGGTATCTGCGCAGATAAAGATGGAAAAGTATTGAAGCGCACATCTTTGGCAAATTGTTTTTTCTTGCTTACGGGTGATGTGGTTGAATAAACAGTCACCAAACAGTCATAAGACGACATTTCTAAATCACTGTGATTCTGATCGTCACACAAAAAAGTTCATTACTTCTCATCTTACAAAATGTGAGGTCAAGTAACCTAGTGGGTTGGAGAGGTAAGTTTTTAGCCAAGCCCTTTTAGTAAACAATTAACAAGTAGCAGAACTAGGTAGTTGAAGTCTTTTTGAACTAAATGTCTATGATCCTGATGGTTAGGCCGTTCACTAGTTGAGAAAAACAGATCAGCAAAAACTCGTTTTGCGGCTTGTAGAAATAAACATTTATTTTCTATGATCCAACGGAAGAAGTAGAACAGCCAGTTGATTTGATAAGGAACTCAATTGCATTAGGTTTTCTTAATTGATCACTAAAATAATTTAATTTAGTCAAGAACTTTTACCTTCCAGAGCATAAAGACATCATTTTTTCGTCCAGTATAATTCGTCTCGCCTATTTAGACCGGTCTTTAAATTAAAAGTGTAAAATTAAAGTACCTACCTATAACCGAGGTTAACACCGTATTACAGTATGGAAATGCATCAAATGTAATAGTGAAACTTGATAAAAATGTTTGTTCAGCAACGTTTTCGATTGAATATACTTCTGTTATTTATGGAATGTTTAGAAACATAATACCGTACACTGGTTCAATTTTCGTCAACAATTAAGTAGAGTTAAACTTTAATTGGAACAAATAATAACGTCACACACTAAATGAAGTTGGGACAAGCTTTCTGCCCATAAACAATACTTAAACTGAGAATGTTCAGTTGAGCGAGTGAACCTACTAAAGGTGCATAGGCCAAAGGAACAAGTCTAAGGAATAATTTGAACAGGATTTTTTCATGTAATGTTAGGATAATAAATCATACGTACAGTACCTTTTTCATGATTGTAGGAGTGGAAAAAGTAAATTTGCTCTATTAATAATTTAATTTTGCATAACGAGGACTCACTTGTTATACGTAGTATGATGATACTAAGCACCTTTAGTATTATCTATGTTCCTCATAGACCAACTTCAATGTTCGTTGAATATATTGAAGAAAAGACGTAAAAATAAGTGATTCAATGACCCTGTATCCTAAATCGTAGCTTCAAATACATAATCAAGTATGTAGATGTACAAATGAGAAAGGAAAATTTAACATGTCTTTGCTCATTAACCAAGTTAAGTACTCTTGGATTTTAGCCTACGTACTTAGTATTACAACACGCCTTCGTGAAAAATGAGATGGAGTAGGGATGTAATGGTTTACCGATTTTGGGAAGTGTTCATGAGTTAATTACTAGTGCAAATACAAATCTGTGCACTAACGGTAAATAAAAAGTGAGTTGGCACTTGTTCACATTCTGAAGTCCTAGGGTGATTGTTTTTCTTAGAGGTAAAGCAGGAGGTTTGTTAAAACAAGGGATTTTCAATCCCTTACAACATCAGCCATCTAGGAAAATGCCTGCGAAGTCAAAACTAACCTCTTGCCTCTTTGTAGAGCCATTCCGAAACCGTTATACCATAAAACGAGCACAATCTAAATCCAAAAGGTTTTCAAGCTGATGGCGAGGTTTTGATTTTAGAACAGATTCGTTGCAGTCCTCAGCTTCTGACTACCGGATCATTTCCAAATATTTCTGCTTGTGTTTGCTCAACATTTCTGTGACTGTAACTAGTTTCTTCAAAGTAGCCTGAGAAAAATAAATGAGTTATTAAGTACACCATAAAACAGTAATGGCGTAAATTGATGTAGCGATAGCGGATCATAGCTTACTTGAGATCGGCTGAGAGCTTGGAGCTCTTTAAGGTGTGAAACGCATATGTGATGCAATGTTCCGAGATCTCGGGCAGGATCACCTTTGCCCCTTTCCCCTTCACTTTCAGGTTTCTCAGGGACATTCTACAAGACAGAAGAAAGCGTGAGTACCAACAACAGAATCATCACCCAAGACTTGTAGTAATTAGCACACAAGTAAATAGATGGAGAAATTATACATCAAAAGGGATCTTATTCTATAACGAGAAACCACGTAGAACCCACTATAATATATAATATTTATATAGTAAGTTTATAAAATAAATCGGAGGATACTTTATGCAATTAAATTAATCTTACCGACAGTTGATCCAGGAAAACCACCATTCGCTCTTTATTTTTTAAAATGAATGGATTAACAACTTCCATGTACGGTTCTTTGCCACCAAACTCGACCAGATTGGCCAAATTTTGGAGGCACTTTGCAACCATTATTAGAGATCTTGCTGCCATAGGTGGGGCTGGCTCTGCAAACAAATTATTGAACACATTTAGAATTTATAGATGAAGCTTGGAGTTAAACTTCGACCGAAAGAGGCAAAGCCAACTCACCAGAAATGAGATTGAATTGCCTTGGGTTCAAAATAGCAGGGCAGAGCAGGCGGAGGAAAATGAATCCACTAACGACTCGGGTTCGGACGAACCTTTCATGAGGCCATTTACCCATTACAGAGCGTTGTAGACAACCACAAATGTACCTCAAGGTTCTGAAAATTAAGATAATGACTATATAGTGAATTTCATTTACGATGTGAATTAGAATGAATAAAAGGAGACCAAATAACGTAAGCATCTTCCAGAAGCAACAACTTGCAGAACACTCAATTATGCTTCGAACGTACTTTGGGCAAGCTTCTGCCGACATAAATATGGAGAGAGTCACTTCATCTAGAACTTGCAAAAGAAACTCTGCATTCGCGCAAGCATCATCCGGGCTCTCCATTTTCGTTGGATTGAGCTGTTAACAAAATATTTCATTACTGCTTCTGGTCATACGGATACTAAAATGAACAGTATGTATGAATGAAGTTACTTCAATCTCTATTTTCAAAAATTCTTTACTTAAGGAAAAATAAATTATCGATAAACTATTATTCAAGAAGGAAAAACGTTAAATCACAACGTTTTTGGTACGAGGAAACTGAATGAATATGAACCATCCTTAATGGGTCTATGTGAAAACAGAAACAGATTCAAGTACCTCACACGATTGCTTGGCCTCAAGCAGCTTATATACAATATCTTGAACTGCTGATTGAAGGAAACCGTGGCATATGGATTTCATGTAGAGATCCATCAGTGTTGTCGTAAGAGAGGCAGCACGGAATAAGGTCGAGGTTTCATCTTCTTTTTCAATCTCAGCGTCGTTAAGGGTTCTCAGGAGATCAGCTTCTTTTTTCTCATGCCTAAGAAAGTAGTTGCATTTAATAATTTTATAATCAGATGAACATATCACCATTTAACCAAATTAAAATCATCAACCATTCACCTGAAAATGCGAAGAAGCGAATTGGCAAGGGGCATACGATCCAAATGGCAAATGTCAGCTAGGGCTCTTACAACCTCCAGAGATGGATCAAGAATTAGTTGCTGCATAGGAGAGTATTCTTCTTGGGGCATAATCAAATCATGGAGGTATCTTAGCCGTAATCTCAAAGCCCCCCACTCACCAAGAGGAGGAATGCCAGTCAGAGTATACCAGTCTTCAACCTGTAAAATGAATCCAATAGTAGATTATATTTGGTTATTGAAAAAGTCACAATATGTTATTTACGAAAACACATTTAACTTATACATAACTAAGCCAAAAGAATTACGTCTAAAAATTACCTCTCCAGATTTGGTTTTAAACCAAAATAGTTGAAACAATGAATAAGGACTACCCATGGTAATGATCGTTTAAAGGGAGGATCCGAATTGATCTTCTTTCAAGATCTTATTTTTTAATGTCATTAGCTACCGTGTAGCTTCCTACCTTCGAGAATTCAGTAAAAAATTAGTGCCCTAACTATCTGTCGTGAAAAAGACTGCGACGTTTCTCTTTCCGTGCAGAAGAACTCCCATAGTAGTGTTTGATCAATTAGTTTCATGTGGTATAGAAGGTGGTATTTTTCCAGGCTCCACTCAAGATAAGGCGTGTTTCCTGGGAACGGTCAATTCATCATCGCCCCTGGGTCAAATGCCAAATCCATGGGCCCCCAACCTGGTTCTTGTTCCAAAAGATTCTTTTGGATATGCATAGAATAGTTCACTCACGTGGACATATTCTTGGAGTTACCTGGATAAGTACGGCGTAAGATACTAAATAATAAAGATACATTCATTTTTTTTTTAGATGAATTGTTTTTTTCCTAAATCATGTTTTCATTTTATAAGGGTACGTACTTTTTGTATTGTTTATACAGGCAGACATTTTAATTTTCCTTACTTATTTTGTATTATTAAATATATGTCATTGTTCTTTTGAGCTTTGCCCATATTACAAGTAAATGAGTTCGAAATCTGCCGAGGTAACAATAATTTTTGGGCTTTGAGAGGTCTTGATTTGATCATGCCTGGAAAATAACCCAGAGTAAATTTGAAGTGGCTGCGCAGGCAGTACCTTCGTATGTTTGCTAAAAGGGGGTAATGAAGGTTGTCTCAATCATACTCGACAATATTCCAGTACAGCAATCGAGGTCAATATTCTAGTTAGACTATTAAATGGTGTAAAAAATGACTTTTTATTTTTTACAATTTAATTGTTATACTATTTAATATTATTTTTAAAAAGTGTGTTTGGCATTGACTCGAAAGTCTCATAAACTCTCAGGCACATCTGATGAAGTTTGTGCAGATGCTTACCTCGTCGCCATTGGTTAAGGTGGACAGTTCTACTGTAACTTCTGCGACTTCAGTGTCCTTTGATCTCTTTCCTTTATTATATAATGTTATTGTGAAACTAAGAACATCGGAAGGTACATCACTGAAAGGAAAAATATAAAGACTCATTTAAACTGTGAAATGGTTTGATTTTTCATCACCCCCATTTTCTACAAAAATTAGTTTAAAGAAATAGATAACCGCTATTAAATGTACAAAAAAGGTTACATCATTGAGAGGGTAGGTTATTTCAATATAATAATCTAGATGTAGCGTTACCCTAAAAGATATAAGGTTGATTTTTGTAGAGTTGAAATAAATGGTTACGAAATATGAGATGTTTCACAACATTGAAAAATTTGTCACAATAGCACAGTCCCTTTAACGTCTGTTGATCCATTTCCTAATACATGTAAAATATATTTTAATATGTACAGGTACTCACTCCAAAACAAATTCTTCATCCCATACTGGGTCAGTGCCCGATTTAACTTTTGTCCGAGCAACTTTCACTTGATTCAATGATATAATGCAGAATGGGTTTGGAACAAGTTTGAATGGAAGTCTACAAAAGAGAAATATAATCAGACATCAGTATTTTTTTTAGAAAGATAAGAGAGCAAAACGCATAGTTATTCATATCCAAGTGGAGAGTAGTTGGTAGCGAACCTATGTGCATCAAGAAGATGAAGTTGGAGGCATCTGAGCTCCCTTAACCTTTGAACTTTGGGCGACCTGGTGAGTTGAGATACACATAATGGCTTGATAGCTCCAATCCAATCCTGAAATGCATTATTATAATCATACAATATGTATTGTATATCAATATATAAAACTTGAAATCAATCTCTTCACTATAGGTAAATATAAACAGGTTTAGGTAAACAACGATTTATATTTTTATGAAAGACTTAATTTAGATTTCAACGGTTACTGCCCCGGTGGAAGGCTATTCAAATCCTATTGGATAGGAAAAGACTGGCAGGAGAGCTGCAATGAGGTGGGACTCCATTACAGGCGTTAACATCATGAATGGGAGATAATAAAAGGTATTGTAGCAATGAGCTGATCAACGAAGAAATATTCTAGGTGTTCACAATAGTCATAACACTCTCTTTATTGAAGTTGACAAGAAATTCTCCTTCTCTTATCCCGAATACGGATTCACAACCTCTTTCCAAGAGAATGGGTTCTCTCCCATAAGACTTTTTTAACTTCGAGAAATTGGACAGGAGAGCCCAGAGAAGGTAAACACCCATCCGATCTCTGTTTATACCGGCAAAACTCCTGGATAAGTCGAAACTCTAGCTTGTAGGTTTACATTCAGATTATAATGAAACGAGGTCATTTAATCGTAATTTGGGTGTGTATCATCATGTCGCATCGTCCCATGAATCTGTATTTGAGAGAAGGGAAGAGGAATTTGGCACTTTACAATTGTTCAAGCAGACTGGATGGTTTTACCCTTTTATAAGGCAGTTTTCTTTTTCGTTGATAATATGATCAAAATGTAGTCAAATCAAGAAACGGACATTAACACGTGATTCAACACAAAAATACTAAAATATCATATGCCACATTTCGGCACTTCGTACATCTGCATTTTGGCGAAACCTTAGGGGTTGCGCATCTCTCAGTGCTCACTGAGAACTCAATTCATTAGGAACCACACTGTATTTGACTCAAGTCTGTTTGCTAAATAAGTTTGAAAGCATAGTGTATAAGACCCTATCGTTTGCTAACTGTCAGTATAGTACGAGGAGTGTGACAACAATGTGAAACAAAGAAGTTTTCTAATAAAGTAAAATTGGAGTAGTTTTGGCAATCAAGTTGATGTTAGACACATGAAAGCCAATAACGTTGGTTGATCAAGGTTCCAGGGTCTTGAGATCATTATCAACAAAAAAATGTAAATAAATTATTTAGAGTAGTACCTGAGCTGAGTCGGCAGATGTCGCTGACAAATACGTGGTGGTGGCAAGGCAAGGTAAAGCTCTTTCAACGAGTTGGAAACAATGAGGCCTTTCAAATACGCTGTCGTGAACTTGGTACAGATAAGCACAGCTCAGATCGATCAAGCCTTTAGGTTTCGTTCGCTAAAAATATAGGAACAAATATTCAATGCACATTTCGTAAGCTGGAAGAAACATTAAATTTGTTACCAGAAATACTTTATAACTAAACGAAGACTCTTTTCCACATAATTTAGGGCTTATTTGATTGACAGTAATATTCATGAGAGATTGCGTTACAACGAGGTCTAAGCCAGAGAAATGATGGTGAACCTACCACTTTTTCATCAACAGAACGTAAAAGTAAATCAGAAATGAAGACACAACTTGTGGATTGTGTTGTTTTACTTAAAAAGGAGTAATATTGATACAATTCTTTAAAAGAAAACGTAAAATATCGTCCAATTGTTGTGTAGCTACATTCAAAACTCAAAAAACTACTTAGGATGTGTTTCAAGAATATACAACTGTTCAAACCTTTGGGTTGTCGTAGAAACACAGGTGCGTGTCGGTACCATCCACAATGAGAACGAAGTACATGGATTTCCACTTTTTATTTTTTTCACTCTTCTTGAATAAATAGCCTTGCATTTTGATTCCTATGAAACAAAATTACAATGAACGTGATTTAAGTTAAGTAAATATCAGTTCATTAGGTACTAACCTAAACAGAGGAATAATATTAACACTTTCAACACGGATGATGTCATATGACATCATTGGCTCTTCTAGCAGTTCCAAACTTTGAAAATCCCGACTGAGTACCTGGCTCCATCTAGAAACCTCGTGAGATGGTATTTCTCTTCATTAGTTCCCCACGTACAATATAGAATCCACGTAACAACACCTCGAATGTGTTAATTTTATTTTATAAAAGACTCGTCAATAACAGGCTTTATTTCGTACAATTTACCTATTTCTGAGCCCTCATTGTGGGTAATAACTCTGCACAACTGAACAACATGATTTTGGAGGAGTTTCAGAGCGTTTACCACAAGCAAATGTAGTCAAGAAGAACAAAATCGTTGGGTCATTGCGGGTTTGCATAACTCTAACTTACGTGGCTCACGAGTGATGTCATATGACATCATGGCTTGAAAATTAGTATTATCTCATTATCTCACCTTCAATATACAACATATACCCTAAAGACCCAATGCCAAATTTCCGAAGTTGAGCACTCCCGTCAGGAGCGTTGGGTCAGGTTTCTGGTCCCACGTTGAAATTGTTAAACAAGAGAAGTCCTACCACAAGAAGTCAGCGTTCGTTTAAATCAAAGGCAGTTCAGAGGAGGATACAGCTAGATGGCTGAAATTCCGAAACATCAGGATCGATGGATACGTAGCCATAGATAACCCCGAGAGCCCCTCTACATTCATCACTTGGTCACCTCAGTGACATGGTAGGGAAGTAAAAGGATAGGGCACTAGAAAGCAATTGGCTCAACCACTATCATTTGTTGCTCATCGGATAGACAGGAGTACTAGTAATCTCCATTGGTGCTAGCAACCTTACCTTTTTGATGCTCGACATTTCTTTAGATCAGATAGGCGATAACAGGACATAATACCTAAGGCACATTCATCCTTCCGCTTTTGACAATCGCCATGATGCATGTAACATGAACTTGTAACATTCTTAGTATCCGCCCTTCACGTGAAATACGAATATAATGGTAGGATAGGGTGGACCTATGTAATGACCGAAATGGAGGTCAACTCTTGAAAAATCCCAGGAACGTCACAAGTCTCATTTACATACAGTCAATCCTACCACTTCTAGGAAAGTAGCGAGGAAGTGTTAACGCTTCGATCTTGGATACTGGAGCTATTCTCCTCTCCAGTTCTATTCTATTCTAATTCTGCCAGTCCTTTGAATTCCTCAGCACCAAAAACAATCACGAGGTGCTGAGTGCTAAGAGCAAAGTCGTGGACGAGGTGCTTACATGATTGCACTACCCAATTTCCTGCTTACTCCCATGGAAATTGGATGAGTAAGCGTTAATAAAGATCGGAGTCATGGTAATAAGACCGGTGAAATTATAAGACACGAAATACGTAAGATTAATAATCTCCCAGGAAGAGAACGGAGACAACAGCCAACAGAAGAGCTAGGCAGATCTAATAGGGAAATTTTAGACAATGGTGGTGTATTCACGAAAAATAATAATCACCTTTCATTTTCTTCAACCCCACTTGTTCTCGGCATTCTCGCAAGGTGGCGTATATCTTCTCTGCATGCTGCACTTCCTTGGATTTGACCGGACCATCCGTCTCAGATATGGTCTAAAAAATTTAACAAAACAACCGTATTTTACAACAATGTTTTACAGAAATCCATATGATCAGAGATGGATATATATGAACAAAGAATACTCACTCGACCAACCGGTAGGATTAGTGTGTGCCCTTCGACAATCTGTTCTTTCCTGTACCGGTTTATCACAGCATCTAAGCATTCAAAAGTGCGACCTCCCATTAGATAGCGAACACCTTTCTTCTCAATTCTGAATCGTTGGATTTGATTGTTTATGTGGAAGAACAGTGAATAATCTCCAGGTGAATTGTCACTAGGCCGAACGAGAAAGCTTCCAGGACCACCTGTTGCAATGATGAAAGAGACCAACACATTTGTTACAAGTATTTGAAGCGAATTTCAAGCACTAGAATATATCTAACGGGTAAGGTAGCTTGAAACAATAAATCATGAAACCAGCTTACATTTAACGAGCATATCAACAGCTTCACTTTTTGTCACGTTGGGGTGAAACCAATTGAAGACGGTATTTGGATCGATATTCTCATCCAAATCGTCAACGAGATCTCTGAAAATCATCCCTTGCTCCCCCGTGCGATGAGCTGTGACCCATAACCATCCATCACCCATATCATTGTGAACGAAAAAAATGTCTCCTTTCTGAAAACTGAAGTGACACAAAATTGATAATATTCAAATAATTACCTAAGCGCTTTGGAATCAAAATACAAATACATCGTACAAAAAGTGTTGTTGTTTTTTCTCAATTGAAACTGTTCTATTTAATGCGCAAAATTAAAAAAAAAAAATGCTTCAAAAATTGAAAAATCTGAAATTGTTTTTATGGAAAACCGTTTTGTAGCATCGTGAAACGATTATTAGAGTTGAACATTCGATTTACATGTATTGTGAATGAATTATAATGCCTATTAACGGTATATACCTATTTATACCCTTATCTTGTCTTATTAAATTTATAGAACCGCCTTCATTAACACAGAATCATCTCGTCAAACAAAACACATCAACATTTTAAATTTGGGATACTTTTACTAGATCAACACTCATTCTACCCCTGTGGCAAAAGTTATAATTAACCGACTATTAAAGAAACTTGCTAAATGAGCTGTCTCATATGACTGTAAATACTATTCCACAGGGATACTCCAAGTTCGAAGAATACTATCTTACCTGAGCTCATCAGTGTCAGGCATTTTGGTGTATGGAAGAATGGCGACGATTCTCTTTTTGTCGTTCACTGGCTCTGGAGGGGGAACAGGATGGGCTAGACGCTCCCGTTTCAGCAAATCTGAACAGTTGGTGTAGTAGCCAATGAGATCGGATAGAGAATAGAACTGACGTCCTCCGATGTAGAAATCCCCACATACAGCCGTAATCCTGTGGAGTTAAGAGGGAAAAGAAAATTAAGAGTACGAGATTATACTGGATAAGTAGAGATTCGATTCTGTCCATATCCATACCCATCTTTCAATCCCAAACAATAATATCTGCCAATCCACCCCCCCCCCCCCCCCCCCAATTCGTTTATTAACGTTTCAAGGTATGTCGATTCAAAAAAAAATCTTTCCTTCCGCAACGGGAAGCTTTTTTCAGAAATAACTGGAACGAAGTTTATGAAATGTGGCTCAAAAACCACACACCGGCAGGGGATTCGTCTGTAATCCAGAACAGACAGAAATTTGTCTAAATACCAATGATCAGGAAAGAGAGGCTGTTAACTTTTATGTAATCATTTGCAATTGGCAGTGGTTTTTTAAAAGACGATTGAAAATCCTGTTAATTTGGGTAAAATAAAAGAAAAATAGGAATAGGAAATAGGATAGGAAAAATAGTGGAAGTGCCAAAATGCGGAAAATACTCAGTGATTTGGGTTATATTATAATGAACATTGCGCCATTTTTTCTATTTCTTTCCATTTGTCCTTGAAAGATTATGTAAAATTGAACTCAAGCTTTGATTCCATGTTGTTTTACATTTAGCACGAACATGTTCAGGAGTATGTCGCGTAACCCCAAAACTCGATGCTTGGTGCCACACAACCATTGCTCAAGGTCTGCACTCCACGCAGAGACATAGAAACAGACGCAGAAACTTTGCTGATAAGATGGGAACAGGAATGAACACTCTGGAGGTACAAAAACTAAATTCGTTCAATATGTTCTGAAATGCTGAGTACAAAATGAACATTTTTATTTTGAATGATGGAACATAACCCCATTCATGATTCATTCATTCATATTCCCAATAGTTCTGTAGACCAGATCAAAACTACTAAACTTCAGTAACGTGAAATTGAACTAAATCGTTATAAAAATGATTCGCTCTCGAAAACATACCTGAAATGATTGATGCCAGTTTTTCCAAGGTACGAAAGAACATAAGAACCTGGTTTCCTGTCACTCTCTCTAACCAAATAGCTCCCCATCTTTGACGTGTTCCATAGTCTTTCCTCTGCAGTATACCGATCCAGGCGACCGTGGTACCACCTGAAAGTAAAAGGCATAAACTATTACACACATCAGTAATTTTGTAGCACCATACTGTAATCTGTGGAACGATTTTTATCCATTCATCAGTAGGTATTATCGGTTTCTTAGGGATGAAGAATTTGGAATGGTTGATAAGGGCCACTTTATAAAGAAATACAACCGAAACCGCTTTTTTCGCCATTGCTTAGTAGTTCTACTTCAAATAGAGGGCTAATTGTTCAATCATGGTGTTGCTCTCAAACCATGGGCCCAGTGCTGCTTATAGGCAGAAATACTTGTTCCCTGATAGCCCTTCACAATGCCAAGCATGTGAGGGTGCACTGGTACGTTGGAGCATATGGTGATGTTTGCCATGTATATCAAGATAAGAGGCTAATAATAAAAATAAATAAAAATCAATAGAATTACGCTGTTTTTCTCATAGCCAATGCATTACAAGCAAATACTTGGAGAGAAAATTTCTTTCATGTGTATATAAAACTATATGCAGATTGCTTGCTTAATTTTATATAATTTTTATCGTATTTAGAGCGGATTTTGCTCTTTATTTAGGGCCTGAGTACTAATAAAAAAATAGTCATAAATTTCGCAACAAGCTTATAACTTTCAACAGACATTCGATTTTGATAAAATTAACCGATGTCTATGCAAATTTTAATTCATATACGCCATCACCCATCAATCAAAGTGGATGCTGAAGAACTGATCTTTGAAAACGTCCATGTTGCATTACATTTGAATGTAATAAAAAACGGATGTAACTATGAAATAAATTACTGTGGTGTATAATCATTTGCTACGCTTTATTAATTTTTTAAGATAAGTAGTTATCCAGAAATTGAATGTATTAACGATAGTAATGATTTTTAGAGAATGTTTCATACTATTCGATATACAACCATCAAATTATTACTCGAGAAAATGCCATTGCCGTATTGGTTTTTTTCTCTAAGCTTCATAATTTATCAATAATTTGTGGGCTGGGTTCTTCTTTGAAAAAGCAAATCATCAATTATAAGCAGGAACAAGATATAAACCCGACACAGCTCAATAAAACGTATGCCTTTGTTATTATCGGCTGATTACTTAATGTAGTTAGAGTTAGTAATGGAGCTAGAGGCATTTCTCAATGAGATCGCGGTGACTCACACAGAATCCCGTGATTCATAACTGAACTGGGCTCTCCCCATCCAGCGAGTTGGTGCCAACAGGGCCAGCTAAAGACCTGAATTTATTAAGATTTTTTTTCACTAGATGACAGGTAGCCAGCGTTAAATTTTTTATGACAGAGTACGCTCCGAGTTTTCATTATATTTTGAAAACGGTGATTCACTCGGAATAAACATTAAATTAATTATATAATCATAATTCAAAATAATGAACCTTTTTGAAAACAATAATAATAGTAAGTAATAATAATAAAGAAAATAAAAAATAGATTAAATAACCCATCCTCAAATTTGGTTAGTTTACGTTTCAACATATGTTGATTTCAGAAATCAAATTTTAAAAATCCGCCCTCCAGTCGTCAGAAGTTTACCTCAAAAACTACTGGACCCAAGTTTACGAAATCTGGCACAAAAATCTTACATCGGCCTGGGATGTGCCAAGAAACAGGATCATGATCAATCAACAGTAAGGAATAATATTTAAGAGTAGAAATATTACAAGCCGAACTCTTTAGGTGTATTAGGGTGATTTTCAGTTGGGTTTCAGATTGTAATTAGTTCCGTGAATTGAATGAAACCACCTGGGTAGACCATCTGTTTGATCCCCGTTTGTAATGATCAGGGGGAGGGGGCCCTCAAACCCAAGTACTGAGAGCGAATACTAGAGTGGTGGATACTATATTGTGCATATCTGTGCTTCAATGATCTGCTTAGGAGGACTATCTGACACAGAAATAATAAAGCTTTGTGTAATAATCGTAGCGTTTTGATTTAAAAATTCAAATTCATAAATCTACTAAATTTTCTATTGTTAAGATAAAAATTGTAGATAGAAAATGTATTCATTCAGTAGATAAAACTGATACCAATGCATACGTGTGGATAAATCTGTTCAGCTGATGTTGCTCACAAAAAGTGTAATCTACGTCATTATCCGCTTCTTACGTACCTACCTACATCAAGGTTGAGAAATATATACAGGGCGTCCCACGAGTTCCCCCTAAAATCGTGCAACTAGGAGTAAACAACAATTTTTTTTTAATCTACATATTTTTTTGAGGGGATCTCAAATATCATATTTGCGCCCACCGCACAATTGCGCAACCATGCGCAAGAGACACTAACTTTCTTATTTTAAATGAGAACCCGAATTTTTTATTGCAGATTCGGATTCTACCCAAAATTTCATGAAAATTTGATCCCTCAACTTCTTTATTTTATTTCGCGTTCGTTTTTTATTGAACAAAGATGATTTTTTCACGCAAAATAAACAATTTTTTCATTATTCCGCAAAAATGGAGTCGAATAAAGAAACGGATAGGATCACGTGAATCAGGGTTTAAAAAACAATGAAAATTCATGTGCCACACTTTAAAGTTCACCATCATCCACTATTTGACAGTTTTGGGGTTGCGCAACTTTGCGTGCTCGCTGAACCGGTTGCGCGCACCAAAAAAAATTGGATGAGGGATCAAATTATCATGAAATTTTGGGTAGAATCCGAATTTGAAGTAGAAAATTATTGTTCCCATTTGAAATAACAAAGTTAAATAACAAAGTGTCACTTGCGGATGGTTGCGCGGGGTGTTGAAATTTGATTTGTTTTTTAGACACTCTGTACAGCCAATCGACACTTGATGACCACCCTAATGAGCAAAATCGTAAACAATTGTATTGTTTATAAGAATGAACCCCCAGTTTCTTCTGTCAGCCAATAATTACATATTCTGTCCTTCAGTTTTCGACGAAACTGTAAACAGACCTGTTTAGAGACTACTAAGTCAAGTTTTTGGAACAAATAGATTGGCAGTAAAAATTCAATATTTATGAAATTAAGTTTTTAGTTTCTTTGTTCAATACATTGCACGCTTTCCTTCGAGGGTAGTAACGTAAAAAGTACACTTAAATCTGATTTGGACCTAATCAATTAAATTACAATCGCTTGACGTGATCTTTTAACAATTTTAAATCACAATGGTCATCCTTGTTTGTACAATTTCAACACCAAGAGCAGAATGAATACAAAATACGATCTAGGTACTACTATTTAAATGAAAAAATATTTAGATTACATTTCAGCTACTCCCTAATGGAACAATTATCAAGACTGGAAACATTGTTCACGACCACGATAGATCAGCCAACAAGTAACTTGAATCAAACCAGCTTTCTTTTCGTTAGATATTTTTCATACACTACTTAAGAGCGGGATACATAGTCATAACTAAAGTACTTACTTGAGAAAGTAAAGGAATTTGACTACGGAAATGCTTGAGGTAACTCTGGACCAATCTTTATTTTCGAGCACTTGTTTGAGCATTTCCTACTCAGTGATAACGAATTTCGCAAGTAGCCACCACACTTCAGAGCTTCACTTAAGTATCTCATTTTGAGTAAGTAAGGATTACGAATTCCGCCTTAAGTAATTTTAGTGTCACTTTCCATGAGAGACCAGAATCCGAAGATTGAGAATGAGTTCAAGATGAATTGATCTTTTGAATTTCCAATGTCCACGTTGGCTATGGCAGTAACAGCAACAGTCAAAGAAGACGACTAATATAACACATCTTATTTTGTTAACATCAGTAGGGATTTTCTCAACAACGAATCTTACTGAAAACTTAGAACAGTAGCTGAGGTCTCAGATATTTTTACTACTTTGTTCGCCTGTCAATAGGAAATGACTGAATCCTTAAAGGTAGTAAAGTTATTCTAGCATCATAAATGTCTTCTAGGCCCCATGCAATCATACACTCTGATCTAGGAATTTTATAGGGAATTGCGTGTCTACATCAATTTATTGAATACGTACCTATTTACAAACTTTTCTGTCACATACGTAAGCATAAGTACGCTAAGTTGTAGTTCTCTTTTACAGGGATGGGAAACTTTGGTGTGGTACAGAGAGGCAATTATATTGCAGTAGGGCAATCCACAAAATGAAAGCCCGAAGAAGAGGCACGCGTAAAAAAGGTGTCAGTACATGGAAAAAGAGCGGCAGGATACGCAACAGTTAGCGAGATCATAAGAGGCAGATAGAGCTCCAAAAACAATTATGGGTTAGGAGCCGTGGGAAAAAAGAATTCTTTAGGTACCTGCTACGTGAGGCAGAGTTGATTATAATGCTACTTGTAATTAGATGGGTACTCACTGAGTTTCTGGAGGTGCACTGGGGGTAGTTTCGTTAGACAAAACCTCTTCTGGATCAGCAAGAAAAGGATCGAAATCATCTTGGTTGGCTGGATCATGGCCCTCATCACTCCCAGTGCTTGGAGATCCGTGCAGTTTTTCTTTGGGCAAGATAATACCAGTCCCACACCCTCCTCTAATGAACTCCGCCATACCGCGAAACAATTTCAAATCCGTATTTATCTTTTAAGGCGAAAAAACCGAATTCACTTGATGGAGCACGAATGATTAACGGATGTCCATGCTAGGATGCAGGAATGATTTGCGGATCACCGTGAAGATGAGATCCTTGGCAACACCACTGTCGAATTCAGCAGGGGAAATCCGGATAGATAGTCGAAACCTACAATCAGCACAAAGGGTACACCATTGACTCATAAACGAACGAATGGTATTAAATTTGAAATAAATATCTATTATTTCAAGGAGTTAGGCGCTCGAGGGCAGTACAACAGCAACAGTCAGCAACAACGAAATTGGTAGGTACACAAGAAAAGAACAAGACCCTTGACGTGATTCGCGTACGCTTTGTTGCTAACCCCCTCCTCACATACGTAGCCGAGTTTTCTTCGAAGATCACTACTGCGAAGAAAACCTTGTTTATTTACATGGAACAACAATTAAACTCGTGAGTTGGTACTTTACGATCGATAAAAACACAAAAGCGCCTTACAGCGTGAGCCAGAAGAAACCAAAGGCCCCTGTCTTACAATCATCTCATTTTATTTCACAAGGTCCTGTGGTGTTTGGATTAATATCTTTCTTGTAAAAAAACAAATTAATTAAAATTACATTACTATGGTGGTTGGTTGGAATGAATTAACCCGTTATGTCCCATAACTATTTTTTTTTTCAAACATTTCTGAAGAAAATCGTTGTGGTTGTCTACTAGACATGGCTGATAATGAAAAAAATGGTTTGAAAAGTTAAACACTCCATTAAAGTGCCCAAATTGTTCATGCCCCTAGTATACACCCAGTTATTTTTCTAGCCTGGAGTTGCTGTTGAGTTGCCAATGAGTAATTTCACTCCAAAAACACTACTTGAGCCTGCTGTGCTGATGGAAGAGGAGTCAAGGGAGCCCAAAAGCCTAAGCTCGGAGTTGCTTGCATGGTAAATGTCTCAAATCAACTCCCTCTTCTTCATTAGCGTAGCAGGGTCAGCATAGGCTTGACATAAATGGCTACTGGTAGTGTTTTTGGAGTAACAAATCGAAGTTTGTTTAGACCAAATCTTTCTGAGGCAGTCCAAGTAGTATTCATGCTCGATTGATACAAAAACTGTTCATTCATAAAGGCAGGAACAAGAATAAATACGAACAAGAAATGAAGAGAAGGGCTCCTAAATACAGTAGTAGTAATAGAACGTGCTTTGGCCTACTGGAACATACTCAGGCTTGACGACACATTAAAGACTGCGTGTATATTGGTTGTGCCCATATGGGTACACTGAGATGTGATGGGTTAAGATTTGAGTAGATTTAATTGCCTCTGGTTAGTTCAAGACTCAATAAGACTGCACAAAACTGGTAACTACAGTGCAAAATCTTCAAGATCTATGAGCTCCGGTTGTTTCAGTTATTCGATTTGAGTGTCTACCGTTTCTGCTACTTATGCAATTCATATCGTTATCGTAATTTATTACGTGATTAATAAGGTACATACCACCATTGCAAAGCAATCACAACTTGCTCCCGCTTCGAGGTGCAGGGAATGGATACTTATCTCTCTCCCGCTTTTAGATCCATGACCAGAATGGAAGGAGATACTTGAATTAGCGAAAACCATCTCATCGATTACGGCGTGTTGCGCGGGGAGCGAGTTCCACGGGTTAGAGGTTAGACCTAACCTACTTCATGCCTATTCGTTAGTTGTTGAGCAACTTGTAGGATTTTATTTATAATCCACAACCGCATTGGTTCTCGTTCTCGCTCGTGTTCATCGTTCCTGTAACTTGTACCTACTTTGACGAGTGGTACAATCTCACATTTTAAACTATTTTAGTCTTCTCTCTTGGTATTTTAGTTTATCCTATTTGGAACCATGACCAGTATGTTTTGGGGTAAGCCAAATTTAAAAAAAAATTTAATGCCGCTTAATAAGTTACTGTTTTGGAAAAGTATATGCCGCTTCGACCATGTGGGTCTGTTTATCTTCTACCTTTTTGTCAAGATAGTTGATGGATATTTATCGTGGCAGTGATTTGTAATGAAAAACTGTCGTTGATGTCGGCTTGCCGGCGCACACCACTCTCATTTAACATGATTGTTTATGGAAATAGAGATATGTTTTATAAGTTTTTATCGGCATTTGTGCCGCGATTATAGATTGTCACTGCAAGGAAAATATCTACCTATCTGCATCGAAATGTATCGCATGTACAATACTTATCTATTAAGACAAATTTCCCAGCGGATTGCTTTTGGGGAATTCACGTTGTTACTCTCCCTGGATCAAGATAACTATTAAGCCATGTTTACACTTGCAGCAAAGTAACTGTGCTTCAAATTTTGAAACGCATTATTCTTTCAAAACTATGTGTAGACGGAATGAAAATGTGACCGGTTTATAGCTTGGTATGTTACACACTTATGCTACTTTCTTGTTTAGCACAGCTGAGCACTAATCAACCTATTCAAATTTAGTTATTAACCACATTTTCTGTTTAATTTGTTTTCCTCCATTGTAATTAGAAAGAAAACCCCATTTTCTCACGTTCCTATGATACGGGTTTCGTAGGCAAACCAGTGTGATTAGTTTGAATGTGAACATTGAAATAGAATCGTACCGGCCTGATCAGATAAACGTGGGATGACCACGCAGAGCAAACCGGGACTGCTCTGAATATGTACCCTCCCCTCTCCCCACGTCGGGTACCAACCAACTGGTCAATTGATGTCTGGATTAGAATTAGGCTTAGTAATAACGTATTTATATATATTTCCAGGGGGGGGGGGGCTATGATGCAGCCTGGGTCATTGAAATTCTTGGGGGGGGGGGTTGAAGTTGATTGAAACGGTGTTTAGCGTGACGACATTCAAAAATAAACTAGATCCTAGGAAAAGAACCTCAAAAAATATACACGTTTTGTCTATAGACAATATTGTTGACTGGGTTTAATTTTTTCCATCCCTATTCTTTTAACTTTGGATGAAATAAGGGGTGCTTACTTGTACTTTTTACATGGGAGTGGGGGGTCATGAACATTTTGGAGGGGAGGGACACCCCTGTATAGTATATGGTTTTTAATTACGACTAATTTAATCTTAACTAATTAATCTTAATTGCACATAAACAAAGTTTAATGAATTTTCTAAATCACTATGGGTACATCTTGCAAGTCATCTTTTTTAATGGTAAAAATTACTAAATAATAGAGTTCAAACTTTTAAATATTACATGATATATTACTCAGCACTGCTTGTTGATTGAAGACTCCCCAATTTACTTATTGTAGCAAAGACATTGTACAATTTACATTGAATATACGTTGAATTCGTATATATTTATGTGTCAATATATTCACTCCCTGTAAAAGAAGAATCGCCGGGACTTTTCGGTGTCCCGACAGCATTTTTCGGAACATCACATGACTTGATCAAAAACCGGGACAATCCCGGTTTTCCGGCAAGTTTGGTCGCCCCAGATTAACGTGTGTGTTTTCATTCGATTCATTAGAATGAAATCTTAACGACAAATTAAAAACGTTGTTCCTGTTTCTTTCAAATATTGAAAGAATTTACCAAAGAATTGAAGTTCTAAAACTACGGTTTTGTTAAAATATTTAATACTTGATGTGTGTAACATATCCTTGTATTTTTATCAGGTCTAAGGCTGGAACCCGGCAAACGGTACACCACTACAGTTGGCAGATCGTTCCACGTATCAATGGCAGCTTTAGACTGTGCCTCTGTCAAGAATGGTAAGTGACTTTCCAAGTTTGCGATGTGCTAATTGTTCGTTGTAATTTCATAATTGTAAAAATTGAAGGGAGCGGTATTACTGTGTTGCGAAGTCCTAAAAAATCGAAATTATTTTTTGGCTTATACATGCATTTTTTCAGGCACAGAATCTGTACCCTTACGTTTTTATAGTGGTTCGACTTCATGCGAACAAGTTTTATATGGCCACTATGTTTAGTATTTATGTTTTTTTCCAGAAAATGAAGTCAATAGTGTAATGCTGGAAGAAACTGAATCAAGTGTCCCGTTCATCCTGTGCAATCTGCAGAAACAGAAAAGTCTACAGTGCCCTTTGGATTTGAATTTTATGACTGGTGATCGCATAACTTTTTTCTGCAAAGGAAACGGCACTATTCATCTCTCAGGTAAGAATATTGTTGCTACTGAACGTTTAGTGTGCATGGACCAGGGTGCGGAAAGGGTTTTTTAGTAATTCTCTTTCTCTCACTGCATACGTAAATTTTAAGGTAGCTCAATATTTTCAGATCCTCATCTCACTTTCTACGTGTTCACTTCCTTAAAAGGGGGTTTAGGGCCCGACTGCACTAAGAAAATGTGCAATTTAGAAGGGTGTTGACGAGGCGGCACTCTCTTTGAATGCTTCCTCACCTCTCCACCCAGTTCACCATCACCGTTGTCCTGCCAATCTCTCCATCCTTAGTTGTTTTTCTGCATTTCACTTCCCTCATTCTCCATTAATAATTGATTTTCCCTTCTTTCTTTATATTTATCATCAAAACATACATCGTTTTTCGCAATACTGAAAGTGAAGGGTATTTCAAAAAGAATTAATTTATTCACACAAAAAAGCAAAAAAAAATCATATTCAATTCAGGAGATTTTGAGGATGACTTAGAAACAACATCGGGCATATACCCTCCCCTGCTAGCCCTATACACCATCACCCTGTCCATGAAATTCACCATTACCCGATCACACACATCTGCATCAATTTGGCCAAGGGAACTTTGAATTTCATGCTTGAGTTCCCCCGCATTTGTGAGCTTGTTCTCATAGACTTGTGACTTCGTGTAACCTCAAAAAAAGTCGCATGGAGTCAAGTCACATGATCAAGTTCGGTAGATTTGATCTCCTTGCAAAGAGATCAGTTGGTCTGGAAACCTCTCAAGCAGGTTTCAATTGTTTTTCAGGAAGTGTGACACCAGAGTGTTGCACCATCCTGCTGGAGCCGGAGGTTCTCAATGTTCATTTGATCCAATTGAGGCCATGGGTAATCAGTGGTCATTGTTCAGTACCCAACTCAGTTCACTGTGGCTGCATTCCCATCTTTATCTTGGAAGAAGAACGAGCCAATCAAATCTCCACTTCTAATCCCACAAGAAAAATAACTTTTTGAGGATGCATTTCTCTTTCTTGAATTACTTTTGGGTTCTCGAGAATCGTAAGGAGTCAGTAGACAGTGGCTACAACATTTTCACCATTCATGTTATGTGTTTTAATGATCAACACTCGTTCCTTAGTGTACCTTTCCACGGTAACACAGTAAACTCAACCAATAATAAAAAAAAATTCCTTACAACACAAAATCTCAATTAAAACAGATATAAAAAATCACAAGAACAATGCTGCCAACTACAAAAAACGAAAATGGCGTTCTTTTCAAATCCAGCATTCTTTTTGAAACACCCTTTATGTCTTTGAAGAAGCTTGGAACTGGTGAGTAATCTCAGATTTGCTCAGACAATTCTTGCTAAGAATTGAAATCATGGGGGAAGGGGGGGGGGGAGTGGGCAGAGCTTCTCTAATTCTGCAAGTGAATACCATTTTGTCAACACTCCCATAAATTCGTTTTTTTTAGAGCAACCGACCTATAGTACAAATCAGGCTTACCTAAGATTCATTCCCATAGTTTACTCTTTATCTTTAAAAAAGTTTAATTTTACTCTATTTTTTAAACTGGAATTTCATATGTATATTTCAATGGATTCAAGGCTACGTCCATGAAGATCCAGATGATGATGAGTATGCAAATCTTCTTGGTGAAGAAGAGGAAGAAGATGAGGAGGAGGAGGAGGAGGATGAGGATGAGGAGGAAGGGGAAGACGCTACCAAAGGTTAGCTCTTTTAACTATTGTCTTCAAAAACATTGAAATTTTACCTATGTGGATTTTTTTTTAGCAGCGGTGAACATTTACGTGTTTCAAAATTATGTTAGTTGAGGCTCTTGTGGTGAATGGTTGCCTTCCTTATCAGATCCGACCAGGGTACAGGTTCATCCACTGAATGATAACGTATTTCAGAAAATCACAATTCTGTCAATTATTGAGGTACTAATAAGTTACTGGTTCTGAGAGGGACTTCGGTAAGGCATGGTAGCACTCCAACAACTGCTAAGATGGCTTCCACAAACCAAAATCGAATTAGAAATGGATAGCTTCAAAGAGCTCTCCGAATCGGTCGCTGCCTGGAGAACTGCCTTGCACTGTCACTGCCTAGTATGCATATTCGTCGACCGTTTGAATTTCCTAATTTTTAATAATAATATGTCATCTTCTTCAGCTAACCCCTGGAAGAATGCCATGCTAGTTTCTAAGCAATTAACTATGAGCCCATTTTTGAATCAATATTCTTGAAATACGTCAAGTTTTCGTTGGATATAAATTCTGTTGGGTTTATCCAGAATAGGGGTCTGAACTGCTCTCTAGATTCAAGTTTTTTATTTGAAGCAAAACCTCTGAAATTGTACAATGCCTTCAAAACGTGGATAGGTAATTTGTCAATACCCGAGCATAAACTTGGATATTAGGAAGAAATCAACATTTTCATGGAAATGGGGGAAAAGTGTGCATTGAGGGTATGGGAGACCTTCCCAGGAGGACCAGTGACTTTCGTCATTGTCTAAAAAAGAAAGCAGTAGAGTAATGATCTATTAAACATTCAGGGAGGGATTGAAGCATAGGCGAACATTGGGGGCAATGTTTTTTAGTGGGTAGGTCAGGTTTGTGAGGTGATGGAATGGTATATTTGTCCCTTCCATTGAGCTGAATGCGGTAGTGCCCGTCACGATCAGAGAATGATCCAGACGCTTGAAGTTGAAGAATCAAGAAGGACCAACTAACTATATCATGACAGGTTGCTTTGGCGAATGTGGACTTAAAACGTGAGAATGCAAATCCATATGTTACATTACAAACTTAGAAACGTCCCATTTTATTCGAAGAAGGGTAATGATGTCCTTCATGAGCTAGGATACAATTTTGATGCTTAACATAAATAACCTTCAAAAACTTATTACTATTTCTTGTTTTCATCAGGAAAGAAACAATTGAAAGCCAATGGATTATCAGGCAAACGAAAGGCGGATGATTTATTGAAGAAGACAAAAAAGACTAAATTGGATGCTTCAGCGTCAACGGGAGATGGTATGTGTTTTGGTGTTCTTCATTCTTCGTTGGGTAGCATAGTTTATTAAATAATTTTGTTCTAATGAATGAGAAAGCTAACTGATTGATTCAATCCATCCGGTCAAGACCTAAAATCCATGGAGCTGCCTCATCTTGGAGCGCGGATTTAGTGTTCTGTCCCACCTCTTAATGTCGAAAATACCTATGAATTCTCCTCCTTTATTTGGTTGAGGTAATTTGTCGGAAAACAAATTTGTATCTTTTTTGAGCATGCAACGAATACGTGTTATTGGAGAACGCCAGTGGCTCTTAATCGAGAGATCTATTTGTATGTCACCATATTTTACCTTCCACCCTCTACAGTATTTAAGCAATATGAATTAAGCAATACAGTATGAATTATGAATACAATGAATTAAGCAACTCATGGTGATGGCATTTCAGATTCTGATGAAGATGACGATTTGGATGATCTCTTGGAATCAAAAGGAATTGAAGGTAAGAATTCAAAAATGCTGCACTACATAACAGTTTTACAATAAAAATCCAACGTTCAGTATTTACGAGAGCTAGTTAATTATGAATCAATTCATCCTTACTAATTGGAAGTTTTCATTTTCACTCCAACGACACGAAGGTTGGTATGTAGAAAAACTTCTTGAAAGAAGTAAAGAAGGGTTTGGGGGCTACTTAATCACCTTCCAATTTAAATCTTATTGGATAATCAGAAGCAATGAACTTTGATTTTTGATTTTCTTTCCTTTTTTTCGAAGAAAATGTCAAACTGAGCTCAGAACACATTTGAACTAGATCAGATTCGCAGTTGTCATTTCCTAAAATTGTGCAGAAAGTTGTTAATGTATTGGTCAGTTTAAAAATGCGATTAGATCAAATCAGTGTGCGGGATGGATGGAAAAATGGCTCGCTGTTCGTTCGTTCCTCCATGACTCCAAACATGCAGCCATTGCTTCACATGGTAATTCTATTACTTTTCACGCACTAATAGTTATTTTTGTATAACGCTTCTTTCAACTTCTACAACTTCCAACAATAATGATAGTAACTACCACGATTCTGAATGAGATCAAATGTGTTCTGAGGCCAGTTTTACGTATCCTTTTTCTGGTGTATAATTGAGAGATCACTAGGAAACAACATCAAGACCTCATGAAGGTAGACTTGGCATAAGTACTTCGTCTGCGGTGAAGTCACTTCACCACATAACCCGTTGATTTTGGTTACTTTCCTTGTTTCAGATGAAAGTGATGAGGACGATGAAGACGAAGATGATGATGAGGGCGAAGAAGAAAGTGAAGATGAAAAAGCTGAAGTTTTAACGTCACCAAAACAGCAGAAGAATAAGCAGTTACAGCAACAAAAAAATAAAAACAATCAATCTAATCAGGTTGAAAAGCAATCTCAGAACGTAAGTTGAGTTTTAATTTGAGGAGTTCTGGGGCAAAATTAACTATCTCACAAATTTAATTGAGTGTTAACAAAATTTTATTCGAATTGAATTTTGAAGTATTGGTGATTCCTGGTGGTCTGGATGCTTGCTTCATGTCCCATCATGAATGCAAACAAAATATTAAATTATCCTATTCTAAAATATTAGAAGGAAAAAACGCTGCAAATTATATTTGATCCCCCCACGCCATAACTTTTCTTGGGTTTATAATATTGATTTATAGACTTTTTCCCTCATTTTTAACATTATCAGTCTTTAAAATTCGATTTTCTCAGTCAGATGAGCTCGGACTGATCAGGGACCCATCCCTTATCGATTCGGCTAATCTACTTGAATGACAAGCATTTGTTGACATTAACAACCTCGAAAAACCGTGTTTTCAAGTGTTTCTTGCCCCTAGCATCGATGCATGGGAAGCGATTGGTTTGGCTACATATTAGGACCAACTAGAACCCAAAGGAGTCCTTGTGGGAAAGAACGGATTTTTACGGAAATCTAAGGTCGCAATTCATTTATCAGAAAACCGAGGGGTCTACTGCTTTTAATGACTTTCTGAAGGGTGGATTGAAAGGTAATACTTCTGTTATGTGCAAGAAAACTTCTGCGGTCGAAGAGGTATGCTAAATTGTGAGCGGTCCTTCTAGAAATGGGTTTTATGGTGAGAAGATGTGCCTCATCAATTTCTAGTATAGTTATCCATTTAGGGTAAGGTAACTTAACTGGCTCTATTGGTATGATGCATGATGACTTCGTTTTTAATAATTTGTTAGAACGTCAGTTTTGCTCCTCCTCCATTTCTTTACGTTCCTTTTTCAAGTATTATTCGTCTCTACTTGTTCTATAATTAATCAACGGCTTACAGCTGAGTAAAAAGGAAAAGAAGAAAGGTGACGTTGCGAAACCGAAAACAGAAATACCATCTACACAAAAACAACAGAAACCAGATGCTGCACAAAAGAAAACCATTCAAGGTGGAGTCCAGATCAAAGATGCGAGGGTTGGAAATGGAGCGATTTGCAAACCTGGGCAGAAGGTGAGGATGCTCTTGTCTAGGCTATAAGTGCCAAAAATACTATGAATTAGTTATGATACTGAGTTAGTCTAATGAATTTCTTCAACTTAACAAATCTTTTCCCGGAGTTGTTTAATGAGAGATGTTACAGTTAGCTGTTTCTCCGTCCATCCTACCCTATGACGTTATGTACGAACCCAACATGTCATGTTATGTTAGGTGGCATTCATATTATTATTGGGTTTCATAGATAATATTATTGTCTGCTTCAAATACAATTTCCGGTAGCAGATGTACGAACTATTCTGTGGGAAATGTAGATAGCTGCTTCTGCGTGAGATTCCTACAAGCTGTCAAAGGACTTCCAATCTGAGTTGAATTTCGGATTCGCATATTTGTCCAGTAAGCCGATCTTCCCGACAGGAAGAATTGAACGGAACACAGAATAACTGAGAAACATTTTATACCAATTATCCGGCTAACATTTTCTGAAAACCAGAAGCGCATTCTACCGAAAAGTGAACTAACTTCAAAATGTTTGCGAGATCCCTCGATTTTCTTTGGTGTATTTTTTTCATCAGGTGTAAAGTATATTGAAGCAAATTTTGCTTAACGCGTGGAAGTGAATGGTGGGTGGAGTAAAAATCATTAAGTAGCGAGAAATTCGTACTGGTCTTACAAATGTGTTATCTATAGATGTTGTTTGACAAGTTTGTCAAATAAAAGCAGGCTGCTAGCTTACTTACGATTCAAAGAACTTGTCTACTGGGAGAAATCTCAATCGTTCCAATGTCAATTGGAACAGTTAATCCATTCCCAAAAATAGGAGGTTAAAGTCTTCAGCTAATTGAGATTTAATGCCATTTAACTTCCCGTTTGTGGCACGTTAATTTTATAATAAGAGGAGTGACGTCAAATATGCATATGTGTGTGGTGTTGTTGTCGGTTTTTTTTGTTAGTATTTATGTATGCTCCCCCCACAATAAGGGATGAGATGTTTTTCCATTGAACAATTTTGATTTATTGTCATATATTTTAGGCAACGGTGTACTATGTTGGACGATTGAAAGACAGCAATAAAGTTTTTGACTCAACTAGAAAAGGTAATGGTTTCACATTTACTGTTGGAAAAGGAGACGTAATCAAAGGCTGGGATGTTGGAGTTGCAGGCATGAAGGTTGGTGGCAAGAGGGTAATCACCTGCCCACCGAACATGGCGTAAGTAATTTTCATGCAATATTTCAAGAAGTTTATAATATCAATGGAGGGAAATTGGTTTTCCAAAATATTCATGATCTAGGATTTTATTATTAACGGGTACAGAAGCTACCTTCGATTCACGAACAATTAAATGCACAAGGGAGTGTTCTTAACCCAACTCATACTTCTAGAGTACTTCATTGTAAAAAATATGTAAAAACGGTAAAAGTTATAGTTCTAAGTAAAGTTTTACGCTAGGCTAACGTTGGCATGTAGGTCTTCCTAAAATTGGATTTGTGTTTCTTTGGTCCCATTTTGATTGTGTTGTACTCACCCTGTTCCATATCCACTTATCAGGAACTTTCTTCAGTAACTTAATTTCCAAAACTTGAAGATGGTCGTATTATTTGCTGATGATAACAAACGAATCATTCCCGCGAATAAGGGTGAGAAGTGTAGACGTATGGGTGGATATCCAACTTTGTCTTCAGGTTGACCAAGTTTTTCCACGTAAAAAAATGCTACTGTTGATAAACAACAGCTACTTTTTGCCTATCGCAGTTCAATTCTATTGTTCATAAATGAAAGTTTGTAACATGAACATTTGTAGGTAAGTTGTACAAGTCAATAATGGATACTAACAATCGACAGAAATGTTATCTATCGAACAATTATGGGCGAAATTCAAACACGTACGAATTATATCATTCAGTATTTAATCGGAAATCCTCATATTCGGACGCTCGGCTGGAGTTGATTTGTCGACAAACTACACATTATTTCGTACCAACTACAAAACTGCATCCGTCTTCGGAGTCTAAACATTTGGTCGTCCACGCAATTGTATTTCGGCTTGTTCATCAGCACAACCGATTCTGGTAAATGTAACTAAACTCGATAACTCCTTCACTCCTAGAGCTGCTCAAAATGTTTCCTCCAAAGTTCACTCTTTTCGAACAGAGTAAAATTCACATATCTTGTTTCATCTTGCAGTATCTGTGAATTCATCAATAATGATAACCTTCTTGTGTAGTGTAGACTTGGTTAATGTGTTAAACATCTCGCAAGACCTGATAAAGTTGGGCATTCATCTTTTTCTTCATAATATTGTCGATTGTTAGGGCCAAAACATCCGTTGCTTCGCTTATCACAATGCGAATGCTGTTGGTACTTCGCGTTCACATCTTTCTTCTTCCCCGTAAAATACAAGTAGAACACATTGTACAGAATTTCTGGCCTGGCTCCTTATAGCCTTGTCTGTGTTAACGACAGATTACTGACTGCTTGCTCGTCCATTTCCAGAAATTGTGGCGTCAGGGGATTGTAAAGATCTCAGTAAAAAATATGGGTTGATAAGAAAAAATGGACTGGCAAAATGGAAAATAGAAGGAAAACGCAGTAAATACTAACTACACGAATACAATATAGAACGTCATAACTGTGGAGAATCGCAACAAACTTTTGTCGTGGTCGCCACGAGTAGAATTCCTGACCTACACCTTGTACCTTCTAGTTCAGACTGCTGGGCCCTCAACTTCGCCCAGTCTCCCGTAGAGTGCAGGGTCGAGGGAGAATATTTTAAGGGCTGCTCTGTAGATATTGTGATTGTTGATCTTCCCTGAGAGGCAAAATTGGATTGTTAGGTTCAGAAAAAGGTCGCAGTACAGGATTTTCTAACTAACAATCGTGGATAGAACCGATTTTAGTGACAGTCTCACGTTCACCAACAGATGTTGAAAGAATCTTTCAAGGGGATTTGCGAAACTGTGGAATACTATTAGCACCTCGGTACTGAACGAATAAATAATTAGGCAGTTTGTCATGCCCTATAACCACAAGGTTGGTTTTTAGTTCAATGGCAGATTCAGCTGGGCATTCACAAATTCCTCTTCCCTTGTTTATGCCAGCGTTCAATTCTCTCCAATGATATTATTACCTCGTCAACATGTTGAAAACCATCTAACCTGTATTTCAGACTTTCATGTGTAGAGTTAGTCCCATTTTCGAGAAAAAAAGATGAAAATTGGTACTAATTATATTGATTTGCAGTAATTGACATGATGTGAATGAATTATCTTGTTTTCAGGTATGGACAAAGAGGATCCCCGCCAACAATCCCCCCTAATAGTACGTTGGTGTTTGAAGTTGAACTTAGAAATGTCAAGTAACTACTTCTTAATCAATGATCTTTTATATTAAGTTGTTTTGTTAATATTTTGATGTTAACTGAGCAACTCATTTTTCAAACACTTTTTGGAATTGTACAATATTTTCTTTTTGAACTAGGCCCAACACATTTTTATTTTTCATTGTTTTAAGTCCAATCTACTTAATTTTGATGCTGTTCATTGTTTTCCTAACTGTTTTGATGTAATTAATGTTATTAGGAGGACTTTTATTTGAAAATTTTAGATAATTAATGAGTTGCGACTGAATGAGTTCTGTGAAATCGTGAGTCAAACCACAGGTTTAGTAGGATTCCTCAACTATTTTATGGGAGATATATCATAAGATTTTATGTAAGTAAGTAACTTGTATTGATTTTAATATCTATATCGAAATTCGTTCTAATAAATTTTACAAAAAAAAGTGGGTGTGTTTAAAGGTTTATTTTCCCCTTACCAGCTGTTTCTACTATAAAGGATGTTCCAGGATAAGGTGTAGCCCCAGTTTACTCCAAGTCGATCCACATTGCTTATGTGAAACTAACCACTGGTCGGTAAACTAATTGTAAATCCACTGGGACCATGCTAGACCCAGTTCTCTGTAGACGCTGATCCAGGCTATGTGTTTGTGTGCATCTAAGGATGACGGATTCACGCTGAAACAATTCGAATGGGGATTTTTGCAAAATTATCAATACGTTTTCCAATTTTTTAGATTTATGTGAACCTAACCAATTAACCAACTCCATAAATTAGGAATGTTGGTAATTTTTAGCTGCGCAACATTTGCGTTAAGTTAACTTATCACAATTTGATTACAGTCTCTTCATGGCTGCCATTTAATCGGTTTTATTTTGGTCATTCAACTGCTGAATTTCGCTCGCAACTCATCCAGCTATTCATCCATGATACCATGGGTGACTGAGGATAAAGATGTGCTGAAAAAAAAGCAACGCTCCTTAAGCTGGTAATTCATGATCGCTCCAAAGCAGCTTGCTCTAAGTCTCTTCACTTCGCCTACTGTTCCATTTAGAGGACATTCACGAGTGGGCTAAGCCTGTCACTCCAAACCTCACCCTTGGACGGGCGGAGCCAATCACTGCTAATACGGAGCAGGAGTGTTCCCCATCCCCATTGTTTGAAGGAAATGGCTAGGATGGTACCGCGGATACGCAGTTGGAAAAAGGGGAGTATGTTCGAAGTTCAAACTAACTGGTGAATCTCAAAGTGACATCAAACAGACCGAATCCAACACTTTCTTTAAAGATAGCGGTTGTGGAGTGGCGGTTTTCATTTTGTGTGCTGGAACTATCGTGAATGTCCTGCTTTACATCGCTCAGTGGGGAAATGTTCAAGTTATTGGAAAAGCTGTACGGCGGACTATAGAACATTACATCGTTGATGGTTAATCACTTTGCTCCTTCAAAATCGTACTTGACTGCGTGGCATCAAAAGAGATGACTGAATATAAGATTCAGTGCGCAAGCGATCTGACGAATCAGCTCGTGCTTTGCAGTTTGAAGGCCCAAGTTTGGAGCTGAAATATGAACCGTTTTGCATGACATTTGTGTCTGGTTGTGCTAAGGGCCGATTCAGAAGAGCCTGTTTGAAGATGATGCTTCTTTCAAAAATTTTACTTCCACAGATTTAGTAGAGCTAGCAGCTGGGAAGGAGGTATAGTTGTATCAGGTTGAGTTGAAGGCAAAGGGTAAACATCATCTGTCAACATTCAGCCTCACTGTATTTATTGAGGGCGTTAATAGGTTTGAACCATTACATTTTTTTTAGCAGACTCTTTTTCTACATAGCTACCGAAACTCCGATAACAGCAGCTACCCCATTTCGCATCCAGCTAAAAATACAGGATCTGACCAGATTATTTCAAGTTGACACCCAACCGAAACATAATATCCCATCTTCTGAAATTATTTCACACAATTTGTCTAACGTGATTTTGTTACAAAATTACGTACAACTCATTGATTATATTGGAAAACCTGTTATAATTCACGGGAAATTCTCAACCAGTATTGTTCATTATCTCTCACATGCCATTTCATGTCATTGACGATGGTGGGGTGCTCCTATTGGGACGTGAGGAAGCTCGTCTGTTGGAATGATTCCCAAATTATGACATTACATACTTAGGACCCTTAAACAATATCTCTCCAGACATGCGGCAAATTTTAGAACAGTACCTACTGTCTTCGACCATATCCAGCATGGGCATGGCAGCATGACTGGAATTCGTTTCTTCCTCGTTGCTTACATCGTTGACATCACTACCGTGATAAAGTGTGCAATTGGGGTCAGTTTCCGAATTCCAGTCAAATCAGGAAGATTTTTGTGATTGTATCCGAAAATGGATAGGAGTAGCTTACCATAAAAGTATCTGTAATCGTAGATACAGATACCAAGTAAACTTCATAATTCGTTTCCAGAACCAATACCGTAAAAACGATAAATTTGATGATTTATCACGTTTTTGCACGAAAATTCTCACATTTGCCAGAATAATCCGAAAAAGTATCAAGTAATTAGATGCTACCCAACAACAACTGGCACTCTTTAATCATGCGCCCTGATTTTGTAAAGGTAAAGTTCAATCCATTTTAAATTTCAAAGTATTTTTTATTTTTTCAATGTTAAGTACTATTACAATTTCCTTTCATCTCTGCAGTGAGCAATATACATTATTAAAATAATAGACATTTTTGCCAATTTTTATATTTTAAATTTCATTAGCTAGTTACATAGTTATTTAGGTAAACTAAATGGGGAGACCTGAGGTTGGAGAATAATAATAATAAATTCATTAAAAAGATCAGTATTTTTTGGTATTCATAAGAGAACACAAGACAGAGTTATTTTAATTTTTACAGCCTCATTCGATCGTTACTAATAACACAATCAACAATACTTGAGTCAAATTATGGCTCCAAGCCATTAGGAAAAGGATAACGTAAGGATAATCATTTCCCCTTACACTGTTGCTCTTTTTCACATTCCATATTCAAATAAAACGAATCTTCAAGTAATTTTAGTTTTGTAGAAGTGTTGAGTAGTAGATACGTTGCTATACACTACACTATACTCTAAGGTACATTCCTGCAATAAATGAGCGACTTACGGATAAGAGAAAGATTAAAAAAATATATTTACATGAAGGTGGGTCTACCCTCAAGCGATTCACGCAACGTGGTTTGCACTAGCCAGTTTGCACAATTATATTGGCAATGAGGAAGCAGTTTGCCCAAGCCAGAAAATTTGGCTTGAGCAAAGTCTGTCTAGGACAGAAAGTCGGCTTCAGGTTGGAGCTTGGCATGAATGAAGTTTGAGCGTATGGACACGGTTCAAGCAGCACTCACAATATCGCGCTGGCTGATTCCTTCTCTTCTACTTGCATGAATCACATTCCCCATCTTCAACCCAGTATCTGTGAAGAGCTTAAGGGGCCCATAGATGACCAACTTGCTTGACAACCTGGGTTGTCAACTTGCATGTTGGAGCAAATGTTGACTGTGCATGTTGGCAACAAGGTTCAAAAAGATCAAACCACATTTGATATCAGGTTGGCGGATCCTCATGTTGTAGTGTCTGTGGACAGGTTGACCACAGCAGTTCCACACTGTCGTATTTTGTTCCAAGACCTTGCAGGGATATGGCAGTAAGAAACTTTAGGTCATCAAAACTTTGCCTACTAGCCAAAAAAACGCAAAGTCCAGAAAGCTGTTCGTTGGCAGTGATTCCAGACCACATAAAAGTGTCCTTCTCAATGTAAGGTCGTACTTTACTGGCACTAATCGAGTTTAACGATCATAACAGGTTGTTCCCTTGTTTGTGGAAAGTAAAGCCAAAGGAATATAACGACCGCAAGCATAAGACTACTTACCCCCACGTTTTTCCTAAACCAGTTCAGTTCAGTTCAATTCAATTTGATTGATTTGCAATTTGAGTTCAGTTCAATTTGCAAAAACTGGCTTGTGCAAGCCAGTAGAGCAAATGGCTTGAGCGTGTGGACCCATCTTAAACGGCATTAAA
This sequence comes from Creontiades dilutus, assembly GCA_031894815.1. Taxonomy (NCBI): domain Eukaryota; kingdom Metazoa; phylum Arthropoda; class Insecta; order Hemiptera; family Miridae; genus Creontiades; species Creontiades dilutus. The sequence goes on along the minus strand of JAVIWC010005349.1, from coordinate 221,118 downwards.
TTAGTTGTTAGGTAGCTGAAAATATGAGTGTTCATTGCTTCTGATTGCTATCTAGGAAATTATGTAACGGCATTAGTCGTTGATTTGTTATGTACTTGGCATCCAAGTTAGTTGAGGAAAAGTTGAACCTTGACTGGAACAGTAAATAACCAGGTAATGTACATTAAAAAAAAAATTTTGTTGGAATTTTTACCTCAAGATCAAAAATGAAGTTTTTAAATCTGAATGTGAACTTCCATGTAATTGTGATCATTGAACGACTGTTAGAATTATTTTTGTGACCTGTATGGTATGATTTCTTGATGAAAATTTCATGCTTTTCCAATATCTGATGTAGGATTAGTTGTTGAGGCCATGTTCATGGAGGAAACCTAAACATCTCCTTCATTTGTACTTGAGAACTGGACATGTGTCAAGAGGACTTCTTGTTACATTTGATGGGTAGAATTCGCTTTCAAAGTTTGTAACGCGAGTAGTCAATCTCTGCAATCTCTGCATTTGTTGAATGTTTGCACTTGGATGTCATGTTTTATCATAACAGTGCAGATCAGAAACTACAGTAAGTACTATTTCACAGTAATAGAGCTGGCTGTCTTCGGTCACATTCAATGGCAAATGAGATAACTATTTTACAAGGTCAGAAATTGGGATTAATCAATAAATGGGACCGAACCGTGGAAAAAAACACTAGTCGATCTGCAAACATTGGGTCACGCGCAGTTAATAATGTAATTTAGTCAAAGTCGGGAACTGTAGTACTCCCAACCCTCTCTCCTCAATAACTATTATCGTTTTCATAGCTAGCAACCAAACAACGCCCTAGTCAGTCTAGAGTAACAGTTTTATTCACGAATAAAAGTTCAGTTATTCTTCAGGTTTTCATTATTTTAGGGGTCTTTAGCCATTGGTCACACTACATCCACCTTTTAAAACCCATTCTTAACACAAGAGGACGAAGAGGTTTTAGCGATAGATCAGTTTGGATTCAGCAAAATACTTCATTCCGGTTAGTAAGGGGTCCATAATGGAACCTGATCCAGCAAAGGCCAACACAAAAAGGAAGCGTCATAAATAACTTGAACAAATCGGTGCTAGTGCATAGATACGTTATACATATTCTTCACTTATCTAATGACTTTTTTATTTAGGAGTAATATACGAAGCTGACATAAATATTAGGGGTACAGACTCCATATCACTTTTCAGGTTAAATTTGTATTGTCTGCGAAGCAAATTTCTTTAAAAGGCGAAAACTATTGGACTGTACACGGTAGAAAAAACCGCTAGTGCTGATAATTCACTATAGCTGTAGGTAGTGCAAAAATTTTATTGACCAGCAACTAAATTGCTTCAAATGTAGCAACTAACCTTCAAATACAGAAAGGTGCTGATGAAAGATGTACAAAGCTTGATAGCAGCTTAACCTAACCTACTTGCTGGTTCGAGCCAACAACCTAGATTCCCCAAACACACGGAACTGACATGTCAAAGGGAGGTTTATCCTATCAAGAGGAAAATGACTGTTTTGAAAGTCTAGTTACTCAAGTATTTCTTCAAACCCCTCAGATATTGAGGACAAAGGTAGAGGAGATATTATAAAACTCTCAAATATTATGGAAAAAGGTGAAGGAGATAGTAATAAACGTCGATTAAGAAACGGAAAGTAGGTACACATGTTGTAGGTATATTAGGCATGTAAATCACATACTTGATTTACCTACAACACTATCAAGTTGATGATTAGTTGCACAAACTTTCCTTAAAAAGGACCATCTCATCAGACAGCTACGTTATCTAATTACTCAACAATTTAGATCAAAATATCAACTAGTAAGCAAACAAGTATAAAAATCCGTTTGAAGAGTATTTTTGGTTACATGCCTACATTCAATATACTTAAAAATTCAATAAAAATAGGATAACGTCTTTCCCTTTACTTATCTAGATTACCTACATAGTCAAGTAGGTCTTATTCAAGAAAGTGGTTAAAAAGCTCAATAGGCACTGTGATTTTTGCACGAAAATTAATTATGAATTATGGAGTTACTGTGATTTTATAAATTTGAATTAATAATATGAAACAGCATCTTTGGATGCAGAGGAGCTTTATTCACAGATGAGAGATCAATTCCTCAAAGTTAGCTTCATTGCCTACGTCTCAATTCGGACAGTTCAGTGACTTAACAGAACTCAGATTACCGCCACAACAGCTGTTATTAATAAATCGGATACAATTTGGAAGGTCACAAGTCGTCAACTAATTTTAAGTTAGACGAGGGCCAGGAAGAATGACCTAATTAGATCTTTTATTATTATTATTATTGTTGGTTATGTTATGCTTACTATACGAGTCTATTCGTATTTCGCTACAACCCTTTCTGTGACGACTGATATTAATTTCCTGCATCCAAAAACACCTTTACATCCTATACATAAAAAATATTAAATTTACAATACTAGGAACCGATAGAGGAAAGGGAATCTACTAACTATTGTCTTTCACTTTCTCGTTCTAAAGTTAATTAAAGGTATCAAACCCAAACAACGTATTACTATTATATCACGACGTGTCTGTCAGACTAAGTGCACAATGGGTTCAACTTATCAATCTCATTAAGATGTTCCGTTAATACACTATCTCCACAGGTCAACTCAGACAGGTGAATTCCTTCTTAATATTCTCCTTATTTAGTATTCGTCACAGTTTCAATATCACACCGAGGTCAATACAAACGTGTTAATAAAAATTCATTTTACAAGCTTTAGAAGACACTGTGAATGCTATTCTAGCAGAAGCTTCGGGAGTTAAAGTGGTGTTTTTCCAAAACAATTACTTAATAAACCGTTCAACGTGCGTAATTAAATTCGATTGCACTTCGTGCGCTGAAAACTCTATTGAATGGAAATTAAGGAAAATGGACTAAGATCAGTAAGTTGGCAAAAAATAGGCAGTTAATAATCTAACTGGTAGACTCAATGTTACCCATATATTAGCTTTGATAGCTGTATTTGGGTACATCATGACAATATCGTAGTCTGAGACGCAGTAATTACTTAGTTGAAAAATGTCCAAAAAATTGGTCAAATGGCTCTAGTCTTCTATAAAAAGCGGAATAGGTACTATTTACTCATAAATTTGCCAATATCCTTCGAACTATCTCACAGAGCAGTAGCTTTTACAACTTTTTGAGGGCATTGGCTTCGTTTTACACTGAAATATAGCGGCAGAGTAATAAGTAATACTCGAACGTTGAACCAATAAATTCATCAGAGCCCTCCACATCTTGATGAATTTCGACGTGGTGAAAACACTAGGATGAGGCCAAATGTACTGAACTGAGTTGCACAATAATAATTTCAAGGGTTGAAGATACGTGAGGAAGTGTACAATTACACAAAAATTCAATCAATTAGTTATCTAAATTATAAATAATAGAAATTCGTAGGTACGTTTCAAACCAATCACCGAATAATGAGATCAATATGTTTTTGGAAAGTTTTTAGTGCTTAGATTAGATACTTACACATTTCTACCTAATAGTACGTAGGTATATCATTTTATAACAAGTACAATCAATACTAATTTTGAAAAATGTGTGAAGATAATCAAGGAGCCTCTGTTTTGTATGAAGCTAGAAATTTAAGATTGGTAGCGGAAATATTTTAGAAGCTGATCGCGTATGTAAATGAATATAATGAGGGTTCGGCTTGGCCCCTATTCGAAACAAAATACGGAAATATATATTCTGAAATAAGACTAAGTATGGTAATTATTTCTTCTTAGTGGTAAGTTACAATATTTAATTGGAAGTAGTTTTCATGCTACGTATCAAAATGGTAAGAATACTTCAGTTCTACGGTATTAATTCAAGTTTTCTCACCATTCCTGAAGCGAAGTAGTACAAATAGGACTAGACATATTTTTATATAAAGAGATTACAATAGATTCTACGACTCGTGTACAAACAGCCAATGTTTCTTAAATGTTTAGTAATTGATTTTGAACTGGAGCATTCATACCGTAAGTGTTATAATGTAGGATGCACATCTTATCGTGCTTTTTCGAATCGCTATTATCAATTACGAGTTAGATTACTGTACATTGAAAATACTCCCAGCATTAAAGAACAAATAACCAGTCAGATTCATTAACAGCTATCTAAGAATTTTATAACGAAATCTTAAGTTCAGGTAAACCAGGGTAGATATTCAATGGGCTTATTGAAACGGCAAAACAGGCAATTTCTCCAAACCATCAGTAACAAATGAAATAATTTTCTTTTAAGAAATTACGAATTTGCGAACTGGTATCTACTTGAATCGAGAATTGAAAGATACATACATATCATAGTAATTATATACATGAAACTATAACTAAATGATATATGAGGTGATTAGCAATTTGAAGTGCGACTATTGTTTTTAATATAGTATCAAATATACCTATCGATTTTGAATACAAAGATATATAAATGGTTCCAAATACACATGTACAAATGTTTAATTTGACTCAATATCGACAATACTCACAAAATAAACTAGAGTGCAGAAACGGTATGTGCTGTTGTAAACATGCATGATATATTATTGTGCACTAAAGAGTATTTTGAAACGATTTAATAATGTATCACAATAATATCTTGGGCGTGGTGACATTTTCGACGAACATATAATTGTTGTAGGGAAAAACTAAACAATAATAGGGGAGAAAAAGCATGACGGAACAAATTAAGCCCATCGCGAAGCATTGGGGCGTTGTAAAAGTAAAAAATATATGATGCACAGAAAAAGTTGTGCTCACAGTGGAAGCTTCAATTAATTTTGATCCCAAGTATATACGGTCACATAGAACCCGAGTTCCAACCGATAGTTAGTTAAATGATATTTATGTAATATTAAATTGGAAGAAATATATAGTGAAACTAAATGGAAGGTTTTGACAGACAAATGACGAATTTCAAACCAATTATTGGTAGAAGAACTTCAAAATGAAACCATTTGAATCTAACAACAGATAATAGTAGGTACATACTTTAAATATTCTGGCTCAGAAAGATATCGTAAGACATTCGTATTCTTCGGTTTGGTTTCATGCCAATATTTATAAACCGACGAAGAGTAGTAGCTATCACAATTTTCAACCACTCGTCGCTCAAATGAGCAGAAAATAATTGGCTGTGCATACAAATGAACTAGCTTATGCTTTATTTCTTGAAGAACCTAATAGGATATTCAAAAACAGGTATACAGTAAATTTTGGACACTGGACACAGTTTTCTGTTCTTGTGGAGTATGTAAACAACACAACCCTGAATAAAGGTCATTGTGTTTTGCTAAGGTGATATTTATTCAGCCTTGAAGCAGGGTTCAGATCCATCCGGATCGTTCGGAAATACGGATAGGGGAAGCTAGTAAAAAGCAGTGGAGGGGAATCGGCCAAACACATGCCAACAACTCGTTTCCCGCGCTCCCTTCAACAGCTGTTTCGGTTCCTGACGCCATTCCGTATGCGCAGTAGTGAACTGCGCCATCCGGCAAGAAAAATATTTGAAAAATCAGATGCGTACAGTCCGTTTCAAAACTGGCTGTCTGGAAAAAATATTCCCTCTCCCCAGCTAGTGTCCAACCAATCAGCTGCTCGTATTCACTTTCCGGATAGCTTGCCGGATGGATGTGAACCCGGCTTGAATCTGAGCGGTAATTATTGATATGCCCATTTAGGGAGGTAATCAAAGGTTATCGTTGAGGTTGTTTCGTTATGATGAGGGTTGATCATTAGCGAAATATTTACTAGATACTACGTAGATTGGAGCGGTATGTGCCAGCGAATGGAACACCAACTTGGCGTAACAAGTTGATAACTCCACAGATTATAAGCAGGAAACTCTGTGGCGTGTATTCGGGGTATGCAAGGACAAGTTGTACTTAGTTGTAAAGTATCAGGATCGTTCTTGTTATTAACTGCACACACGCGTGTATATATTTATATGGGTCGGCAATAGTTTCCCCTTCAGGTTTGAGAGTTGGGAGAAAGGTTTTCATTCTTTTCAAGCTAAAATGAGTATCATAGTGATATAGTTCAATAATTGTATAGTGCTCCATCAGATTACGCCGCAAGGCGCCCAACAATGTAACTGCCCACCCAATGCTCAGTTTCAAGAGTGAACTACTGCTTATATGTATGAGGGGCTTGCAATAAGAAAGGTTCCCTAGGCTATTAAAAATCAAAAACTTCATTATGTTGAAAAAATTATATTTTATTCAAATTCAGCAATTAATTTTCTGTTTTTCTACGTAGTCATCATTTTGATATAACAATTTTTCGAAGCGTGGTATCAATTTTCTCAAACCTTCCTCGAAGTGGAGCATGCCCGAATTGAGGAAGTAGGCGTTCACGGCAGCTGCCAATTCCGCGTCGTCCTGGAAGTTTTTCCTCCCCAGAAATCCCTTCATTTTCGGGTCCGATGGGGCAGGGTCAGGGGAGCAGGGTGGGAGTGGAAAAACTTCCCATTTGAATTTTTTCAGCACGCAGTTGTTGGGCGCCCACTTCTCTCGGAATCGTGCAGTGTTTCGCGCCCGCTCAAGAAACTTGTACGCCACTTGCGAACTTTCTGCCCACTGAGAACGTTTTCTCTGTAAACACTGGTTAGTTCTTGGTGAATTTCATTACTGGTTTTGCCTTTTAACGTTAAAAAGCGGATTACAGCCCGCACTTCAATTTTGGACACAGTGATCTTTGACAAGGTTCTGTTGTTATTGTTGTTATGCGGGCCCAGGTTACAACATGATCAACGAAAAAAGAGTTCAGTGTTGCCACAACACCCCAACAGGAGATCCCTCGAAGTTTCGGCTTTCCCCGTTCACATGGCGCCAAAACATTAATGAGCGAACCTTTTTTATTGCAAGCCCCTCGTAGTATATTACGAAGGTCATAACAGTTCATGTGACTGCTGTGTATGAATGTGTGAAATACTCGAAGAAGAAAAAATCGTGGGCCAATGTCCAAAATTTGCTTTACATGGGACAATGCATAATATCACTCAGTTTCCCAGAAATCATTTTAAAATATTGAATACAACGAAAAATGGGATTTCTGAAATGAGTCGGATTTCCACAAGTTTTACCATAAGCAGTTTTGCTTACCATAACGGTAAACAAAATTAAGTTTAATATCAATTGAATCCCCCGAAAATCTATCATCTATATACATTTTCTCATCGCCACCAACTACAAACGTCAAACCAGGAGAATCCAACAAAGAGTACAATACTTATCTAAGTATAAAAAATATAGCGAGTAACTTTCGACCACGTTTCGTTAAAAAATGTTACAACAGCAAGATGGATAGAGGTAAATCGAACGCGGCTTTTTCAAACTACGTCTCACGCTCATTACAATGAGTGATTTATGAATAAAAAAGAAGAAAACCGTTACGAATAAAATTACAGTAGGTAGTAATTCATTGGTAACCACCTTACCATGCCTTTATTGTCAGTGCATTTCGAAGCATAACTTGCCTTGATAAATAGGTTGCCCTCTGATGCAAAGCTAAAACTATTTAAAAACGAGACAATGAAAATTCATGCAAAGAACTATTTTTAGGTGGCGAAAATTTGTTTTAAACATCGGCAGAAAAGTGATAGATCGATAAAAAAATTTGTGCTCGTTGAAAAATGAATGATATACTTATTAGTTTGATGAAATAGCTTTAAAGCTACCACAGCTCAGAACATAGGATAGGTACTTGCTAACGAGTACCTATTGTTTTCGCTTTTGATTTTGCAAGATAGTTAAGAAATATTGAGAAACGAAACTATACCGACAAATGACATGAGGTGAAAGTCTTTTACGAAATGATAGCTTGCCGTATTCTTGTACACTTTCGGCAGGTAGAAATAATGGGGACCCCTATTGGGGTCATCATCTGGAAGGCACGTAAACTGACAGCAGTGTATCCCCATTTTGAACCGCTGGCATTTTTTCTGAAATCAAAATTAATACTTGAATGACTAAAAGATGATTTGTTGATTTGAAATCGATGACAAAATATAAACTGTAAATGGTAACTATTGAAAATGTCAAATATTTCAGCAACTATCCTGCGCATGCGCAACAGCTCCATTTAGTTGCGAATGAATTGCTCTAAAAGCTTGGACAAATAAAGGACCAGTGATTGTATCTACCTCGTTCAATAATAATTAACTATCTTTACCATAATTATAGGAAGTTGTAAATAATATAATTATAGTTTGCTATTATTGCTTCTTCACTACCGAAGGTAGGAATGCTTAGTATTCCTACAAGGATTTAAAAAAATCGTTCCACTTCAAAATCAAAATTGCCACTTGTCTTTTGCGTTTAAGAGCTTGTTGATCAGTGTTGGTTCCATGCCCATCTGTTTGTGCCGGTTTCTTGTGATTTATAATGACAATGAACCTTTCTAATCGTAGAAACTTGAAACTTGTTGATTTCCCTCTCAAGATAGTATAATGACGTATTACGTCAATTCCAAAAATCAATAAAAAGTTATAAAAAATAATGGTAGTAATTGAACTACGGCTTTAAATGTGCGATACATTGTAGATATCAATAGAAATTAGTTTACCCACGTAGCGCCGAGGCAAGGAGTTGATGTCACGATCATTTTTCACAAGAGGGGGTATTTGTGTCATGTAACTTAATGGTCCAATCCACATTCAAAACACCCTCTTCAACGGGTTTGTTTGATGGGAAATAACACAAACACACATCAGATGAGCACATGATGTGAGTTTATGTTGCAAATCGCTTTGCGTTGGGGTTGGCAACATTTCAAAAATTGAAGATTTTGATCATATCGGGTACGTGCTTCCCTATCAGCATTAAGAAAGACTGCAATCGTTCAACAAAGCTACCGATTCAAGCATTGGTGGAAAAATTTATTCATAACAGTAGTTTTCAGTAGAAATCTCAAATCCAAGACCTTTTTTTTTGGTGGGGGGGGGGGGGAAATCAATTCGAATGCTTCTATTTATTTATGTTTTTAGGACCTATGGTCCTCATAAAGCTGCTACAGACCGACGTTAGAAGCAGTAATCTCTTTAATAGCAAAAAGAGGAAGACGAAAGTGGTCTTCATTTTACGGAGACCAACTTCACGCTATTTTTAAAATAGGTTGCACAACTACAGGATGGACCAGGGATTTGCATTCCCCGCCACAATGAATAAGATATCAGATAATGATAATATTAAAAGTATATTATTATCATACTGTTTTCCAACTTTTCCCCATGAATCCTCATAGAAGAGTCGAAGAGTTTCAAATTCACGAGCCAAACAGAACCTCAGGATGAGTGAGAGGATGGTGAAGTCGTGAGTTTGTTGAGGGGAGTTCGCTGCCTGGGAGCAAAGCTTCGCGTTCGCCCACAAGCGGAGCTTAGACGTGAAACACTCTGTCGTGCTGTTTAATTCAATCCAGCTCCTCAGAATGAACCAATGAGAGCCCCCAAAATTCCTGAACGCAAACATATTTGTCTGCTCCCCCGCTAAGAATGCTGAAGTTCGTTAGAATCAACAAAAAACCATCTTATCCTATTATCAGTTGACTGTCCCCAACCCTTGTGACTGAACCACATTTTAGGGTATTTACATACCTACAAGTGAAGTTCTTTAAAAAGTCCTACTTTTTAAAGGATTGGGTCGTTTGTTTCACGATTTGAAGCCAAGATTGATCTCCTTTGCATATTGGCAGTTAAAAATTGAATTTGGCTGAAAAGATCACATTTTTGTCTTGTTCCCTTCGTGGTTGTCGCTTATCATCTCGGTGTACCCCCAGGGTTTCAGGGCAGGACTGCCATTGGGATGGTCATAAATCTAACCTATTAAAAGAACTAGCTCTCACTTTTCATTGCCTGAGAGTTCTTCTTCATGTGGGTTGCAATATAAAAACTTTACTATGCTAACTATTCGTCCACCTCACAAGAGTTTCAAAACTTACAAGTCGTTATTACTTTTTATATCAAATTCATTCTAATTTTCCTAGTAATTTCTACAATTTATAGTTCACTCGATGTTTTCCATTTGCGTTGATCCAATTTTTATTTTTCTCAAGGTGCGTCTATTCCCTTAGTTTCAATTTATTGTTCTACAGTGGTTGCACAAGGTTTTTTGTGCTTATTGGATACAAATTAAGAAGTGTTATGCCGTCCAAAGCTATTTGCTTCAAGATTTTGAACAATCTCTCGAAAATGTAGGTAGAAAGGTTCGAATTGTGATGATTTCAATATCAGCAAGATAGGAGAATAACGAATATACATATTTTATAATCTCTTAGTACTAATATCAATCGTACATAGCTTAAAATTCAGAACTGCATTCCTTTGTTGAACAAAAAAAATCGAAGCTCAAGCTTCATAAGTTGATGCACCCATTGAAATTGAGCATTCAACTTCCATGTCCTCTGGCAGGCATGCAACTTCGTCAAACAAGCGCATTTTTGTATGTTTCCGAATCGTATTTATGTGCAGTGTTATAAATTGTGCACATGAGGTATAACATACACGACAAAAAACTTTTCCGATATAAATCTTACAGTACAAACCGATTTTAGAAATGTTTTGCAGATTTTATCAATTTTACAGCACGCTTAAGTGATTGTTTACTTTTTCATCATCAAGTCAGGAGAAGACCGATTTATCAAATCTCAATTTTGAGAAGAGTTGCCGTTTGGAATGACAGCTTCATACAAATACGAAAAGCGTTAAAACCTAGGAATGTTGGAAAAACTAGTTAAAATCCGATTTTCTCTAATATTCAACCTTCCAATCATTAACAGAAGTAACAAACTTGAATATCGAGGTGGAAAAGAGTGGGATTGTAATTGGTCTACTGCTAACAATTCAACGACACACTCACTACTCCGCAGATATTTTTTAAAATCAATAAATGGTCTTTTATCTATTTCTTTTTCTAGGTCGAAAATCTTCCATTTTTTTAAGTGGCGAGAAATCGAAGAGAGATGAGGGATGATTTCCAAGGAATTTATATTGATTTCAGAGGTTTCGAAAGACCGAATCCAATTTCGAGTTCAAATAGAAAAACATGGAAATTTAGGAAAATCCTACACTCAAGAATTCAAACCTACTTGTTGCTACAATCTGTTTACTGCAGATAATTTACTTATTATGAAGTAACTACATGTTACTATAATTTTAAACATAGAAAAAACATGAGGTACTGGTAATGATAAAATCCAGTTCTTATAAAATGCCTCAGCTTTCGGCCATATTCCAAAAAAGTAACCAAGTAATTAATTAATGTACCTAACAATTTTAACGAGCTCCAAACATTAGCGCATGCTGGAAATATCCTCAAGGTTGTAGACTAAAAAACGTGCAATTAAAATTGAAAATGGCAAAGTGATTAAAAAAATGTGGGTCAATACTTTTACAAAAAGGTTCTCAGTGATTACGGTGTAGTGAAAAATGAATAGGTAGAAAATAGATTTGACAGTAATGGCAACAAGTAGTTAAAGTTTGAAAGGTAGTATAAAATAGGTTTGTAGTACAAAGAAAGGTTAAAGTTATCATAACCTTGAAGAGGATCAACTTCTGTCCACCTCCAGATTATGATGTTTAATATTGAGTAAGACCGAGAGACCCAAGGTGTATAATACAATTCAGATTCCATGTACGCCATAAGTACCCACCGTATAGAAAGTCAAACAAGAGAGTAGTTTTCCATCATCTAGAAAAATCGTATTGCGCTAAAAATTGAGGAAGTGAACTAATTTTCGGTTTGACTAGGGTACTAAAAAACCAACCCGGTTGGTAAAATACTCTAGGGGTTGAAAAACAGCAAATTAAGTCTCCCAGAATCTGGGGACCAGCTAAACTTATTGGCACAAGGAACCTACCAGGAAATCTGAGCTACCACAGATTCTGTTTCACTTAGTTAAGTTCACCAACATCATGTGACAGTTAGTAATACAGTTTTGACAGGAGTTATTTTTCAGTTTCTAGGTCCTTTCGCACCTATTCAGTGAAACAATCAGAAGTAAAAATCTAAAACAAGTTCCTCAGAAATCGTCATCGCAGTACAATACAGATGTCATAAACTACTTATTAGAAAAGTTTTAGTGGTATTTACATGGGAAAAAACACAGTTCAAGTAAAAGTGCAAGGAATGTGATGGGGCAAGTGGTAGTCAAGAAAAGGGGACAAACAAACGTGAAATTTATTCAAAAATGAACTGCAATGTATTGAAAAATTGAAGTAGTTCGGTACACTGTTTACAGTTTCCGTCTGTTTGAAGATGTAAGAAACAGGACAGAACAAAGGAATGAAATGATCAGAATATGAACGTGTCATACAAACGGCCATAGGAGGAACTATAGATAATATGTATCTCTACAATAATGTTATCTGCAACCAGACTAAGGTGTAAGAGATCCCATTGGTATTGGCAAAATACTTTTCACTGGTATTGACAAAAGAACAGAAAATTATCTAGGAATCTACCATAACAACTCTGTCCCATTTGGATGAGCTAGAAAAGCCCGGAAATTACTCTTAGCACCATGTGTGTAACCATTAAGAAAAGAGTTTATTGGAAGGTAGATGGAGCACATAGAGCGCTAGTGCGAACCCAGTTTGACAAATTTATAGCAATATGGAGGCGCTCATGCAGTTCTTTGACGCTTTTCAGATAATCGATTAACACAGTCTACGGGAAAGCGTCTAGTGGATAGATAAAAAAGAGAACGCAAATATTTTTATGACAGTTCCCTCACATAGATAGGCCATAGTGCTTCCACTAGTGATCTCTATATCTATGAATGTGCAAAAAAGATATCCTGGCCCATGTCACGGTACCCTGCCAGCTCAAAGCTACTACATTTTCACGGTTTTGGAAAAATCTATCAATATAAGCATGCGGCATCGCAATGCTGAAAGGGTTTAAATTAGAGATGTTTGCTCCAAAGTAATTATTAAGGTTTTTGAACAGGATAGGGAACAAGTGTGGGCAAGGTACAAGATTACTCAAGAAATGGTAAATGTACAAGTAAGATAAATGAACGCTAATAGATTACATGAATGGTATTTAAAACGTATCGAATAGGCCTCGTGCATAGCAATAGCGATCTCCGTGAAACCCGCGATTGTCAAACCAACTAGTTTTGAACCTCAGAGCTGTTTAAATAGAACCAATCTATTTCTTTAAACTGTAAAAAGCAGAATTTTGGTCAGACATTCAGAAGGTAGAAACACAATAAGCATAAAAACTTTTTGTTTAGCTTTTTCCCTTTTTGAAAGCCCTTTCAAAGTGTATCAAGGGGTTTGGTTTTGATGAAACTCATAGGTAGTTCCATTTTTCATAGAACATTCTATTATTTGGCAAATCCCATTATTAGGTAATTGTTATATACATTTCCTTGAGTGATTGATTTAAAGGGTGCCCCACGAGTTGTCCCCCCCCCCACCCCCTAAAATCGTCCAAATAGGAGCGAACAAAAATATTTTTGCAAGGATCTCATCCCACGCAGTTGTGCAACTCACACTAACTTTCTTGTTTTAAATGGGATTTTTTTTTATAGCAGATTCGGATTCTACCCAAAATTGTTTGGAAATTAGATCTTTCAACTTCTTTATTTCATTTCGTGTCAGTTTCTATTTTTATTTTAGGCGCCTATTTTCAGATTTTTACGGGGATTAATTTGTCGAGGTCAGGTTGAAAAATGTCAAATTAAGAGATTGAAACCTTCTTCAGTGATCAAGTGAAAAAGACGAAAAAAGTTGAAAGTCAAAAAAGATGATTTTTTCACGCGAAATAAAAAATTTTGGTTATTATTCCGCAAAAATTGAGCCGAATCGAGAAACGGATAGCATCAAATGAAACAGTTAAAAAAAAAAGAAAATGCATGTGATCCGGTGATGCGATATTTCGCGTGCTCGCTGAACCGGTTGCACGCAATAAAAAAAATTGGTTGAGGGATCCAATTTTCACGAAATTTTGGGTAGAATTCGAATCTTCAATAAAAAATTGGGGTTCCCATTTAAAATAAGAATGTTAGTATCACTTGCGCATGGTTGCGCAGTTGCACAAATATGGTATTTGAGATCTTTACAAAAAAAATACGAAGATTCGAAAAAACATTTTTTGTTTACTCCCATTTGGACGATTTTAGGAAGGAACAATTCGTAGGACACCCTGCAGTTGACATTTCGCGGATATTTTCACAGACATAGAGAAGTTCTTGCATTTGTAAACATATTTTACTTTTCGAAAAAGTTCTATAATAAAAAGTTGCAAAAATAGTATTCTTGGAGAAAATTTAGCTAACTCAATTCCGCATTTACTTTAATTTCGTTGAATGAAAGCAACCTAGTGCTTTGAAATTTCGTTTTCGTAACGATTCTCTTCATACCGTACCCAACCTTTACGGGTTTGCACAATCATAAACCACGCTAAAAAATAACAATACCTAGTATATATAAAATTCCAAGCCAATCAAAATTGTGATGTTTCATTAAAGTTGTTTTGGTTTTTGTTCCAACTCGGAACAAAATAATGTATTTGCCACCGTACCAAGAATGAGAAGCAAAACCCCACCAAATATTTTCCATATAAGGTAACAAGTGTGGAAACACAACCGAATAATCTCCCGCTTGATTATTTACTCTCCGATCCATTTTTGTTTCGGAAACCGAATGAAGTCACACAACTACATCAGTATTCTACGAGCTGGAGAATCCCAACTCGTGTAACGTTAGAGCGTGGAAATGGTATCAGTGTTAAGAACTCCGGGAGTATTTCATAAATAAATTAAATGAGGTACCAACTATGTATCAAGGTGTGCAGGTACTTTTGACGTCGAGATTCCCTAGACAAAGTCCCTAGTCCTATGCACGAGGCTTATTACACTTTTGGTCCCCTAGAATTGAAGCATAGCTTTTTACCAGCTTCAAGTGCACGAATTTCAGGTAGGAAACAGGGCAACTAAGTCTTACACAAAACTGTAGATGATTAAAAAAAAGTATTATCTAATTTTTGTTTCAATGAAATCTGCTTCTAAGCATCATTGTCACTACTGAAATAAATAACATAAATAAAAATGAAAAAGAAAGAAAAAATGAAGTGTATTGTCATAATGTGACTAAGCAGTCAAAATGCAATAACTTTCAGGCATTAGTGTTGTAAAAAGGTTTAAAAAATCTAAATTTAGAAATAGTGTTAGTGGAAAAAAAGTGAACGATAACATACGGGTGGGCCACCACAATAGATGGTCTTGCACCACATTGGACTCGTGTTGTAGCAAACACAGAGGGAGCACACATTTGGCCCCGGTACATAGAGCAGGCCATGTTGTATAAGGTTACCTTGGAAGTCTGTGCAATTTCCTCCTTCACCATCTAAGGGGTCAGGGAATAATGGTCTTAAATTTCGAAAGCAGTACTGTCACGGAGTACTGAGAATACATTTGAGAGAAATTCAGAATTCATTGGAAGAAACCATTCTGTCAGCGTTAGCCAGTTCAGTAGGAAGATATGGGTCATTAGAACAGTTACATGATATCTAATGGGTAAATATAATGTTATCCATCCTTACAACTAAGCTAAATCAATATATGAGAATTTAAACGTTCATCAAAACATAAAATTGAAAGGTCCGGAAAGAAGAAATTGTTACTTTGTCAAGCTTTACCAACATATATATTTTTTTTAATGTAATCTATATTCATGAAAAACTGAGAGAATGTATTGCTCAAGTTGGTTGGGTGATTTTACACTGAAGAGCTTTATTAAGATTTGAATGGGTTAGTGCAAATTAGAAAATAAGTACCATAATCTCAAGTACTCATCTTCCCAAGCAAATAGTTGATAGATTGTGTAAATAGCCGGCATACTTTTGTGAAACTAGCATAAAACCTGAGCAGGTTCCAAAATGAAACCATATGTTTACGAATCACAGAAATCGATGTAAGTAGGTATGTGTGACTGTCTATATGTCACTATAGTAAGGTAGAGCATTCCACATCCCCAGGAAAGACACTAAATAATATCCTGTTTCAGGGTTTGTTTTCTTGAACTGAAAACGTAGAAAAGCCCCAAAACTGATCGATTTAATTGACAAGTGGAAAGGGTGAAACAAATTTGAGGTCTACAACCGGTTACATCGGGTTGCATGAATGATCTCCCTATTCGGTAGTCAAATTACTTTGAAGTGTTCAAGGAGGATTTCAGAAATAAAATTGAAAAAAAAACACCAATTTTACGGTATAACAGGTAGCAAAGAAACAGATGAGTCGGTTGGTACTTGGTCGCAAGGTCTCTCAATGCAACATAAATAAGCAAGTACATTTAAGTACCAACTATCTGAGCGTGTGAAGTTTAGAAAGGTTGGAACTTTCTATATTAAACCCTACCAATCTATGTTCTGATATAAATTACTTATAAAGACCTATAAAGCTATCCTCAAATGAGTTGTTCTTAACGCACTGCCTCACTCCTATGCAGTAGGTCAATACGCAGAGCACCGCACTCTTCAAGGTTATCCACCCGACTTTTACCTCCCACCCGAAATCGCTTGATTCTATGTTATCAGGTAAAAACAAATATTAATTACATTTATCGAGAAACTTACTGGCTGGTAAAGCGAGGAGATATATGACAATTAGAAACAAGAGCAGCTGCCCAGCCGTTTTCATCTTAGCTGTCATATCGGTCGAAGGAATTGCACAATGACATTTATGATCGGTCCAGGCTCGATGAAAGAAGCACCATTTCTCAGTATTCCAGGGCAAATGAGTAATGTTTGGTTAAAATAATCAATATTCCCTACCAAATTTCACAACCAGACAACCGCAACTGCTTAACGGGCAGTGAAGTGCGGTACCTATTTATTATCAAAAGTCAACACATGGAGGGATTATCAATAATTGCTGGTACAGAAGAGGGGATGCGAGGAAGAAGGTAGCGCTGCATTCGCCAATTGTGTCGCAGTGGATTCCATAATATACGAAGTGTAAGAATGGTGGACTCTAGTTTACTGCCTTTGTAACCCTGTGGCGGACATTGGGTCGAGTTGTGAATGAATGTCTAGAGATCAAGAACGTATAAGCACTATTAACGTATAGAACTATTTAAGCACACAAAATCTGTTGAACAAGATAAGAGTATTGTTTTTATTTTCTTTTGTCACAATCCGAAATGTACTTCACCCCGGATTAATAACCAGGGTCTAGGTGTTCAAAGGGACACAATTTGTGCTCGACTTCATGAGGGCAAAGAAGCACAGAACAACCACCACTTAATTCTTATCAATATCATTGCTATCAGCGTGAACACTGCCCTGTTTAATGAAGACAGAAGGTTCTCAGATTAGTGATTGAATAGTGTTTGGTAAGTCATGATTATTTGGTTATTTACTTTTCCTTTATTCCATTATCAATACACATAAGGTAACAATAATTTATTATGTCGTAGGTATACTTCGTTCATCAAATCTTCTGATGCTTGTAGTTACATGGTGTATATCATTATATCTGTTAGGTACTTTGTTGCCTTGTCTACTAAAAGCGTTATCGATCGACGATCGGGAACAACGGACGAGGCTGCATCAATTGGTAATGTGTTTGTGACGTGATGTCTGTATTATATATTTCAGATCACTTCCAAAGATCTTCAGCAGTGTGAAAGGAGTTCGCTTAATATTCACCTCAGTTGGACGTACGAAGGTCAACTCAAGGTAGATTTCTTTTTTTGTTAAATGATCAAGTTCATGGCAGTAACGGATCAACTATTAGGTATTTATTTAATCAAGTATTGCAGTAAAAGCAAGGCTGTACGTTCCTGATATCTACTTCAGGAATATAAATACCTCCCGTACCTACGTTTAGGTTCTGGACCTGCTCCTTCTTTAGTTCACTAGGCCTCTGAAATTGACGGAAATGAGTTTGAAATTCAATGTAAAAGTTGTATTATTGGGAGACTTCGAAAATCACGTTTTGGTTGATTAGATTGGTTGTGGAACCTCATTTTTGGAATCCCTAGATATTTAGTATGCCCATTTTCATTTCGCAGTCATCCGTTCTAGGATAAAACCTGTTTTAGCTTGGAACATGCTTATGCCTTGAACTGACTAGCAAAAAGTGTTACGTTTTTCGGGAACGGTATCAAGTCACGAAATTTTGGTTAGTCGATGATACGGAACTAATGATCCTGTAACCTGGTGTAACCTATGCGACATAATGTTTTGACGCGGTGATTGTATAAGATAAGAATATATATACTCACATAACGGCTGCTCGTTGTTCAACAGATATTAAAGGGTTGTTTCAAAAAACGTTTTAATCTCAGTAAAACGATAAAAATACCTTTCAGATCCTTGTTCAGGAAATGGCAAAATTCGAAAAATGCGTACCCCTGCCAACCTCGAATGTAATTTAAGATCAGAATTGATTCCGATCGATCTAAACATTAAACTAATCTTGAACCCACGAAGAGAAGAGATCAAAACAGCTAGTAGGCGGTGATAGGCTAGTTCTCCCTAGCAAGTTACAGAAACCACTGACCACCATCTAAAGAGTCACTTTACTGCAAGCAGCGTTGCAATAGCAGGAGAGGCTTTTTCACCGTATCATCAAAGTCAGCTACTTCTGTAACTTATTACCTGCTGGTCACCTATCACCAAAAAGTAACTGTTTCGCTCACCACTAGTTTCCATTTTTTCTGTTACGTTCTTTAGCTAAGATAAAATCAATTGACCTAGAAATGGGTAGTTACAATTGTAAGTTGAACAAAAACTTTTTTAAATGCGGTATAAAAGAACATAAACCTGTTGGCTTGCTCCCATCGGGCCAGTTTTCAGATTGTGCTGCCTTATTTTCTCTTAATATTATGTGGCTTGTGATGTTGGGCCTAGTGGATTTTGCGGGCGAAGGGGCAAGATTTCTGCGTTTCACTTAGTTTTAATTTTTAAGGTAGTTCCCTTTCCTAAGCAGCATAGTGCCAGGAATGGCTGTCTTGCACCTGCCAGTTATCATGGTCGGTCTGCGCGTGAAGTAGACCACGCTTTTTAATCTTGTAACCCTTCTCACGTCTGACATTGGTCCTTTAATTTTATTAATTTTAATTTATTCTTGGCCACCTGACTCATTTTTAGTGATCATACTCTGAAAGAGCACTCTCTCACCTCTCATAGAGTAGGGTTGAGGAGATTCAGTGTACACATAGGCTGTTGGTGAATTTCAGTGTAATTTCATATAGTCCGGGGACAAGAAGCTTAAATAGAATTGATTAAATTCCTTACTATCTATTTTCACAAGTAGATAGATATTAATCAATAAATCAAATAGATTGATGATGGTAACCACTAATGATGAGTCCATCTACCATTTTCTGTCTACAGCTATCAACATGGTGTGTGTTCCTTGCTACTTGATGCCACTCCTCCTCATCCTCTGGAAATTCCTCCAGCCCTTCATAGCTATTTTGTGGACCCCTAAAAAACCAGTAGAGGCAAAGAAATCTCCCACAGGTGATCTGCTTGGCGACGAGAGTGTCGACAAAACTGAGATGCAGAAAAACACATCGTGTCCTATCACAGCATCTGGGCCAAGCAAGAAAGATGATTAACGGTCCCAACAGAATGTCTAAACGTTGACCTTTTTTCACGTTTTCTTGTTGGTTTTCTTCTTGTACCATTCCTTTCACTTGAGTAACAATAACAGTATATCCTTGAAAAAAAAAAAAAAAAAATCTTTTTGAAAATGATTAAATCAATGGTAATAACATCCCTGTCGTTATTGTATCATTATTTATTTGTGTTTGTTGTCTCTTAAGAATAAGATGATTTATTTAGCATTATCGTGCACGAAGCACATCACTGTTATTGTAATAATGATGTATGAATAAAGTATAAGTTGATTGTTATCTTACCTATAAACTTGAAGGCTTAATTTCCTTACCTCCCTCTCTAACATCCTCTTCGAACTTAATAGTAATCTTATCTTACTACAATCTAATCTAATTGTTATAAAATTCAACTGCTCTCCTGAATGAGCACGCTACCAAATAACTACAATATTACTAGGTACTGTCATCATTAGTTGATATTACTTGGGCAGGGATTCTTAATATTTTTGTAATGGTTGTCTCTGTGAGTTTATTCTCTGGTAGTGTACTATTGTAGGAGATTTGCTTCCTACTAGAATGAAACTGTAATCAAAACGGTCGTAGTAGCCACACAATTATACGAGGTTTAGAAGGTTGAATTGCAACCTTAAATTCTGTCGAAAGCTGCAACTTGAGAACATAATCTATCAAGAGCGACAGCAAATAAAACTAAATGTAGAAGAACAAAAACTTGAAAAAAAACAAAAGCCCCAAGTTAAAAGTCAATAGACAACAGCAAAATAGATTGTGCGAGACCATCAAGAGGGAAGAATCTTTTTGCACGGAGTGGTAACTTGTTCACATCATTTATGACTGAGAACGAACATAGAGAATCACCAAGTGATCCATGGCATGATGCTGTAACATCAGAAATCACGTCTCAAGTTACAAAGAGTACATGAAGGACCTTGTTTGCCGAACAAAATGTCGAAATATTTGGCTGTAGAATGATTCTAAAGGATCAATTTCAAGCTGATGATAGGAAAAACTCAAGAATAGTATCAGAGACCTACTAGATTCACACTTCAAATCCCTAAATAGAATATTCACGAAAACTCACTCTTAGTTGAGCAAACACTAAATATACACATTGAATTAAGAAACGGAAAATTGTGAGAATGTATTTGCTGCAAAAACATTAGGCTCACACAGGCTGGAAGGTACAACAAATTAGACATCAAGCTCGAAGATTTAGATTTTCATCTATCTACAACAGAGCCACGACAGTTGTACAGAATATTTAAAATACAAAATGAGAGTGGAGAGTTAGGTTTCGGAGAATAATATTGAAATCCCGAAAGTGAAATAATTATCTCCGCCCAGGGACGTAACGTACACACCCGCAAACCCCGCGATACGGGAGATCCCGGGAACGGGCCCGCTCTAGCAAAATTCATTTTTCTTTAATTTTAAAGAATAAAGCGGAACTAACGACACACAGAAAAATTCCATTATGAAACATCAAGTTTCATTGTTTCATTGATCAATCATCTTTTGGTTTTATTCATAACCAGGTGAGGAAGGGTGTAAAGTAGCTAAGGTGTCAGAGTTGCGAAGGTGCGTACTACGTGGGTAGGCCCCCCACCGCCTTCTCCTGAGCGGTGGTTACAATGTAAACAAACTGGAGTTTAATGTTTTTCATCATGTTGTTGATTCGAATCGTTATAATATAAATTGTATACCATATTGATACTTAAAAATGGCTGAAGGAACTGATGTGACTCTGGAAAAAAGTTGACTTTTATAACACACGGTCATCCAAAAGTTTGCTACGTAGACTAGAAGTCTCGAGTTCGTAAAGGTAGGTTAAATTGTTATATTATATTATGTATTTTTAGTTAGGTTATCGTAACGTATTGTACGATGACCGTTAAAAAAGTGCACGCTTCGCAAAAAAAAAAAAAAAAAAAAACATTATGGGGAGGGGCCCCGAAAATATTTTGTGGGGGGGCCAACTGAAAAACGTTACGCCACTACTGTCTCCGCCGAAAATGAATACCATATTCTACGAGAACATCTGGGCCAACAAGGGGCTAGACCTACCCCTCCTTCAAGACCTTGCGGTCGTGCGGGTATGGTATAACCATAGCGCCGTCCTAATCACTACTGTTTCCAAGTCCACCTGTATTACGCAAAAGAATTGGCCCCCCCCCCCCCCCTAACTAATTTTCGCGCAAATCGAACTTTCCATTTGGATTTTGGTTTTCGGACCACCTTGGTCAGTTTTAGTTTCATTTTAGTCAGTATGTCCTTGTGTTTCATATCTAAAACAGGCTTGCTATTTCGTTATTAGATACTCAGATCAAATTATGAGAAAGATAAATCACCTACGCTATATAATCCGCCTGAGAACATCAACAACTGATACATGACCTGTAGGTGGATGATTCTCAAACTACGGGCCAATTCGTGTAAATGGCAAGCTGTGCCGTTCAAAATCGCCGGACTATCAACTCTTTCCCCTTATCTGCATACATTTATTGAGTACTGCATTGACCAATAGAAAACCCTCGAAAGCTAACATAATTCACAAGTTTTTTAGGGATGAGAAACTCTAATTTGTCATTGCCATGACCTGTAACTGTAACGAGATTCCAAATTTCGAGTGGGTTTTCAGGAAATTCTGCCTGAGATTTAAAATTACATGAAAATTCTCTCGTGTTTAGTTACATCTGAAGAGCAGCTGTCAATGGTTTTTCGACCCCTGCTATTTTATTTATTTATATTTAATATATAATTTACATTTGGTCATGTTTAGGAAAATAAAAATGCATTCTACCACTGTATGTATGTACATAGAATTTACTTAGATACTAAATAAAATGTGTGTCTTACAATAAAAACAATCTTAAATTATTTAATTTAAGCGTCAGGCTGCCACTATACTGTGTAAAACACAGATGGAGGAATTGCATTCTTGACGCGGAAATGTAGAACCGTAACTTTAAATTAGGATAATTAATGTTATTCACATTCAACACGTTTATTGCTATTATTAATATATATGAATGCGGACCACCTGAAATGTCCCAGAGAACCTAAACGCTTGGTCTAAACGATTCCATTCCCATAGCCATTTTGATCTGTGAGTAATGGAACTCGTAGGAGACCATCTCCGCATAGTTCCTAAAAACATTCATCCAAAACAGATGAAAGCTGTGTAAGGGCGGTTCTCATTTAAGGGGACAATCGAGGTTTTGATTCTGACTAAAAAAAATTGTTCTCCTAAATTTATGATTTTTTAATTATACAATCTAGATGTTACTCTAATGATATAGTGATGTACAAGCACGCATGATTTTCGTTTGTTTCCTCAAAATTCAGGTTTTAACATTTTTTAGGTTACGAGAATGGTATGTATCCATGACAATGAGCGTTGTCAACCAAATAACGATGGAATTACGTAAACGATGTGTAGGCAAGGTTGAATGAGACAGATATCTGATTTCAGTTTTTCCTGACTTTGTGCTAGAACAAGTATCAAATTTTAATATTAGTATTTATTTAGTATCAAATACCAAACTTGAAAAAAAATTGTTTCAAACAGCCATGACGGCTTTTGTGTAGCCACAACGATGAAGTTTGAAATCGCCATGACAATGAGAAATCAACATTAACCTTCTGCAATTAGGAGTCTAATGAACACTTATAGAAATTGAAACTTGCATTAAATAGAGTTTTTACATCTCTATCCCAAAATGAATGCTGAACGAATCAATAAGATTGATTAAGAGTGATTTTCAAACCCATAACAATGAGAAGTATGAAACATACACACCTTTTTTACAAACGTCTAACTTCATTTTTGAGCCCCAACTGTATAGAAATGGCGGGAGCATGGTGTTTCCTCAAAGGGCAGGATTACCAACGCTGAAAAAACTTTAAATTGCCAAAAAATGCCCTCATTTGAGAGAGCTACGATGATTTCCTCCAAACCCATGACAATGAGACAGAAGGTTTGGGACAAACTTGATTCGTACAGACTATCTAAAAGTTAGTCCCACTTGTAAGCGCACTAACATCCAGTAACTAATTCTAAAAAAATACCAGTTAAAATATTTCCGGTAAAACGTACTTTGAGCGGATAAAATTTCGGATTAAGTTCAGACCATGACAATGAGATTAGAGGTACATTTCGATCAATTACCGGCATGTACAATGAAGAGTAGCCGAACTTTATGACAGCCATGAGTAGGCCTAGTTACCACATAAAATCTACAAAACTAATTTTTGGAAAAAGTTAAACAGAAAATTATTTATCAATGAAGGACAGCGATTGTCCCGTAAAATAGGAATCACCCATAAATGAAGCTCAGACATACATACCGTTACGAGCGTTGTCCGGATTGTCCAAAATTCAAAATGAGAATGGAGAGTTTCGGAGAATGATATTGAATTCCCGAAAGTGAAATAATTATCTCAGCCGAAAATTTAAACCATTTTCCATGTTTGAACATCTGGGCCAACAAGGGGCTAGACCTACCCCTCCTTCAAGACCTTGCGGTCGTGCGGGTATGGTATAACCATAGCGCCGTCCTAATCGCTACTGTTTCCAAGTCCACCTGTATTACTCGGAAGAATTGGTTCCCCCCCATGGGAAAGGAAACTAATTTTCGCGCAAATCGAAATTTCCATTTGTATTTTGGTTTTCAGACCACCTTGGTCACTTTAAGTTTCGTTTTAGTCAGTATGTCCTTGTGTTTTATATCTAAAACAGGCTAGACAGGAGAAACCCTAATTTGTCATTGCCATGACCTGTAACTAACGAGATTCCCAATTTCGAGTTGGTTTTCAGAATACTCTACCTGACATTTTAAATTACATGAAAATTCTCTCGTGTTTAGTTACATCTGAAGAGCAGCTGTCAATGGTTTTTCGACCCCTGCTTCATGTTTTAGTGTCCTAATACTGCACTTCGTTCAGGTCTCTTTAGTCTAGGGTCATTGTCATGGCCCAAAAAGAATGTTTCTGAGGGAACAAAACGGGGATTTTTGAGGAAGTTCATTTTTTTGGTGGAAGCTGTGACACACAAGCAAGCGGGTACACTCTTGAGTTGCCCTAAATGGTAGGTGGAGTGTTTTTTGATCGAGCAAAAACGTCTAAAAACGGGTTAGTATGTTTATTCAATGTCATTTTAATGGCCCTAATTGCTCATATATTATGTTAGATCCTGAAATTCTCTTTCTATCCACTTATTTTCTTGGAAGGCCGTATCACGTTGCATTTTTAAAACCCACACAAAGTATAGTAGTGTTGGAAGAATCTCTGTTGAGAGTCCGAATTGTAATTGCCATGTAGGTGAAAAGTTACCAAATATGTCATTATCGTGATCGAAAACGCTACGTTATTATTATGACTTCTATCAAATTTGAGTTTC
This sequence comes from Creontiades dilutus, assembly GCA_031894815.1. Lineage (NCBI taxonomy): Eukaryota > Metazoa > Arthropoda > Insecta > Hemiptera > Miridae > Creontiades > Creontiades dilutus. The sequence goes on along the minus strand of JAVIWC010005349.1, from coordinate 196,089 downwards.
ACGGAGAAAAATGGGATGACTTGAATGATTGGGGATCAGAAAGACATCCAGGGAGGCCAATTAAGTAATAAACAACCAAAAACCTAGCAAAAGAAACACTTGAATTTTTAAAATGTCGGAATCTGAGGACTGCCCGTAGCTTGAGAATCACCCCGGTACAATAGTTTAACAAATCGAAATACAACAAATTCATTGAGTTCGAGGTAACACCTTGGTAGAAGTATGGATCGAAGACTATTAATCGAGTCAAATTTATCAATAAAGTTTTGGGCACCCCTGAGAAAATATCATATTGAATATTGTGTAATAATTTACAGAATGTTTTTCTTTTCATCACTTATGCCCTTCTAGAGCACAAACGGTTGGCCATTAAACGCTCCATATGGTCTCATGATATCTATCTAAATCAAACGAAAATACAAATTATGGAAATTATGATCCAAAAGATTCCTTTTATTCCGAAACTCTCTGATGTTTTAAATATGTCAATCCTTCAATTTTACTCATGGGTTAGTATGTTTTTTGACCCGAGTTTCATAAAAATTGGACCAGCGTTTCGGAGTAATGTATTGTGGACAGGACTGCTCCTTTTGGTAATTATTTGTAGCACATTTTCCGGAATGTGATTCTTTTACGGTAGATGTAGTTCTACCACCAATAGTACCACGCAATATTTTCATTAGGATGTGAACGAATGATGCATAAAAACATAAAACTGTTGTGTAACTGTTGAATGTAACTGTTCCGGAACTAGCAAAAAGCGCATTCTCAACGTTGGAACCTTAGTTTAACAACTCATCCCATAATTATAAAAGATCAATGTTGGAACTTTAGTAGATATTCGAATATAAGCTGCGAAGTCCAGCAGCGTCTTTGATTTTTTCCATGCAAATTGAATCGTATAGGGAAACTATTGTTTTTTAACCCTAGGTACTTTTTATTAAGCAATACAGCGATTGTCAATCCATGAATATTCTGTACTTGATTGTTGACATATTTGTTCCAATTTGTGGCCAGGTGCTGGTTGAATGATTCAATACTGTAATTCAATAGGTATTTTTTCTGCGGAAAGCACTGCCTCTGGCGTTGAAATTTTTCTCGGTTTGCAATAAATCATCTTTTCAGCTTCATCAGAGGATGCCTCAGAGGCGCTAGGTATTTTCTGGACTGACGCTGTTGGTTTGGTGATCCAGGGGATATTAAGACGATGTTGGTCCATCCTTTCGGTGATGCCTTTGTGATTTAGGCAGCACGAGACGTGAATGTCTTCAACGTCTGGTTTGGTATTATGCGGACGAGTTTCACCTAGTAGGAGGGACTCATTACTTGGAGGGCACAGAACTGCCGGGGAAACACTGCTCATCACTTGAATTTTCGCCGAAACCGTGCGATGAAATGAAGAAGACATGAATATAGTCTGTACAAATTGACACCCTGGTTGGACGAACCTCAAAAGACAAATAAGCCAGAATGTCGAAAAAGGTGGGATATCGTAAGTTAAATTGGAACGCAGGTTTTTGTTGGATGTACACAAAACATTGAATTTGGCTGAATAAATAGTTTGGGGAAGAGAGTTTTCAAGAAAAGCGGTCATCAAACATTGCTGCCGCGTGTACATTTTCCCGTCAATCGTCATCTTCAGTTTTGGCATGACTGTCGTGACAACTTTATGAACCTCGACTTCAGTAGCTAGCTCGTGTATAAAAGCCGAGCAGCGTACCAGGAATTCCTCGCTCATTAAAGGAAATTTTATGTATTCATGATACCTTACAATCAGGCACAATTCTTTTCCTAGTAGCCCATGACAAAGCTCGATATACTCAAGCCTTGCTTTTATCAAAGTTTCAAGAGGATCTTTCGTAGAGGTTCGTAAAAACGTCAACATCATAGTTATTGTGTACCTAGTCATCACTGGCATCTCAGTGACTCTAACTGTTATTTTTATCTCTTCTCCAACTTCTACATATCTAGGTACTTCTATCGTAAATTCCAGGGGTGGTAAAAATGCTTTCCCGTACTTTTGATTCTTAATGCACATGATACTCAACCGTTCTAAGGAGAATAAATTGATCATATATTTTTGACATTTTTTGGTTGATTCATTGCAGTACCGGTTTCTTTCTGGAATTATCAAATACTCTCCGGGCTCTAAGCGTAAATGCAAGCATATTTCTCGCTCTGCGTACTTACTAGTCTGTGCAATAGGATCCGATAGTGACAATTGCTTGGTAGGAATTCTACCGGAAAGCCCTTCAGTACCCCTTAAACCCAAAACCGTTAGTCCGATCTCATTACAATAAGCTTTTCCGGGTATACTATGACAATATTGGACCAATGAGATCATCACTGTACACATTCGATGCTCATCGCCAGCATCCGGTTTGGTTACTGTGACTTTAATGAATGGTTTATGAAACTTCGTTTCACCGGCCGGCCTTAGATCTCCCCAGCGACCCACAATCATCCGCGTTTTCCACATATTTGAAAACACGTTTTGGCTGGTAGACAGTTCTGGATACCTCATTAGGCCAACATACAGTTTATCGAAAACCTTGAGTAATGTTTCCAGGTTGATTTCAAGAGTTTCATTCCATGTCGCTATCAAGTCAGTTGAATTTACTTGTCCTTCATTGAAATAATCCGTTTCTTCCTCAGGGAATAATTCCTCCTCGGGTGCCAAATCGCGCTTAATTTTGGTGAATGGATTCTTAAGGGTCAATATCCACTCTTTTAGACCGGCTTCGTTAGTCTCTAAGTTGATTGATGTTACAGTAAATAAAGTGTTCAGGTCTTTATCTAATGGGAAATCCAAATCGCACAGGCTCACTATTAGAACTCCATTGTGATGAAGCATGTTTTTCAATAATCTCAGCGTTGTGTCTCTCTTACTTTTCAGAGGATATAGATGAACTGAACAACCCAAGATATCGCTCATTGCTTCCGGCAACGTAACAAGTTTGAGTTGATCATATCCACCTAGAAATTTGGCGTAAGCTTTCTCCATCAAAGAACACCATATCGAACTATTGTCTACGAAAGTGGTCAACAACGGTTTTTTAGTGTCGGGGTTCAACGGTAGTACGTCATCTATTATTGTCGGAACTACTTGATCAAATCTCCAAAATCGGAAGAGGAACATACCGGCGTAATTTTCAACGAAAGATTGATCTTCTGCTACTACATATCTCCACAAGTTCCCCTTATCTCTTAGAATATCGAGAACCATTGCAAAAATTTCTGAGCTCATTTGTCCTTTATGGAACGCACAATTCATCGAGTCGTTATCTGCGAACAGTTGGCTGGGCTCGAAGGTTGTGGGGCGCTCCCATATGCACGACTGACCGTCCATCTCCGATTCATAATAGTTCACAAACTTTTCATCTTCGTACAACTTCCCGTTCTGGCTAAGTTGGTCACGTAGATAGTAGAAGTCGTGTTCCGCTTTCCCTGCTCTTCCCATTATTTGTTAGCGTCAGGTAAAGAGCGACAAGAAACTTATTGATTATTGCAGTTCTTGCTCTTGGTTGCTACAACTAAGAGCTCGGTTGGTTCTGTAATTTGAAATATTTATCGGTAGCTATAAGGATTATTTCTCTAGGATGAATTGCTCTGAAGAGAAAATAAATTGCTTCAAATTCAGAATTGAGTCAAGAAATTTGATTGAAAACAACACAAGTTAGCTTTCTCAAACTTACTTAAATGCAATTCATTACTCATGGTACCTACGTGGAAATACAATAATTTAACAACTTCGCCTTAGAACAGCTATTTGATTCAAATTTCATGATAGCCAATTTTGTGTAAAACGAAACCACTGGACTGCGTATAGAATTTCAATACCTAGCTACGTTTTCAAAGTTTTGTTATTCCTGTTATTCATTATTTTTTGTTGAACATCGAGAAAAGAAGTTCAACTTCCCCTCGGTGTGCTCTTATGAAGAAGTCCTTCAAAGTTGTTGAGTTCGAAAGATTTCCGTATCGATTGACATCAATTTTACCAGAAAACGGTGTAAAATCCGACAGGAACACATGTAAACGGTTGGGTTAATGCGAAAGCGCAATTCTCTGTAATGAGAGCTTATTAAATTCTCCGTGTTCGAGGTTCACGGGAGAAACCGGGTGCCGTTGATTTTCAGCGGGATCAACGAGATAATCCAAATTGCTTTCTGGCTATAAAATGGTTCACTTCTACAATTGATTCAGGAATCCTGATGATTTGAATGAACATTCAAACCGACAAACAAAAACCTCCAATCACTCTCTTGAAAGTTGCAAAACCTGTGATACAATCTGCTCAGGAGATTTTTTTAAAATGATAAGACAAAAAGCTTATTGCTGCTGTAGGTATTCGCTTATGGCGTAACTCTCCACTACAGAAAAATGCCTTTATCCTTTGATAAACGTTTATATCCCTTAAACATCCCTCTCGAAGTACCATTTTTTTCATAATAATAATTTAATTGATCATATTTTTGCTTATGTAAATTTTTACATTCCACCAAACACAAGCAGGCATAAAATCCATCAAGGGTCATTTTAATGACTTGTTCTTGCTCGATTTCCGAGTGTAATAAGAAAATTACGATCTGTTTACTTAATAAGACCGCATAATTTTACTAAACCATGACATTAATATTTAGAAAAATTAGGAATAATACAATTTTACTAACACTACAATTTATTAATTCTTAACCGTCGACATAAGCCGTTAGTTTGAAATTTTCTTGCGAACTCGTCTGAATTTTGTCACGTGTTGGGTTAGAACTGAGCCAGTCTGCGTTTTGGCGAAATCTAGTCGCATCGGGGAGCTTTTCGATTCTTGGAAGTCCGGGACGCGTAGGGACACATTTTCGTCATACTCGCACGCATAGTAGCGTTAGCCTACAATGGAATCACTGAATTAAGGCGCTATGAGTATGCAAAACCCGCATGACTGATCTGTCTTGCCGGAGAGGTAAACCTTCAGCGCCGTGTTGGAGGATTAAACGAGAATTTTGTGTCAACATAACACATATATTACGTGAAATAGTTGTGAATACGTCTTCACAATGGATCTCAAGCTATTTTTCCCTTTGATGGGGACCGTCATAATTGAAAACCTACAGTTTATAACTTTTACTTTATTCTAAAAAACCCATGTGGCTGGTTTTGTGATTACCATCAACTGGTAAAGATTATAATTTTTTTTTGTTATTTTTATTTTATTTAAAAAAATTTTTTTTTTTACGTTTTTCGAGAGGAAACAGTAATTATTGTTACCTCTCGGAAAACGTAAAAAAATAATAATAAAAAAAATAAAAAAATAATAATAATAAATAAATAAAATAAGATTTACTTGCCGAATCAGGAAGTATTTGCCAAGTTAGGTGTTCTCACAAGCACACAGATTCTCACAAGCAGACAGATAAGATTGTAGGCACTTCCAGAAAATTTGTTTCAGGCTGACATTTCCCTTAACCCTTAAGGTTTTTTGTGGGTTAAAATACTTATTCTGACCTGGTTTATCCTACGCTAGACCATCGTAATGAGAAAACAAAAATGGAACTATTAGTTATTGAAAATATTAGTTTTATTGGGTGAGAACACCATCAATATCTATTCTTTGGCCAGGGTCAAGCAATCAGATTTGGAAGATATAACAATGAAATGAAATTATTACAGCTGTCATAACTTGGTTAAAAAAGACTTCATTCATCTTCATTACGGTTGTATGAATAAGAACAGTATCAAACGGTTTGTCAAATAGCACATCAAGCTTCCTGTTGCTGCTTATCCTGCTGTTTATTGTCCTTTCTCGTTTGTTTTTTAGCTTCTTTTTCTTCTCTTTTTTCTTTTTGGCCGCTTTCATTTCTTCTATTGCACGGTCATCCCTAATCAAGTCTTCTGCTTCCGCCACCCTTTCTGCCAACCAGCCAGCTACCGAGTCCGTACCGAAAACCATCATTTTATGAGCCAACGTTTTCGGGTACTGCAGCGTGAATTTTTCCCCAGTAATGTCGCAGAGATTTTTGAGTAAAAATTCAGATATCTTTCTTTGGTTGTTAGTTCTTCTTGTTGAAAGCGAAGCGACCAAGTAGTCTGCTAGTTTAGCGGAAACTATCTTATTGAATTGGTCACTGTAATAATGGCGGATGCCTCTGCATTTCCTTCCCCGTCGAACGACAAACCCTTTCAGTTTTTTAGGTTTTTCTGGTCCTGTCAGGACGGTTTTGGCCCTTTGGTCTGTGATGAATTGGTCAGCTTCTCTAAAAATATGTAAACCAGAGTGTACGTAATTTCACAATAACAGTAATGAGCAATGGGCAACAAACCCATTCATATGAAATAACGCCACAAACCATGTAAATCAAAAGCATCGAACCATACTAATATTCTGAGCTAATGGCAGTATTGATATTTCAACAACTTTCTATCTTACGCCAACAGGATGCCGAAGTTATAACTCATTTAATTTAATTGTAAATTCAAATTTGAGCTTACGATTGTAACAAGCTTTAAATTTCCTGTCTTATCAGTTTATAATTGTTGGGTAAATCAAAGTTGAAAATTGAGCCGAGCACCTTCAAACAGAGGAAACCTATATCGCTTTATATACGCTTATTAATCTAACTGATATTTATGACATATTAATCCTATGGTTTACTGTCGACAAACCTGAGTTTCAAAGGATACAAGGGGTTTTATAAAACTCCCATGAGCTATTCTAACATCTTCCCGACTTAGCAGTAAAAGAGTTTTATAAATGAAAACACGTACAATCGAGCATAAATAAACGAAAGAACTTGATCGTTAATGCATTAAACTAGGTGTTGTTACGTCATGACGGGGTTGATTTAAAATGGATTCAGTTTAACCATTAAATGCTTACAGTTGCCCTAGGATAGGTTTACTTACTCCGGTGTCATGTTGAATTCAGTCTGAAGCATTTCCTTCAGACGATTGATCATTTCTGGAGTTAGGAGAGACCAGACTTCTGCAAGGAAACTATGGACATACCTGCAAAATGATTTCAATGGTGACTACAGAGGCAACGTATCTCAATGTAATTTCCAAATCGAATTGCCCTGCAAAAGTTGATGGATCTCTACTAATTTTGTAATAACATAAGATTGAAAGGGTTTTGGAAGTTGATATCGTGCAATTCTATTCTGGCTCGGTGGGGAATTTACTTTTGGATGAAATCATGGCAAACATAAATTATTTATGCAAATGGAATAAATTTCCACATCCAAAAGTTAGGACCTATAACCTTTCGATTATTTCATTTTAAGAAATACTAATTTTTAGTACGTATTTGATGTATCAATTCAATTCTTTTGTCGTTTCTTCAACGATAAGACTCATTGGGTACAAATTTCCTTCAGTTCTTACGATGCCACTGATACTTACACTACGTCTAAATTGCTCATACCTTACCATATCCATTCTCAATACAAGAGGAAATTACTTTATTGATTTCAGATCGATAAACAAATTTCTCCCTCACGGGGAAAAGCATTAGCTCATGGATGTGTCCAGAATATAGGAGAAAATCAGACCTACCTAAGAGAGATTAGTATCTTATTTACCCAATATTCTCCTTTAGTTTTTGCTTGAGCTCTCATCGAAAATGTCAGAGTGTTGAAAATGTGTTGAGAACGTGAATTTGTTTACCGACTCCCATCCATATTCACGTCGAAAGTATTGATTCGTTACGGAGGCATTGAATAAAAAGGGGAAAAAAAAACATTTTATCTGAGACACGACGTCAGCTTTGATTTTATTATCGAGGATGGATTTCAAGTTAGGAGGAGGGGGAGAGGGGATTGTATATCGACACGGACGTTGGAACCCACGAATGAGACAAATGAACTTTAACGAGATGAAATAAAACACCTACCTTCACTTGTCCGCCAATGTATAACATACCTAGGTATTGCGCCAAGGAAAACTGGATTTCAAAGAAACTTGAAAAAAAATTCCATTGCATTTATGTCAGCAGATTATTTTGTCGCAGTTTACTACACGATTTGTAGTACGTTCACGGTAGAAAGTAAAGCGGTTCGACGGGGCTCACTTGTTAGAAAAAAAAAACATTTGTGCATTGTGGACAAGTTATAAATTATAAATTTTGTAGCTATTACTAGGAGTAACTGAAATGAGCCCCAAACTCGCGTGCTCGGCTGAAATGAGGCCCAAGTTTTGAAGGAGGAATTTCGGGAGCGACCGAAATGAGCCCACACTTTTAGAAGCGAGGTTTGGTGGTGGCGAAATTAGCCTCGGCTGTTCCGAAGGGCAGAGGTCCATGAGATAATGGCGTGTAAGTTGCAAGCTGCTGCAGTGGTCCTTGGTTTCAGTGTTTTCTTACTTGCGATATGGAGTACACGGTTAGCCAGCGCGGAAACCCCTCGATTGTAAAAGACGCCCAGTTGTAGCCACTCGAAAGCATGTTACAAACACTTTGAAACAAAAAGTGCGGGACTCGGTTCACGAAAATCAGCGAAAACTTATTCGCAAAGGTGCGAAGGATTTTAGTGATCGTTTGACGTCTTACGACTATGCTCGAATCCGTAAGAATTTATACTACGAAAATATGAAATTAGTCACAGCCATTTGCCACGAATTTTCGCGTTAATTTTCACTTTCATTTTGTATTGACGACGGTTCATTATTGGACACAAACATTTTTAATCTACCTACCTACTACGGCGGTCGCTAGTCCTAGTCTGCGCAAAAATGGGAAGGAAAATGTTCTTGGCGGGGCTCATTTGGGTCCCTTGCTTTTTATCCATTTTTCAGATCGTGGCTCTATTCGGCCGCCGGCGGGGCTCAATTCGTCCCACTCTAAAATTTTCGGGGTTCATTTCGGTTAAAGCGCTATTACCCGATTCGGTAAAACTATTCATAACGTTATGTACATGCAGTTTTAATTTGTGGCGGAAAAGTACGTAGTAGAAGCCTCGGGTTAAATGTTTGAAACACATACGATCTCTCCGGTATTTTCGGCATTCGACCGCGGCATACTATCCGCTTCAATGGGCTGAGGATCTCTTCCTCTTCCTCTTCATTTTCCTCAGAAAGGTTCCCTTCTCCGATTGTACTCGGCAGCTCCGAACGAGTTCTAGTCAATATAACAAGTCGTACATTATTGTTGAAAATATCTTAAGATAAAAAACTACGGTAAAACGAAACTGTTACTTACTCTCCTTCTTAGAAAATGGTTATACAGTTTATAGTTCTTAACCCATTCAACCCGGATGAATTCTTAAGAAGTCAAGGGGGAGCCTCAACCTGCCGGCTGAAGTCATGGCGTTCTCCTAACCCCAATTGATTCAAATGCGTAGGTCTGGAGAAGGGCTGTAGGTCCTTTGTCTGGCGATTTTCTCGTTTAGTGACCTTCAAGGAACCGTAGGACATTCGTTTGGAGCTTGGGCCATTTTCTATTTGTCTACAGAGCTGATTACATCGCACTGCAGCTAATAGTCAAACTTACGATCTTGCTTCCGAGTCTACCAAGGTAGCGGAAGCATTGTTTTCACTTTCGGAATGGGAAATTTTTTTTTGTCTCCAAAATCAAAAATTCCACTCGCATTTTGCGTTTTAGACCTTTCTGAACAATTTTGGTTCCGTGTCTGTCTGTCAGCAAATCCTTGCTACGGGCAAAACTACACGAAGTTATAGTCCGATTTTGATGAAATTTTCAGGGATTGTGCGGTTTGGGTGTGTAGATGGTCCCCTATAAGTTTCATGACCCCCGGATCAATAGTAGCCTCTGCGCATGCGCAAACGTGAAATCCTTGTTACACGCATAACTCCGGGATTTCATGACTGATTTCGACGAAATTTTCAGGGATTGTTCGGACTGATGTAAAGATGGTCCTCGTGAGTAATAAAGAGAAAATAAAGTTTTAGCCTCGAGCTTGGATCGAACCATATTGAACTATCATTGAACGATGCATATGTGTTGTCAATTTTTATTATTAGGTATATTTTATAGTTTGTTCAATAGTTGAAAATGCCTACCTTTATTTTCTCAAGTTATGCCCCTGCATAACAATAAATTTACCCTAATTCAATATTTACTTCGCCTAATTGAACGAAGTTCTTTAGTCAATAATAATTTTCAATGATCTATACAGTCATGTTTTGGATACGAGGAAGCTATGTGCCACACCCACTTGGCAGACGTTTTTCGTTTTTTTTTGTCGTCCAAAAGCTTTGGTATTTATATTTATGTTGTATTTAAACACACATAAACGATGAGAAGTCATCAGGCTGGGCAGGTCAGTGGGAAAACAATGCAGGTTTGCATAACCGTCTCCATTGCCGGATCCTGATGACTTCATAAGAATTCATTTCCGGAAAAGAAGAAGAATGTACTTTTTCCACACACCGATAGCACCCTAATAATTTTTTGAGAATAAATAATCACCAAAACATGAAATTCAGAACGCCAGTGTTGCTCGGCTGGCTGGGTGAACCTCTTCAAGAGTGCCGGGTTGAATGGGTTAAGTCAAATCACTTTCTTTTTTCAAATTAAATTTGTTTTAATGGGCTATTTAACTTAGACGCAGGTAAAACTTGAAAATATGCAACTTGAGCCATTTATGTCGGTCTTTTTGTATTGCAACTATTTCGAGATACCAGACAAAGATTTCTCTCTCGGAAGAAATGTGTATGTTCCTTGAGAATTTTAAAGTATTTCCTGAAATGAAAACCCACTTTTACACTCAGCTATATGAGAATAAAGAACATCGTACCTACTAATCGAAATACGAATGCCATGTATGTTATGATGATATTACTGTACATTTTCAGGTATGAATCTTAATTATATTCGTTACATGGAAAAGGGAAAACCAAGTTTCGCTACATTTTGTTTGTTTGTTAAAACCCAATTAATTTTTTACATGCCTACACAATGAAATTATTATATGCTGAACAGGTTTTTATATTATATTATAAGTAGATTATATTATATTATCCTGTTGAACAGGTCCTGTACCTGCACCTTTTCAATATTCATCACAGTGAAGTTCTTTTTGTAAGGACCTTCACCGTCACATTCACAATGAAAATGCAATTTTCATTTTATAAATAAATGTAACGATTTGATTTACGAACCCTTTCAGCCCGCATAGAAGTTTAAAGTACTGTTTTCTAGCTAGTTCTTCTTTGTCGATGTCTTCTTTCACTGGAAGTTGAGGGCACCGAACAATTTCGTTGCAGTAGCCTTTGTGACTTTTTATAATGCAGCGGCATTTTTTGTTCTGAAAACAATTAGGTTTGGTTATTACGTTTCGTGTTCATTGGATGGAAGTTCTACAATTGAGGAGCGTCCAGTCAAAAGCTAACAAGTCGCTCAGATGTATTTTCAGCAGAGATTAAAAACACTTTTAACATGATCTAAAAACGATAACTGCACGGTCGAGGGTTTTTCAAAATCTATTCTGGCTACTTAAGTCACCAAATTAGGTCATTCAAATCAGAAACCATTTTAAAACAAGGAAAATCGGTTTTGAAAGGTGGCGATGTTTGTTTTTGCCCAGGTCGCTAGTGACATGTTTGTTTTTGATCAGACCCTATGCGGAGTTGTTTGCTTTTGATTCAATCTATAATCTTTTTTGAGTTTTTAATTTTATTTTCATAAAAGCGTAGGTATTACGACATACATTCTAAGCTAAGCTTGTCCTGATCATTTATCGTAATATACTTCGGTTGCTCTTCAAGTTTTAATCATGTACGCTGATAGAAATATTTACCTATAACGAATTATCTGAGGTCATGTTACGAAAAAACTACTCTAACGGCCCAATAACAAAGTATTATTTTAAAATGAAATCATTATGGATAGGTACATCTGATGAAATTATGATTCGTTCAAGATTTACACAAATAATTTATTTATTGTAAATTGTTTTATTTATTTATAAATTATTTATGGGCATTAGGTGCAAAGGACGGAACAAAACACTGAAACCCCTCTCTTCCCCTCATGATAAAACCCTGTCAAGTGACAAAATCCCGGATTGTGATTGGGCCGTTGGACATGTTTGCTTTTGACTGCACCGCTAGATCTGAACTGTTTGCTTTTGTTCAGACAGGGAATTTTCAACCAATGTTTAATATAGGAAATATTGACCCTTGACCACTGTTTTCGGCTTTCTCAGACGCCCCTGGCCACCTACAACTATCATCCATATTAAACAGGAAATTTCTGGAAAATGACTCTGTTTGCTTTTGACTGGACGCTCCTCAATTACCGTTACCAGTGTAAATTCATAATTGTGAAGCACGTGCGAGGTTTGAGTGGTAAGCATTTGAAACAGATTCAATTCTTATAGTAAAATGTTAGTGCTGGGGTTTGGCAGTAGGCACTACATATGCCAGGCAGCACACTAAGATACCTTAGGCGTGGTGTCCTTCTTCACCATTGTATTTGTCTGTGTGTGTATACTAGTGAGTGTATCGTAAATAATGTCAAAAATTTCAAGTGGCGTGGAACGTGTCAGGTAGGATGTAACATGTATTATGTGTTTCGTAGGATTGTGCCAAGTGGAAATTGATAACGTTTCCACGAGGATGAGTTCAGTCGCAAGCAATGATAATGATAGAGTGTAACCACATCCATGAAATCGTACTATTCATTACTGAGGTAAATCTGCGTTCGAAGAAGTTGTGTTAAAGACTCCAAAGCTAAATCGACTTGTGCTTCACTATATACTCTGTGAACATGGAAAATAGTACCGACGCTTCCGAATAAATCAGGCAAATACGCCACTAGGTTGCAGCGATAGATGTACTATTAACTAAAAACATCTACCCAGGAGAGACCAAGTGGTGTTGTGGTTAGAGCGTTAGATTCGAAACCCATTAGCCACTACTGTACAGCGGATAGACTCCTTCCAATTCATCTAATGTGCTCAACTCCATCATTATAATCATGAGGGGGATTTATCAATGACGATAACATCGTATTTAATACAATTGTACAGTGGAAATTAACGTCCCTTCGAAATCGGTTGGATGGTTAAGGATGAAAATGTAGTGCAAGTTGTAGTAATATGTTGTGTATTTAGCTCGGATTAGATAAGCTTTTGATGACTTCAAACGTAGTAGAACAGTCTGTTATATTCAAGAACAATAACCCAGAGTTGATGAAGTTTGATTAAATCAGCTTCACAACTCAATCCGTTTTAGTGGTGCAACTCAAGGAAAATTTCCCGAGTTCGAAGTCAGTCAGAGATATCAATATTTTTGGGCCGTATGATAAATGCCCACTGGACTCAATTTTGCTCGAAAAGTCATTTGTGCGAATTTGCTCGTGTTCGTCAGTTCCCAGCTTCGTGCGAAGGAAGCCCGTCCACTATGAACTCTGGCTGAAAACGTTACAGTTCAGTTTCGTGATTCGACGTTGTTTGTTATCAAAGATATTGTATCGTTGTCTTGGGAAATGCCACTTTCCGGGCGTTTAATGCAAATTTATGCATTGGAATCTCCGAATATGATGAGAAGAAGACGAGAGAGACAAATGGGCATAAGAAATGAGTGGATTAAAGGCCTGTTTTCGCGGAGGAGGTAGTATGGAGAATGGGTTAATTTGCCGCTAAACTTGGTCGCCAGAGAAATATTTCAATTATTTTCGAAAAGAGGGAATACATTTGAATATATGCTGTCAAGAATTAAGGAACGGTTAACGAGACTTTCAAAATTTTATGAGCATTTGGTCCTGCCATGTTCCCATATTGCAGGTCCCGCACCAGAACAACCAATTTTTCAACATCCGTTCTTTAGTCAATGCTTATCACGCTCATCTGAATTCAAGCTAGATTGAAATTGTTCGCCATCACGTTCGATCGCCCGAACTCGCGCGAAACTACCTCTCCCTGTGGACGGGACCCTATTTGAACTCCCCCGTTTGAAGTTAAGCGGTCTTACGCACGTTATTGATCATGGAAGGGAGTTTGCAAGTCCTAAAATATGATTGCATTTTGCATTTTAGGTTAGCTATCAGAGACTTTTTAGATGTTTTTGGGTGAAAAATAATGGTTGATTTCCATGCAGACCCTCTACAAGAGATCGATGGTTCACTGTGACGTACTCCTGTAAAATAACTTGTTAATGAAGATTTGGTCAATCCTCATTCGAATTGAGTCGTCCAAGTACTAAGCGGACCCGTAGATGAATCATAACCAAGGATTCTCACCACAAACCAAAGGTCAATTAAGCTCATTCAAAGTTTACCGGAAGAGGCAATGAAACATTCAAGTTAAAAACGACTAAATAGCGTCTGAGTAAACTGTTATTAATTATTTTGGGTTGAGACCCAAGACCGAAAGTGTCAGAACTGAGTAGTATATTTAACTAACTCATAGATAATTTCACCAGTTTTAGAAGAAATACGATAACTAATGATAAAAACTACATGGAACCCTTGTATAATTGAGATATTAAACAAACTTATGTGAGAAAAAGAAAACGGCAAAAAATTCTTGGTCATATCTGAATGTGAAATTAAACTATTTTTATCACAAATAATAAGTGCTTCGTGTTGCGGGGATCTGATCTCCGTATTTCGATGTAATGAATGGAAATCTTGGCAGTTACAGATCTTTAAAGAAGTCCTGATACTATGCGTGACCTTATTAGCAATGTTTGAATGATGATGCTGCACTTCTTGGTTGGGGCATTAAATTGGCAGAGCTCCAAGAACTGAGAAGGTGAAACTGATACAGAGATGAGAGTGGATACACTCTGTTCAGCGTTACATCTATCTGCTAGGCCTTCATCTTCGAAAAGAGGACTTGAATTAGGATTTGCAGTAATTTCGCGCAGAATATCTTCTCCGGTTGAATCTTCTTTAATTATTATATTATACATAGGTTTTTATATGATTATCTTTTTTAATTAAACTTTAATAAGGACTTCCTGATTTGCACTCTAACCTTCCAGCTGTTACTGGAATGCTCTTCTTCAAGATACAGGTTGATAGATCAGTTGTTCCCTTGCCGTCCATCAACTGGTTATTCCAGATTCCCGGTTTCCTTTATAACCCAAATTCTTTCTTGATAATCTCGAACCTGTAAGATGTAAAAATATCCACAATTATTAAATATTTTCAAAATATTAATAATGAAATATTAAATTGGGTTTTCTGTTTTTCTGGGGGGAAATAAGTAATAATCAAGGCGATTATAATATTATTTCAACCGATAAGTTCATTGAAAATTAGCATGTGGCTTTCCACTCGTTAAGCAATGAACATCTTTCTATAAGGAAGGACTCCCCCATAGACAGAAGACGGTAGGGGACCAGTGCAAGTAGGCGGTGAAAGATAGATGAGAATACCCTGGAACTGGCAGTAAACGCGAGTTAGATAGGAATCCTGTTTGAACACAAGTCATTCATGAAAGTGACTTTTTAAGTCCACTCTCTTACTTCACTCCTCTTACGATATTGAAAAAAAGGTATTGAAGCTCAGAGTAGATACGTTGGAAAGTAACAACATGATGAATGATGAGGCAACAATTCCTAGAAAAAAAATCGTTATTACTTCATTACCCGTGTAACCATTTACAAGTCTGTTGTCCTCCTCAAAAAGATTTAGTAGAATGTTTTCCAATCGTAAGCAAGCATGGAACACCCCCCAAGTTTAATTATTTTGTATAAAACATAGGTAATACTTATTGTACAAATTCATGAACACGTTTTTTTAAATAAACAAACAATTTCTTTTTTTGCCTCCCGTGGTGACTTCATAATTCCTCAATGTGATTTTTTTCCTACTTCCTAGACTGGGTCTTACGAGAGAGGATATTTCCTTTATGAGAGAAGCACATTCTTTGGGGATTATTCGCAATGTGCGAGAATGGTCTGTTGTAGGCCGTTCGGTTACGGTCTAGCGACTTATTTACGGACATTGACAATCCAAATGAAGAAAAAGAAAGGCGGTTACATTAGTTATGATGACCTCATTTCTGATCATTTTCTGTGTCACGTGACGAAACGCGTTTCAAGAATATTTATTTTCCGAACAACACTAACTCTACAAACACATTCACTAGATTTACTCGTAACACAACAATTTCAAGGGAATCGGACACTGGGGATTGAAAACGCTTCACAGGGCAACAACCCGGGAACATGGTCAAGAGTAAAGCTAGCAAGCGCTCCAAAAAGGTAAGATAGAGAGTCGGTATGCTTCTACTTGAAACTTGAAGGTCTTATTTACTTTTCCGACGTCCTGAGGGGAACGCTATTTTGTTACGTACTGTATGTAGGTAGTCCGATACGATAGGCAGGTAGGCTGTGTACGTTAGGTACGGTACTACGATTATTATGAGTACCAATTCAGTAAAAATCTCTTGAGGATGAGTACCATTTTACCTCGATTAATAATTGAAACAAGTCCTGACTCGGTAGGTATTTAGTTAGTTTCTTATCGTTATCTTTGAATGCTTCTTAAATATTATGATTATTCTGTACTTACTCATGATAAATGATGCTCGTATGATAAATCGATTTCTCAGAGCACCAGAAGCAATGAGAGCCAGTGCGATGAGATCGTTCAATGTCCCCACATCCATTTCAAGTCCGACGTCATTGACAGGAATGTTCTATCGAAGGAGCAACATCTCAACCTCCTCTCAACGCCAAAGGGGTACACCATTCTTTCATAAACTCTCTATTAGATTGTAAGTAGAAGGTCTAACAACTTAGTTTGTGGACCAACTGGCAAAATGACCACAATCTGGTGTGTTTTTTTTTTCTACTATTTGTACTCATAGAAGTGCCTTTTAAAGGTAAGATCTTTAATAGGTTAGGTTAGAACCTTTTGAAGGTAAGGTAAACCTTTGAAAACTGGCTCTGATGAAAAGTACTTACCATCCTTCAGAAGTATCTAATTACCACCTGTTTTGTGTTACCACATATCATGTAGTCTACTATTACATATCACCTTCTCCAATCAATTTCCATTCTCCCTTCGACCCATCTGAAAAAATGATTGAGGGTGGAAACCATTGAAAAATTAAAAACAAAAAACGTTTTCATCGTTCATAGTTAAAAATGTGTCATATTTTTATTACGATGCTTTAAATTTACTTTAAAAATAAAGTCTGCCTATTGGATGTTACACATAGTTTCCTCGCCCATAGTTTCCTCTTGAAATGTTTAAGATAATCTCGAATGATATAGAATACAAGCTTTTTACGACGTTTTAAAGCACAGAAATGGCGAGGGACAATTTCCGATGAACATAAAACCCAGAAAACGTTAGTCGACAGGTGGCGGATCTGTCGCGCTTTCTATTTCGAATGGTACATAGAATGGTGATGTGATAGTTTTAAATTAATGTGAGATTATTAAACTCGTTTTCCCTACTACTTTTTTCGGTAGGCAAGTGAGGAAATCTTTAAAATCCTAAGGTGGAAAACGGATCTCATATGATATCCAGAAAGGACCGCTCTTCGGGTTTTGTACTATTCAAATCAACTAAAAGCTCACCTTCGTTTCTCACGTTGGAACTCGGCCTGGAACTGTTTAACACACTTCTTCAGGCCAACTCAATACCTTTTTCCTTACCACTAGAACATGAGAAATTAATGATGCTTGGTAAATTATTCGTTTGTACATGCGCAGAGTGATGTGCTGATTTGTGAGCAATGAAACTTATGGCGGACCATCTACCTTTCAACCCGCACAGTCCCTGAAAACTTCATCAAAACCTGATGGAAACTGTAAAAATTAGTTATTTACAAGGTGTTAACGTTCGCGCATGCGCATTGGCTATCAATGATGCTGTCGTATTGAAATTCACACTAGTTTGAAATATGTAGACTGCAAAATTGTAGGCGTGAGAGTAATTTAAGCGTACATAAGTGATTACCTACCAAATATGGTTAATTCATATCCATCTATCCTATTTTGCATTGAGCGGATACATACTCCAATGATAACTAATTGTAATTCAGCATTAATGATATTATACATGGAACATATGCGATTGAGTAAATCTCATGTTTTACATTTTGTTTTAACATTCAGGTACCGTTGGGAGGATGCTCCGGAAAAGAAAGAGGGAGGACAAGGTGAAAATGTGGAGAATCTGCCCACTCACATACCACGTCGTATAGTTTGCACGGGTCGAAGAATGAGGAAGCCCGAGAAAGTGTATGTTGTAATCCAAAATATTTACGCTTTAATGATAATTTTTTCAAATTGATGTTGGACTTCAAGTACACAGAATGTCTACGTTTGAGATGGACCCAACATGAAGGATCGATTCTTCAACTAATTTGCAACAAGAAGTGCCAAAAAGTGAAAAATGCTCCTGCCTTTCATTCAAACGTCGTGTTTACTGTTTTCCGAGTACGGTGAGGTTTTCGGGGGTCGCTTTTAGGTTCAGAATTCGCAATTATTTGCTCTGGGTGAATTTCTACGGATTTGAAACCTGTCGAAGTCGATTCTACTTCCAAAATTACTAGGAAAATGACACACCGCGAAGCCTATGTCAGGTAAAACCTCGAAAAACCACGTTTTTGTTCCATAGCATCTAAGTATGTGAGGCGATCGGGCTGGCTAGACGTTAAGACCAACTAGCGGAGCTTGTGTGCAAAAGAACGGATCTTTATCTGAGGCCATGTATCTACGGCCTTTAGGCGCATGGTCTCTTAGGATAGGTAACTTGAATGTAAAACCCGTTGAGTGTTTTCAATATTCTCATAACATATTCCTCATCGGGTTTCTATGGTTGGGCGAAATAGTAAATTAAGGTGGATTGTCAAATGTAAGGGGCTAATTATGATAAAAACAAAATAAGCCGATTCTCGAGTGTTAACAGAGCGGTAAAGTTGATTGGGAACCAACGACAACATAGAATGTCATCGGGATCGGGATCGTAACTGTCAATGTAATGCTTGCCACAAGGATTTGAGAAAACTCGTAATATGAGTAGTACTGTGGGGTCAATATTATTAGTAATATGATTGATGGATTAATATGGATCGTGGAAGAGCAGAGTAGAGAAATAGTTTGGGACATGGAAACAGGTAGGAGATCGTCTACAACCTAAACGGACTTTTTCTGAAAATTCGAACGAAGTTTGGTGGAAAGTGGAACATTTATTTAAGATGATTGGCGATCACAAAGACAGAGAGTGAGATAAACTCTCTTGGTAATGTGAGATTCTGTTTTAGTTTTTCTCTTTAAGTGCTTGACTATAGCTCTATTTACTAAAAAAACCAAATTAGCCGAAAAAAATTGAAACTTATTATTACTTACTTTTACTTATACTTTTACTTATTATTACTTACAATTACTTGTAAAAATTGCTTTACGAAATTGAAATGGATAGGAAAAGTAAAGCTCTTTTCAACGGTATCCTCAAGTTTGAGTTTATCTGGTAAATTGAGGGAGTGAGTAAAGGTCATCAAGTTGTAAACAAATTATATTATTTAAAAAAGTAAAATTTTTAGTTGAAGAAAAGAAAGGAAAACTGTAGAAGCCAATTTTTGTATTATAAATTAGTTGGAGAATCGATCCTTCGGGTTCGGACCGTCTCAACGATAGATACCCTGTATATAGGCGTTTTCCCTACACCATATCCCTAGTTTAGGTATTGTGGAAATATGCATCGGATGTGTAGGTTACTCAATGGAATATCACTAAGGTATTCACTCTCCAGTCTACAACGATAGTTTTATCTAGTTGTGGGGTGTTATCTATACTTTTCTGTGAACATTTCTGTTCTTTCAGATATGTTCACAACTTTTTGGCGGAAGTTTGGACGTTTTTGACTCCCGAAATGATCGACCGGTTGAAGGGGATGCTGATGAACGAGTTCGGCATGTCGCCTCAGTAAGTACACGAATATTTTAATGATTAGCAAATATCGAAAACTTGCTAATTTTATTGTAGTAGTTGTAGTTCGCTGCAAATTGTTACACAAACGTTTATTGTTTGTCCTGTATTAATTACCCCTTCTAGGCAGGTTGTAGGTTGTGATAATTAGTATGACATCATCAAGAAACTTTGAAAAACCTTAATTGTAAAACCACTTAAGATTGAAAAATGCGGTTGGAGTTATATTTTACGGGATAATATCTACTTGCATTAAAAATATCAAAATTACCCGTTCCAAGGCTATAAGTAATGTTCATTATGATTTTTGATAATGAAACTGTAATTGAACAAGAAAAAACCAATTTAAGCCCCCCCCCCCCCCTCTCAAAATCTGTTGAGTTCAGTTTCTAGTCGTGTAGAACCAAAAACTCAAATTAAAATCCGTCCGTTCGCCGTCCAAATCTTTTCTCCTAAACTATAGTTAATGAATCTGAAAATGAGCCTTCAAGGACCACTTTATAGTCATCCATCCGATCCGGATGATGAATAAAAAATCGCATTAAAAAAACCAGAATAAAAACAGCGGATTGCTGAATTGATAGTTGGAACTAAATTCGACACCAAACAATCCATATCAAACGAGTGAACCGAAGAAAAGTAGGTGTAAATTATAACAGAAACAACAGCAGAAAAATTCATTGGTTATGAAAAAAATATTTAAAAAAATTAAAAATGGAATTCAATTTTTGAATGTAACGAAAACCATTTTTAACTACTTCATAGGCACCCGTTACTGTAGTAACGACTGACAAAAAAGGGATTATAAATTCCACCAAGGAGTTTTCAGATTAATTATTTATTATTTTATGTTCGAGGGAATATCGTTGAATAGTGTAAATGATAAAAAGTAGATTTTAAAAAATAAAAAAAAAATTGCCTACCAGCTTCATCGCTCTTTCTATCGCCAAACGAGCGAAACCAGAATAAATAAAATCCTGGCCGAGAACGAACACAACGTCGAGTTCTCACAGTCGATAGGAAACTGATTAAGACATCCAGTTGAAAACATAGGAAGTGATTAATTTGTGTTCTAACGGACAATCAAGCGAAAAGAAAGCTAAAAAGTCTTCAGAGTCAACAAAAGATGAACACGTCACACATCTACATTATTTTCTATTACTTCAAAGATGAAGCTGGGTCTGAAATTTACGGGATATTCTTTTTTATACCTCTGCATTACTTTATTACCAGAAAGAAGGTACTAAATGGTACTGAAAACGCCCAAAACTAATTTGTTTTTGCATTTCGACACACCAGTCAATAACGTGGTTCCCACCTCCCAACGCCGAGAGAAAACTCACGTGGATCAGCAAACTATCAGAACTGGACGGTACAATCAGAGAAATTGCTTCCTAGGTATACTCGGAAACACTCATTGAAATCCGACGAGCTAAAACAAAAATACAGGCAAAAGTAATGGTCCCGCTTTCTCCACAACTGAATTCAAGCTTGCGAGATGGAGAATAGAACTGCAAAATAACCGTGGTATTCGGTCTGTCACCAGCCATGCGTCTCACCAGCTGCCCGTTACAGGTCTCCATCTCAACCACCGTTGCAATAATGAATCGTCTACCGTACCGATTTTTTAAACGCTGAAGGAACTAATGGTATTGCAGCAACCCAAGTGGTATCATTCGATTTACTGAACTATTTTCTGTCTGAATCAAACACGAATACTGGAAAACCATCCTACGCGGATCACCGGACTACCAAAAATGAAGTGTACATCTACAGATAGTGCTTCCTAAGTATACTCGGAAACACGCTTAAAAATCCAAATGAAATTTAACTGGACAAGATAAAAACAACCTTTGGTTAGCACATTATTTAAAATCGGCGGTTTCATGAATTTTAAATGAATTCTAGAAGGCATAAAAAGAGCTTCATTTATAGTTCAGCTCGGAAGGAATTAGCCTCAAGTGTTCTTCAGCGAACTTTTAGAATGACCTCGTCTAAAAATATAGCTCTTTCGACACCAAGCTTTACTAGTCTCTTTGCTTTTGGATGTTGTAAATAATAAACCCAAGGAGGTTGGTACCATTGGCAACTTTCGGATTTCGACGTGACAACAAAAAACGCAAAATTGATGTTTTCACCATTATTTCAATAATTTAGGAAAACATTACTCATACTAGTCCCAAATAAAAACTCATGGCAAAACCCCTTAAGGATCCTCACTCTGGTGAGAAATGCTGAAGAATTCTCGAACATGTTGAAAAATGCAGACTTGAACAACTTTGAATTTGTAGGTTTTTCTCTGACAGCTTTTCTCCGAGAATGCTGGAAAAAAGTTGATAGAACTTGTTTCAAAATGGGCCGAGGTAGTCATGAATCGCCTGCATCAATTTCTACCAACCCTATGGCGTTGGCTATCAAAGGGCTGAAATATTACAAAATCAGTTTATCGAAAACTTTGGAAATAATCCTAATATGAATTAACACCAGTGTGAGTGTTAAATTGCACTACTCGTTAAATAGCAGACTTCCAACGTCTGGTTCGGTAACAGCTGGGTAGCTCCATTGTACCTATTTAGATATCACCTTTGTTACTTACTGGTCACAGTTTTAGTATTCAAGGTTATCGTATCGTTCTTGGAATTGATAGAAGCAGGTGCTGGTTTTAAGGCATCTGGATTGTAGTTACGAGGTATGGTGGCCATATTCACCGACTTTAGATAATGTACCACAGAGTACCGCTATTAAACTTGAATGAGTGATTTACATTGCAAGGTTATCTAATACAGAAACTATAAACCGTTGTGAAATAATTTACCGGGTTTTTTACTCATGTTCAATTGTTGCATCAGTCACACGAAGATACCTTCCGTGAATTGAATTAAAAGAATAAATTCAAAATTCAAGCTGTTATTTTCATTTGGTTGCTTATTTTCAATAATGAACCTTGGTGATTGAAAAAGAGATATAATATTTATAATAATAATAATTATTATTATTTGAGTAACAAGATCCCTCCAGTAAATTGGTTGGCAGCAATTCCATTAACTTCCTTCCAACTTAGCATATCCAGCGTAGCTCCTTCTTCGTTGCCGTCCGATGAAGTATCCCTTTCCCTGATGGTTCCACTGGAGAGCTGTATTCTTTATGTAGTTGGCTGCTTGCCCAAAGTGTAGCCGATTCATCACCACTTTCTCCTCAGTACCTTTTCTACAATAGGTGACTGGTCAGTGGCACATCATAAGCCAACGTTAGAAATCACATTTGTCCACATTCAAAGATTCTCCGTAGGCAGCAGTTCACAAATGTTTCCAGGTTTTATTGTCACACAGCCGAACGGAAGTTTTGATCCGAGCAATGATAATCCAATCCAAAGTGTCCCTCACGTCGATAAGGCTTCTTCTTGCAGCTTTAAAGATCAAAATACCCACACCAAACTAGTGTTTCGCATTGGCGCCTGTACCTCCAGAGATCAAAAAGTTCTCTGCATCACTTTCGGCGATTTCACCGAAGCTAGCAATCTCCCATCACTGAGGCTTAGTTTAACAATCCTGTACCTTTTCATTCCACTTAGTTTGACCAGTGCGGGTTATTGGTCCAAGCATGCTATCACGAAGCAGGTCCGGTTCCAGGGTTTGTTCTTTTGGGAGTCCCATCTTTTGCCTCTGAGTCTTCTCCTTGACGAACAGGCAATGGGAGGTTACTCATCCGCGTCAACTGTTGGACCCCAAGGATGGCCTATTGGTCTGCGGGGGTTATTCCTTTCCCCTATCTGCCATCTAAAGACACATTTTCAAGGTGTTACATACGCCTCGAGGAAATATATAATTTTTTTTTGAACTTTGTTGGTTTACATTTCCAAATGCAAAGAAACCTTAACGAAAAAAAATCCGTACTCCGCCCGAAACTCCTTTTCCCTAAGTGTGGGTTTCTATCCGTAACGACTCACTCATTGCATTTATTTTTGTTGCTAATCACAATCTGATGTATTTTGTAAATCAAGTGCCAGAAAAGTGATAATAAACATCATACAACACATTCACTACAGAACAGCGGAGGTTGTTGCCGCAGTACCAAACAGGTAAGTCACCTTGTAACTGCCGATCACGTCCAATGCAACATATTGTACTTCAAAATACGTCGCCGTAAATAACAACGCGTAATTATTTTCAGAAGAGAGCAGAAATCAAATAAGAGAAACAAATTTCAAACAGTGCAGTCTACTCTGTGAACTTTTACAAAAGCCCTTGGAGGTTTATAAATGAGTCAGTAGCATTCTGGTTTAATCAACAAATTATTGAACAAACATACAACAGTAAAACTAAAAAGAAGCACCAAATCCCGATTTCAAGAACTGCTGAAAAATACGGGGGAAAATTTGATCTTGGATTATATTTCTAACATGATTTGGTACCTGATCAAATAGTTATTGCAACCAGTATGTGAAATTCGACATGCAGTACCAACAAGATTTCATAGATATTCGTCGATTGTTTCAATATTTTATTTTTTGAAAATACATTAATCAACTACCCAAGGGGGGTATTATGTTGAACGTTGACTTTTCTAGTTTGTCGGAGGTAACTAATGGTTCTAATTACAGGAATGTGGAGGATTTCAAATACCCTCGAAAGGTAGTTGACTTTTCCGGTATCATTTGACGAATGGGAATTATCAGAATCTGTGGAAATACAAGGCTCCACAAAAAACTGCATGAAAAATGCTACTGATTTTTGGACATAGGGGTTTTGTCTAAGGGTTATGAACAGCTGTTATTTCGGGAATTAGGAAGTGATGATTGAAGTCATCACACTTCGTAGGATGTATAGGTTAGAGGATTGGGTTTCGAGGACTGTGGAAACATGCCGAAAAAAAAAAAAATAATGAGAATCTTGAGATCTCGAAGAAATAACTGGTTAGTTCGTGAGGTATGCAAAAGCTTGGCGAATTCCTGCTGGTCGACAATCAATTCGTATCCTGAGGGAGAAAGCCGACTTCTCGTCCTTTTACCAATCAAATGCAGAATATGATTGAGATGAATCATCTCTTTGACTTGTTTACCATTCGGATGCCTTGAGATGGTGACCAGAAGGAAGGAACATGTAATAACCAAGTTCTAAAACATTATTCCAATTTATACTGGTGAAAATATAATCTTAATAAATTTTGAATGTTGAGTTGTTCATTAATTAATCATATTAACACTCGTTTATATTGAAAGTCTTTGACAAACAAACAAACATGGCAATTTCAAGCTGGAAAATATTGACTCATTCTCTATTCTAATTTTCAGAGAAGCTGCACAGCTTATTAATGAACAGAGAGAATCTAATATCGTGAAAAGCTCTTCAGTCAGTTTGTACAAAAAACCACGGAAGCTTGATGATGGATCAGTTGTCTATGACTCAATTGTGAAATTAAGAAGCCCTAATAAAAGCTACTGCGATAAATATCCAAAGTCTAGCATTGGAATACGGAATTTGTGGATTAGAAACTTTTCTGACATGATGTCTGAAAAAATTTCTTCGTACGTTTTGGAAACCATGTGTGCAGAGAGAACCGAGAGGCAGCAAGAGATTGCACAGACATTACTTACTCGTTTCAATAATTTACTTGAACAAAAAGCATCAATGAATAATCCAAAGACAAAAACTCATAAAGCAATGGTGTTGGTGGCAGATAAATTGTCACTTTGGTTAGACAGAAATGTCGTTTTATCTAGAGAAGCAGCTCAAAGGCTCAAGGAGCTGGAAGAAAAAGAAGAAAACAAGAGAATTAATGATGAACGGAGGAAAAGGGAAGAGGAGAAAAAGAGGTTGGACGACGAGAAGAAGAAGTTGGAAGAAGAGAAAAGGTTAGAAGAAGAAAAGAAAAGGTTAGAAGAAGAGGAACAAAGGAAAGAAGATGATGAGAGAAGAGCAGGGGAAGAGATCCTCGAGGAAGCAGAGGAAGAGGCCCAGAAGGAAACAGCTCCTGGGGAGAGTGAAGTTCAGCCTGGTGACCAACAACCCACCAAACCAGAGGAAGGAGGAGACGTTAAAAAGGAAGGAGAGGAAATAAAGGAAGGAGGCGAAATAAAGGAAGGAGGAGAAACAAAGGAAGGAGGGGAAATTAAGAAAGAAGGTGAGCCAACTGAAACCGATGAGGAGGAAACTGATGAGTTACCTTCAGAGGGGCAGCCCAAAGAGAAAGTACCAGAGTCAGATGGTGAAGAGGGAACGGAGGGGGAGGAGGATGAGGAGGAAGGGGGCGAGAAAGTGGAAGTGCCTATCGAAGAGGTTGCTGAGAAGGGTAAGCAGGAAGAGGCTGAGAAAGTGGAAGTACCCATCGAGGAGGCAACCGAGGAAAAGAAAGAACAGGGTGAGCTAAAAGAGCCGGGTGAGATGAAAGAAGGTGATGAGCTAAAAGAAGGTGATAAGCCAAAAGAAGGTGATGAGCTAAAAGGAGCTGATGAGCAAAAAGGAGCTGATGAGCTAAAAGAAGGTGATGAGCTAAAAAAACCTGGTGAGGAGAAACCATCTGAATCCGAAGGCGAAGAGGGAGGGGAGGGTGGAGAAGGAACTGGTGGGGAAGTTAAATCCGATCAACCTGCTCCTGAAAAAACCGAACCACCAGGATCTGAAGAAGAAGGTGAGGGAAAGGTATCAGAAAAACAACCTGAACTTGACCGTGAGCCTTCTGTACAGGGTTCCCCTCAACCTGAAGGGTCTACACCTGCTACACCTGGTGACACTGAAGGGGAAAGTGGCGCTGAAACGGGAGAAGAAACAGCGCCCGAGACTGAAGAAGGCAAAGAGATTGAGGAGGGAAAAGATTCAAAATTACCTGGCGAAGCAGCAATGGTGTCTTTTGAACCAGCAGAAACAGGCGTTGAGGTAGAACCTTCCAAATTAAAGGAGGTTATGGAAAGTGTTGCATCAATAATTATGGACCAAGAAATTCATTCCAGTTCTCGTCAAGAAGCGATCAAAGACGTTGTAGGGAAAGAGTTGGAAAAAACTCTTGGTGATGAAGATAAGCCAGCCATCGATGAGGCTGCAGGAAAGGTTGGAACTTGGATGGACCAAATCGTCCATCAAGTCGAAAAAGAATATTCAGTTAAAGGTCATACTGGACCTCCCACATCACAAAAACCGAAAGGTCCAATATTCAAACTGCGCAAAATGGACGACGCGTTCGATGTTGAGTTGATATCCAACACAAAAGCTGAAGCAAGAATAAGAGAAGCTCGTGGGAAACAAGGTTCCCCTTTTGGAACAGTGGACACTACCACACCTCTAAAGCCTGAAGACTTGAAAGAGTGGGCCAAATGGGCGTCCGCTGTGACCGACATGGCACAAAACTGGGCAGAATGGATTGAAGATACTGTGAAAGAAGCGGAAAAGAAAGGCGACGAATATAAAAAAATAGAGGGCGGTGAAAAAATGAAGGACTGGGAACAATTCAAAGACAAAAAGTCCAGCGATGCAATGGAATGGAGGAGGACAAAGAAACAAGTAGACCGGCAGGCTGAAGCATGGAGTAAAAAATCGGAAAAAGAAAAAGGAACGGTCAACGTAAAGGATTAGTCATTGTACTACACGTCATAGTGAACCCTCTTTAGTTTTCTGGGACGTTTTGAATTGTAAAATACAGCTTGATGTAATGTAATTTAATTTACTTGTCTTTATTAATGATCGACATTCAACAGACTCCCGTAAGAGGTTCATTCAGGTAATCGATTACCATAGTAAATTTCCTAGTATAAATCCCCTCCCCCTTTCCCATCTTCAATACGGAAGCAATTGTTTTCATTCGTCTCACCAGTTCACCAATAAATTTTGTGAGCAATTAACTTTTTTCCTTTGCTGGTTACCTTGTTGGGATTTATGAAACTTGATTGAACAATTGAATCAATCAGTACCGCGCCCATTCGGTAAATAAAATAAATAGTCAAATAAAAGGATTAAAACTTGACATCTATAAACATAAATAAGGGTTGAAAGAGCAAACTTCTATGTACGTTTCTCCTTATTTGATACCCAATGTAGAGATACTACACACTGATTTTTTAGAGTTGTGCAAATTGGTTTGCAGTAAATATAATTTGCAGAGGACTTCGTATTCCCACCATTGTACATTCCTCAAAATAAAAACAGGGGAATCATGGTATCATGATCAAGAGTTCCATAGGTTTGAGTGCTTAGAGGTTGATGCATTACAACAAGCAAACCAAAATACGATTGCTCCGGGCATGCTCATTTTTGAATGAAAATTCGGCATGTTTCTTCCTCCGTGCCAATACTCTTGATTTATTCGAAAAAATTGACTTCAAATTGGGTAAAATTTTAATGAAGCAATCAAGGGGATCACATTTCTGTCAAGGAAATTGAGAGCATCCAATATTTCTCCTGTTAGGTTAACCATCGTAGTTTCAAAAAGGTATACGGCGGACGGACGCTTTTCTAATTTTTTTTTAGATTTTTGGAATCCACGGTGCTTGAAACTTGCTTCTAAAATCAAAGAGAGTGCTACTTAACGCTGATAGTTTTATATGTAAACTGAAACGTAAGAAAGAGAATTCTAAGGTGAACATTATATAATTTAATTTGCAGGGAGGCTAATAAGTTTTTGAAAGATCAAGACGATATGGCTTCGAGTACCCAACAAAAAAGTTCGAAAACATTGAGGAAGGAAAACCAGTGTTACGCAGATACTCCTATGATTATAAAAAATTATATCCAAAAAAAATTTGCTGACGTAGTGAGTGATGATCTGGAAAGAATGATAGTGTCACTAATATGTGGCCCTCGGTCGAAGTCAGTAATTGATATAGCGAACAGAATATTGGAACAGCTGGTGGAAATGACTGGTGAGAAGTGTACGTTGCAGACACCGTCGAATGGAACACAAAGGATTCTCGTTTTCTTGGCTGACCAATCGGCTGTTTGGTTGAACGGGGTGGTGGAGGAATCCGATGATACGATGTTGGATAGGAGAGAAAAGAAATTGCAAGGAATTGAAGAGGGAGGGAAAGGAGACGCAGGTGATGAGCAGGACGATAATGATGAAGATGTGGAAATTATTAAGAAGAAAAAGAGACCGAGTGGTATGAGTAAGACATCTCAAGCAGGTGCTGGTGATGCTGCAACAAAGAAAGGGGGAGACGATAGACCAGCTCAACCTTCTTCGCGGCCTTCCAAGGCCAAAGCAAAAGAGAAAGATCAAGCAAAAGAGAAAGATCAAGCAAAAGAGAAAGAGCAGGGTAAAGATGACGCTACCGGACAACAGAGTCCAACGAGTAAGAAATCATCAACAAAACCTAAAGGAGAGGATAGAAATGATACGAGCAAAGGAGGTGGCGATAAAAATGATACGAGCAAAGGAGGCGGTGATAAAAATGATACAAGCAAAGGAGGTGGCGATAAAAAACAATCTCAATCTGCTAAGCCTAAATCCAAACCAGCCACACGAGAGGGGAGTAAGCAGGGTACGACTGGTGCAAAGGCTGGAGGTACAGGTGCTGGTACTGGTGCTAGTACAGGCAGTGGTAAGCAAAGCGGAAGGGGATCAGTGTCCAAAACATCTAGTAAACCTGTTGAAAAGAAAACAACCGACAAGGGTCCGTCGAGTGGTACAACCAAGCCATCTACCACCACTCCCAAAGATCAAGGTAAAGGCACACAAGATGGAGCCAAGACTGAAGCTGTGAAATCCCCCCGTGGCAGTCAAGCAACACCACAGCGTCAAAGAACACCATCAGGTGAGAAACCGAAAAAAGATAAAGTAGCGGAAATACTCAGTTCTCGTATCTCACAAATGATACAGGATACTGAAAAAAAGCCATCTCCTAGGCAAGAAGCTTTGCAGGACGTTCTAACAAAAAAACTGGAAGATGAGGTGGGACCACGAGACTCTCCCACGATTGATGCAATCAGAGAGGCTTCAGCTTTGGTAGCAACATACATTGATCAAATGGCTGAAAAAACGGAGCTAGAGTATGGGGATAAAACGCCAATCGAAAATCGCACTCCTTTGGCACAGCGCGGGAAAGGTCCAGTGTTCTCCGTTAGAAAAGAGTCGTCGGACTATGCCATAAGGCAAATTACGAATACAGAAGCCAAAGTTAAAGTGTACAGTTCCAAAGGGCTACCCACACCTGGGGCCATATCACTGACTCAAGGTGCTTTCAAGCCAAATGAAACGAAGGAGTGGGCGAACTGGGCTAACGAAGTGGCGAACATGGCGGAAAACTGGAGTAAATGGATTGACTTGACAGTGAACGATGCCTTGAAATCCGCAGAAAAGAGAAAAGCGGCTGGAATAAATAGCGCACCGTCCACATCATCGTGGCGAGATTGGAGGGATGCGACCGGAGCCGAGGCACTAGAATGGCGACGAAACAAAAAACTTTTCGATGCTCAAGCTAAGCTATTTAGCGAGAAGGCAGAGTTCAGCATAAAACCCAAATCCACACCTTCTACTGACCCAAAGAAAAATCAGAACAAGAAAATCAAAAAATGATTGTGTACTTCACCCACCTTCACTTCTGTCCTTCTTGTGTAGTCCACTAAATAAACAGTACTCCCTGTCTTGTCAATTATTGCTAGTGGCAATTATTTTGAGATAAATATTTATAGGTACAACTCAACATAAGAATCGAAGCTGATAGGGTCAAGGAAATGCCAAGAGGGAAAGTTATTTCGGTATTGAATTCATCTTTCGATTTTATCGACCACAACAACTGAAAGATTGGTATTTATTATCGAATTGTGATGATAAAATAAATGTGTTTTCTGGGGCTTGAAGAATATAATGCAGGGGTGCCCTCAACTATTACGAAGACGTTATCTAAAACTTCTTTTAGTCTTTGATAAAATAAGGGGTGCTTACGAGTATTTTTTATATTTTTGTTTTGGGGAGGGGGTACCAACTTACATGGGGGGGGGGGGGTTTAAGTTGGAAGAGGGGAAGGTGCATCATGAAGCTTGGGGTTGGGCACCCCTGTATGAAGCAACTTTATGAGATCAACGACCGAGTATAAGGCAACCTTCATTAATTCTTTGTAAAGCAGAGATGATTACAGTATTTATCTTGTTAAATTTATCAAATGAATTTGAATGATGAATTCTGACAGTAGGTTCATACACTTCCACCTACGGTATGGGGGGGACTCTAAAAATCCTTGAAATGAGGAAACAATCTACTCTCAGCCCTCGGTCAATTTTCGTGTCAAAGACAAACTTTCAATTCACTAAACTAAGTTCTATCTGTATTACAAAAAATTTGCAAATTATCACACAATGTGTTAGATGGACCTCCTATGCGGATCACCACCACCAAAACTGGACTGTACAATCAGGTACATTTGGAAACACACGTAGAAATAAAACTGAATTGTAGCGATGAAAATTAAAAATACAGGCAAAAAGAATGCTTTCGCTATTTCCAGTCTACTGAATTGAAGCTTGGGAGATAGTGTTAGGGATAGTATAATCGTATTGCATCAGACGTTCAATTTCGTATGTCCCAGCCAAGCGTCTCAACAGCCACCCGTTGAAGAACTTAGGATCTATCAGCGCATTTTGATTTGAGGTCGAGAAATAGCGACGCGCCGCTCCTCCTCCCTAATGATCGGGCACCTTAATACAGAATAATAAGCCCTTGTGAAATGTTTTGCAGCGTTTTAACCGCCTCAAAAGTTGTGGGTATACGTTTCAAGATAGTTGCATTCCAAAAATCTAATAAAAAATGTCCGTCTACCCTCCGTACGAAGCTTTTCTAGTAAACTACTCGACCAAAGTTACCAAAAAACGCCGATCCGGGCTCAATGTGGCCATAATCACGGCGTACTGATTAAATACCCTTAGCTGATTGAAATCTCAAAAACTTTTGATGTACAACGGTAGTTTTTTGTTGTATTCGAAATAAAAATTAGTACCGTGATTCGAATAAGACCACTCTAGTTGATTTACGATCATCCTATCGCTCGTTATTTGGAAAATCGGTCAGGTAGATGGTCGGGTTGCTGAGCCTCTAAGTTCCTTAACGCGAGCCTGATGAGACGTATGGCTGGCGTTATCCCAAAAAGCATTGTTGACACTACACAAGCATTCTATCCTTGAATGCCATCTCTCAAGCTTCAATTAATTTAAGAAAAACCATAAACATTCTTTTAGCCTGTATTTTATTATA
This sequence comes from Creontiades dilutus, assembly GCA_031894815.1. Lineage (NCBI taxonomy): Eukaryota > Metazoa > Arthropoda > Insecta > Hemiptera > Miridae > Creontiades > Creontiades dilutus. The sequence continues at coordinate 164,079 of JAVIWC010005349.1, read as the reverse complement.
CCTTGTTAATACGAGGGTTATCAAAGCAGATATAATAAACCTTTGTTTAATAATTTGCAACTTTTTTGATTGGTGAGCGAACGGATGGTCGTACAGTAATCCGAGTGGTTTCTTGGAACTGGAAATATCTTGAAATGTAAACCAACAACTTGCTTGGTCGATTACAAAGGTTCAGTATTCCAAATATTGGAACCAACAATAAACCGAAACGCTGTCAAATATGACACAAAGGTTTACTATTTTTTCATTAAGCATTGTTTACTATGATCTCAAAAACGGCAATGAGTTCCGCAAATACAGGCAGCTTTAGATGGTCCTCCTACGTGGACTATCTCCTCTAGAATGACAAAACTGGTCCGTACAGCCTGAAAAATGCTTCCTAGCTACACTCAGAAAGCAAAACCCAGGAATAGAGCAACTAAAATTTATCGAGATAAAACCAAAATTCAGGCATAAATAATTCTTCTGTTTGTTCTTACGGCTAGTATTTTCGTGAAGTAACCGTCCTGGTGCAGACCTGTCACCAGCCATTTTTTTTTTGTATTCACAAAGGCGTTGAAGACAGCTCTATGATGGTTAACGCAGAGCAACGAGAGTGGTCTCATTCGATTCAGGGAACTGATTTCTTCCCACTTATACTACACTGAGAGATTCTTAGTTTAGTATCTGTGTTTCTACCTAAACTACAAAAAAGTAAATCAACATCTAAAGTCTTCATGATTTCGATTTTTAAATACGTCTACCCTCAAATATTAACCTTAGGGTTGACGGATCAAGACGTCGAGATTCCGGATTAATGCAGGATTCTTGATGTAAATTTTGTAAACTTAGACACAATGGTTTTCGGAAAACAGCTTCGGGCGACAGACGGACGGATTTAAAAAAAAAAATTAATTCGGTGTTTCAAATTTACGTACCTGAACTTCTGAGGGGTTGAAAATTCGTTTTTCTTGTTCGGTCCCAGAAGACTATTATTGTAACTAATGAACCAAAAGCAAAAAGTTATGTATAAGAATCGTAAGAAAGTGAATTAAAGAGAAACATGAAAAAGCAAAAGTGATGTTAATGAATGGCGATGATCTTAAAGTTTAGATTAAATTGTATTTTTTTAATCAAAATATGTTTTGATACTAATTAACTAAATATTCTATAATAAGGGTACACCTATAACAAAGTCGTTGTAGTTAGAAAATATAAATCCATTACGGTGTTTGAACTCTCAAACTGCCTCTTACCAAAGATTACCGTATTGTTTTAGTTTTTTCGAGAAAATTGTGAAGGAAATGAGTGTAAAAATTTTGCTGCAAATATAACCTGTTATGAAATTCTGCATCCGTATACCTAACCAGATTTTCGGTTGAAATTGGCGTTTTTGGTACTTCGTAAGTTAGTAATAACATGGAGAATAATGCGTTTTTAGGTGATGAATGGTGATACTTATTATTGTTTAATTATTTAATCACATTCCAAAAATGAAAATTTTATTATATTGGCATTATATAACGGATTTGCGTAGATCACTGGCTTATCATATTAAGGGATCACACGTGCATAATCATCTATTAGTAGAAATCGAGTACGATCGACATTCTGCTTCTATTTCTTCGTCTACCCGATATGCAACACATTTCATCATTGTTGGTATTTTGGTACCACGATTGAGTTCGTACAAAGGAAAGGTAAAGGTTGCAGTTCACGGAGTTAAATTTAAGACAAATTCATCCAACTTTCTTCAGGACATCCAGAACTCTCATAAGGCATGAAGACACAGCGGTCAACTAAAGAGACCTGGTGGGTGATTTTGTTCCTAATATACAAAGACCAGTGATTCACGTTGAATGGTTATTCTAATACAGAAACAGTAAACTTCTGTGTACTAGTTTGCAGCGGTTTTTTAAGTGTTCGTGAGGTTCACGAATTCCCATAGTGTTAAGCGTTTGAAGTGCAGTCGGAGCCCTTAAAAGTTAGTTTTTGATTATACATACATAGGCCGTACAGTAAATATATCGCTAAATTCAGAAATGTGGTCACAAGTTAAAAAAAAGTTGCTTTTAAGAGGAGATTCGTGGGTTTTTATACCGCAAACGTGATATTCTTGAAAAAGAAAATCTTAAAAAAATCTAGAGGAAAAAAGCGGTTGGCTCCGTTTTGTACCATTTTCGGTATCATTTGACATTGTTTTTACTTTTACAGCAAATGCAGGACATCCTGTGTAGTACCATAGACTGTAAACCAGTGATCAACGTAGAGGGCTTATCTAATACGGAAATGATAAATCCTTGTGTAGTAATTTGCAGAGGTTCTTCGCGTATAGTATTGATAGATTCAATTTTAATATAAGAAATGAGACCACACAGACCGGTGTACGTTTATCCTTTCTCTCTCTATGAATTCGAACTTGGGAACGATAATATGTGGCCAGTGAATATTAACTATTGTGAACAAAGTAAAAATTATTAACATCGACCGGCTGACAATTTCAAAGGAATTACAATTTCAATATATGGAGCGTATTAAGAACCTTTAGTTTGTGTTTAGTGTAGACCGACTAGAATATGTTAAAGTTTTATTTCAATAATACATTTTCCCGACCCCTTTGGCTATGTAGTTATTTGAGGGGTACCACAGGCTCCATAATAGTGTAGAATTTAATACTTTCATGTATATTCCAGTAATTTTAATGTATATTTCATAGCTGGTTTGATTTCTGTACCAAAATATTATCAGTGATGCAATACTATTTTAATGACGTGATTTCTATTGTTTTTCAGGGAAGCGCTTGAGTTCCTTAAAGCACTAGACAAAGCACCATCCAAGAAGAGTAGTAAGCTCAAAATGATCCAAAACAAATGCGTCGCTGGAATGCCCAACAGCACTTTGAGGAACTACATGCAACGGGAAATTACGCTTTTGTTTTCTGAACAACTTGAAACGTGGGTGTATAAGTATTTATGCTTACGCCGTTCAAAAAACCAAAAATTGCTCAGCAAGTCCATCCACAAAGAGATTTGCGAATTGATAGGAGAACACTTTAAGAAGGAAACCCCTGACAACGTCCTACACAGTCTCCTCTCAATTGGTTCGGACCTTCTTGGTCAATGGCTAGTGGAAGTTGTCGACGAAGCCGACATAAACCTCAACAAAAGAATTACAGAAGAGAACAAAACAGACAGAGCAAACAGAGAAAAACAAAAAAGAAAATGACACAACACACATTATCCTAATAATTAATAAACGATAACGTTGTAACGATTCATGACACCTTTACCAAATAAAGCGTTCCCCACCCCTTCAAATAAAATTTCCTATATGGTGAAACAATATTGAGCTGTTATCGGGATAATCTCAACCAATCAGAACGAGTATCTGCTCTTTGTCCCACATCGATACTGCTATGATTAGTATTGTTAAACAAATAAACTCTTGTAAACATGTAACCGGTCATGAAAACATAAATATTAATTTCAAATGTTTATGGATGAATGCTGAATCAAAGTGCAAATATCGGAGGTGCGTTCAAGTTTTTCAGAACTCTCTGAACAAATTTTGTTCCGTAGAAATAATATTCTGTAAGTAAAATCGTTTACCACTGTCAAAGTTCCCTCAAGTTTCGTTCTGTTATGATCAAACTTGCTACATTTCTGCGGGTTCAGCCTTCCCTCCGCCTTAGATACCATAAGATTTTTCATTGCCTCCGAAGAACACGTAATTAGCTGTGCTTGTGAAAACCAGAAGTCTCTGCTATAAGCATAATTCGGCCTGAATTACCTGTCGTTATCTTGTGTCGCAATGTGTTAAACAAATTTAGGAGATGGTTTTTAGGGAAGTTCGGAATCAAATAAGTTTAGGGAGTTTTTTCCCTAGAAAATGAAACTATTGCGAAGGTTCCCAAATGAAAATAAGATTTCTGAAATAATTTCTGAAGTTTATTACGGTTTCGTCTCAGGTTTTGTTGAATTAAGAACATGGTCAAGCTTTGAAAAATATTTCCGAAGTTACAAATTTTATTTATGAAAGTGGGTGCTTGGAGGGGGAAAAGTGATATATTTTTATATATCCACTATCTCTATCTGATTTAACAAATGATTATTTGTCTAGCAGTGCAACAAACCTCGGATTTTGAATAGCATTGTAAAACAAAATCATGAATTATTCGCTGTTCCCACTAAAATCGAAAGCAAATCGAAAATAGGAAGTCCCCGTAATGCACGCATTTCTCAGCAGTCCTTTTTTTCGCATTGAACGCATAATACTTCAGCGTTCTCTTGAACAAACCGCTGTCTGTCACTATGTTCATATGATACTATGCAATCACGGTGAGATGGGCATTAACTATTATCTAAAGCTGGAATGACTTGTTCAATTTCAACATCTCATAGTCCGACTCCGTTCGCTCTCAAATAGTGGACTCTTATCTGTCAGATAAAGAATGCAAATAAATGTCTGTACCTACCAAACATTTGTCTGTTCGTGCTAAGCGGCAACTATTCACACAGCTGCCTACTCCTTGTATGCTAAATCAACGGTTTGAGCTCGCATCAGTAAGTATTTTATCAGACATTTTTTGTAATTTATCTCTCCAGGCAACTGAGGCAGGGACTTGAAATAAAGCTTGAACATTTTCCTTCATAGAACAATCGCAATGATTTTCTGCACAATCGCAGAAAATCATGAACTGTACCTAGTACGGATGTATCTCAACAGAATTCTGTAATTTTGCATCGATTCCCCTAATCAATCACCTATATTTGATCCCTTTTAGAAAAAGGTAACAATAGAATTGAAAATTGTATATCAGACATGTTTTAAGTTTTCCTTTAAAATTCAAAAGCAAATAGTTTGATCGTGCAGAAATCGTTATGAGATCACCATTCTTCCTAAAGCCTTAAAATTTGAACGAGATCAGACGACTAGGGCTTAAGAATTTTTTCTTTGAGCATACTTGGAGTGAAGTAATATTAATGAGAAACAAAACTTAAGAGAGTCATTTGCAGTTTAAGCCGCATACTACCTGGAGATTAAGTTTCTTACGAATATTGAACATTCGCCCATTCGCAGGAAGATGATACTACGATTATATTGAAATGAATAAAAGCATGTTAATCTGTCCTCCTCCGATTACCCTCCAAAGTTGTGTGAGATCCGACGAATATCACTGGAGAATATGATGTTTAAAGGATTTTGTTTATGATAATTATTACAAACAAAATAATTATTGACAATTATTGTCAATAATGAATGCTTGTAATCAGCCAAGAATACAATTTTAGGTTGATTTTACGTTTTTAATTAGTGTAGAATTCATAAATCGAGAAAAATTCGCGTCCGAAGCTTTCCTCCGAAACTACTGAACCAAGTAAAGACAGTGTGGATCTTCCAGAATCGGACCTGAGAGTGATCGCTGGAGCTGATTGGTACATCAGAAAAGAAAATCTGCACGGAGATTCTGAAATACCCACGGCCACGGTAGTTTTACAGAGCTCGTACTCTCGATTCCATCCGAGACTCCACAATTACACAAACCCACTTGCGACTGCCATTTTAGAAGAAAGACCATCAGACCGATCGAACGGGAGGTTTAAACGAAAAAGACGCACCGATCTTCTTGTTCATCAATAACACAAACCCATTACAAAATGATCATTGGCAGACATTAAAATTACCAAATTTATTTACTTCTGAGTACATACCTACCTATTACACATTTTAGAGGAGAAAGTCAATGGACTTTAGCTTCCCTACATGCTTTATGTGATTATAATTTAAACAAAATGTTATCAAAACTACAATATTGGTGCTTGTGCAAAAAAGTTAGGTATATGTGGCTGTAGAAAAAACCATTCTAAACAACTAAGACTAATGTTTTAAAGTTCATTATGGATATGGAATTCCCATCAATGAATCGAATAATCCCACTGGAGCCGCTTCACGTACCCGAAACTAGTAGAAATCGTCCAGTAAATTGTAATAATCCGATCTGCTGATGTAACTGCAATGACATTTTGTTTTCGAGAGTTCCTTTTAAAATCGGTCTTTTATTTTATCTCGGTAAATTTCAGTTGTTTCTTTGTGGATTTCAAAGTCTATGTCAATATGCAGTACATCCGACATTGTAGTTACTCAAATATCAACTATTGTTACATAAGGTGGGAATTGTGAAATGTTAGCGTTCTTATTTATATTTATGACGCAGTCATCCTACCACCTTTGGGAAATCTAGAAGTTAATCGGAAGGTATCCATCTCCAGTGAGTGTTCAGAGCGGCTGACCTCCAGCACAGAGCGGATTTTCGTTCGAATTATTTCTAAACAAAATTTTGGTAAATGTGAGCAAAAGAATGGGGAGTTTTTTGGTTAACTTTAGATAGTAGATAGGTACTCGTATTTTGAATTTGTTTTGGAACTTGAACTAGATACATTTATTCGCGTTGAGCGTCATGTATGAAGGTTACAGATCCTTTTTCGGGTTATATTTGCAGAGGTTTTTAGTAATATTCTGATGTTTTTTTTACGTCATATCGATCCGTACTCTAATCATAACTATAAGGAAACAAAATAAAAATACCTCCTCCCAATGAAGCAGTGAGGCATCATAAGGTCTGTAAAGTTATGTGAGTTCATTCACGTATCAGCCTTAATCCAGCTGTCTACCGAGGATGTTTTGTCCTGGATCGGGTTCCTTTCCTTCGACGCATGGAAGCAACTTCATCACCCCATGACCCATGATCATCACCTCCCCATGTTACATGTTAGCATCAGCGTGGTCATGACCACTGGCTTTTTATTTCGACTGTCTTAACGCCCCCATTCCCATAGGCTAAATCTTGCAAATATGGTGCCTTGAGTAATTATTTAATGAAGTATTGTTTTCAAGAAATCATAGGTGGAAAGGAAAGGAATAAAACACGTTTTACTGAAACTGCCGCAAGCTGCTGGTGGCAATCGCCTTCATTAAATATTATATATATAATTTACATTTGACAATTTAATATTTCAAATTTAGGTGTAAATTTTGCCTTTTGAATTTCATTTATTCACCTTTTACATATTCCAATTGTTACATTTTATATAATAATATTTCAATTCATATTTACTTCTTATCATCCTTTCCATCTAGGTATACACAATTATACCTCATTAAATAAAGTGCATAAAGTTGGTTGAAAAAATTGTGAAATTGGTTGAAGAAATTATAAAATACGTTGAAAAAATAATGAAATTGGTTAACAAATTATGAATTTTACAGGAAAACGCTAAATTGACTACGTTGGGGCTTATCAAGGCTCAACAGGAGTCTAGTACTTATACAGTATGATAAATTACTATAATTCGATAATACACAGCTGTCCACAATTAATAGATCACCGACGAAAAAACGCTGCTTCGAATTCCTAGTTGCCAGACCGGGAAATACTCACTTTTCGGTAAACAGACAACCTGACAGAGAGTTTACGCATTTATTGAGAAAGAGAAAACTTTTTGTAAGAACAATTAGATGAAATAAAAATATATGTATGTCCACGTCTTCAAACTAATGATCGTCCAATTGGTCCTTTCCGTGGGTTTCTCAAAATTGTATAGGAATCTCTAAATCAGAATACAATTTTTTTTAAGTTGTTACAGTTTCAGTGAATTTTTGCATTTAAAGCCGTAATTATGGATCATTTTTAGTAATTTTTTTTCGTTGCAAAACTTTCAAAGTACTTCTGTACTTTGTGTATATCACCAATGTCAGTGGTAATTCGCAATGTTCATTTCAGTTTTGTACAATTCAATATTTTGTTTACTACGTAATTGCGTGTCTGGATTTCAAAGGTGGTTGATTCATAAACTGTATACTTTTTCGGATCATGCATCCATACAATGCATATTAGGCGATAGCATTCCAACAGCGCAATAGTAACCAACAAAATGGATGCTGCCAATCACTTATAAACCTAATTGTGGCATGTTGTTCTTTTACAGCAAAAATGATACTATGGATATTAGCTCTGACCATATTATGGATGTTCTTCAAACTCTACACGCTGGCCTACGGCTATTGGGAGAAACGAGGGTTCCCCTACGTCGAAGGGAAATTCCCTCTAGGCAGTAAGCCATGCCTCTCGCGCCCGTCCAGGTTCCTCGGCTTGGAAGTTCAAGAATTGTACAGAAAGCTTGCGGGGCACCAACTCGGCGGTATTTATGTCGGCCGACGTCCAGATCTGATAGTACGAGATCCCAAAATCATCAAGAACATAATGGTTAAGGATTTCGCTTATTTTCGGTAGGTACCGACTAAACTCACCTACCCCAATTGGTTCGCAGATTTTTTGGCTTCGTTTTTGTTTTTTGATTTTCATTTAGATTGATGGAGAATTATTTCTTGCATTTTTTCTTATCACTTTTTTTGCTAACATTTAGGTGACTAATTACCCAACATATTTGATCAATTAATCAATGCATGTTAGGCGACAGCATTTTAACAGCGCAATAAGTAAACAACAAGATAATAACGTACTAATAACAAAAAAGAAATACTTCTGCTAATACGATAAAAAAGTATCAAACTTAAATTAACCACGCTACAAATTAGGAGTATAACAAAACCGTCTATTATCTTTGTACTAGATACGTCCTAATCTGCCCAGTAGGATTTCTAATATAGATAGATAGATACAATAAATATGGAGTAATAAGTTACCGAATGCTTTAACACATAGAATGTCTCTTTAGTTTTATGATTGAACTATTAAATCGTATTGATCACATTTGTTTTGTTCGAAACAGTGATCGAAATTTTGAGACTAATGATAGTGTTCTAAACCAGCACTTGTTTGCATTGGAAGGAGCGAGGTGGAGAGCTCTCAGAGTAAAGCTCACACCAACTTTCACTTCTGGAAAATTGAAATTGATGTACAGCCTATTCTTAGAATGCGCTCAACGTTTGGAACGTAAAATTGAAGACGATGCTGGGAAAAACGAAGGCGTCATTGACATTAAGGTCAGTCTCTTGAAATACAGGAATGTTGATGTTATGAGTAAATATTTACATAAAAATACGGTTAGTATAAATTTAAATATATTTCAAATTCTTCTCTGACCTCGCTGTAGCTGCAAATAGAGAACGTGTGTGTTTGTTTTATTATGACACTTATAATATAAGTTATATACTAACTAACTAAAACCAAATCGTAGTCAAAATTTCATAGTCCACTAGGAATTCATTTAAAAAATCCTTATATTGATAATTTTCATCGGTTTAATGGGTGTAAGGGTGAGAAACAGACGAACGCCGATATACCTGCGTTATGATACGAACAATAAATCTGACTAACTCCTGAGGTTCAGAATAAAATAAACTCGATATTAAATTGGAGGAAAACCAAATGTTTCAAATTAAATGATTGAAAACAACACGATTGAAAAAAAAGAAGAAATATAGCTTGTGACATCCTCTCACAAACCTATGTGGGTTGTGTACGACGAATCTGTTTCATTAGTGCAAACAATATCCTGACATTTTTTTCGGTATCGTCCCACAGTTTCCGAAAATCAGAACCTGAAGTACTATATATCGCGCCTTTTCATGAATACTTCGCTGTTATTTACGCACTAGCGCCATGGAAATAGAATTTTCCTTATGATTTTCCTCTGCACTCCTCCTTTGGGATCGAGTTCCACACGCACTTTTTGACAAACAACTTTCATCGTTACCCTTTGCTTTTCCGTGATGTGGTAACTTTTTATTGCCTGACTGTATCTGACATGAAAACATTGACTGAAAAATTAGTATTCCTAGGAATTCGATGTTTCCCCGGAATAGAAAAAACTTTAGTTGGGGGATAACCTTGATTTATTTTTATTTTCTGCTTCTCACAACAGAGAAGTTAAACTGTTCCGTCTGATACTTTCTATTTGATTTGAGTTAGTTTAACTTTCACACTGGGATTCCAAAGAACGAATAATAGAAGGAAGAACTCATAAACAGAATTCACAATTTTAAGGTTTTGACTAAAGAGCACTTTCTTCCCACCAACGAGTGAACCAGAATGGTTTTTCTTTCTTCCCGTCGACATTTTTGCTTGCAGCGAATTTTAACAAACATTGATTTATGGGGAGCCTTCAAAAATACGATTGAAATAATGGGAAGAACGAGTTAACTGAGTAGGAAAACTACCAGAAGCTGTTTGAAACCCACAAACAGCAACAAGCACGTCCTTCATAATGGGCTATTGCCTTTTTATCACCTTTTTATGCTACTGATAGTAGAACGACATCAATGCTGCGGAGTGCTGGAAACCTCATTACATATCCTCTGAGATTGCAGCTACTTTGCTAGCTAGATTCCGATATTTTGAGAAGGGAATTAACACCTATGGAAAATACTGAAAACATCCTTCATCCAATGAATTGTTACGGTTTTTATTGGAGCCTACTCCCATCCCTACAAAGGGAATATATCTATGTACGAGTTGAATTTTACGCATTATTTAATAATTCTTTCAATTTTTTATTCATTCAGGACACAATTGCCAGGTTTACGACAGACATCATCGGCTCCTGTGCTTTCGGCCTCGAAATCGACAGCCTAAATAACTCTGAAGAGCCTTTTAGGAAAATCGGACAGCTCATATTCTCACGCAACCCGAAAGCTCGTTTGATTGATTTATTCTTCAGTATAGTTCCAAGCCTACGCAAAAGACTGCGCTTGAAGAGGTTAATATTATTTCAATAACATTGACAACATTGTTAGCACCAATTCAATTGAAATCAAATATCCATATAATTTTCGATTCAACGGACCCCCGAAAAGAAGAAAGTAATAGTTGAAAACAAATACTGAACATGAAAAATAGGAGCGTTGGAATGAAAACTTGAAATATTTCTTCCATTTACTTAATTGAGTTATTCGCATTTTTAATTTGTGACGGGACCTCTTTTTGATTCCATTAAACATTCGAATTCAGTGAACAATCTTGATATTGAATTAAACCTTACTCTTTTTCACTTAAACCTCTTTCATTCCAATTAAACGTTATTTACCCACTTGAAAGAGCTTTAATTCAGTGTTTAAACAACTGGGAATACTGTTTGCAGCATACATGTACACAGTAATTGATCGAGGCTCTAATATAAATAGCTATGTTTAACAAAGAAATGATGGAATTGTTTAGTTACTCCTTCCTAGGATTGAGGCAATTAAGCTGCAATTCCCAGAGGGTACCTGGAATCTTAAAGGCTCAGGGGTAATTGTTTCAGGGAAGGGGAAATTATCCACGTCCACCACAAAAATAGAACTCATGGTTTGTTATTTTCAGCCTTTTATACGTCTCTAAACATTGTATTGCTTCAGGATGAGCAAAAGGTTGGAGCACATGTTCATGTCTGGGATAAGCCAGACAGTCGAGTACCGCGAAAAAAATAACATCAGACGAAATGACTTTTTGGACCTTCTGATTGAGATGAAAAACCAGGGAGCCTTGGATGGCGAGCGTGACCACAAAGTTACCCATAACGGGCACGAAAATGAAGTTGGAGAACAAGCAAAAATTGGTTAGTTGGTGACATTGAAATTTTTGTATAGATAAATGTTTTCTATGGAAAACGCTACAACATTTTCAAAGTACTGCATTCTGACTTGTGCAATTATATTTGAAAATTGTTCTTTCAACAAACATAATCAGTCTTGTTGAAATAAAAAAAAAATGATTCCACCATGATTCCGCATTTGATTTGGGTTTTGGGTGTTCGGTGAAAAAGTCCACCAGCTTCAGGGTTGAATCTATCCTCTGATTTTTGAAAAAGATCAACTGATTTCTGAAAAGTTCTCCTAAACAATTTTTAGTTTTTACAAAAAATTGTTTTGCACATTTAAATTTGGTTTTTCCCTTAACTTTCTCTTTAAAAATTTAATCGATTGTACATTGTTGCAAATATGAGTTTTCAAAGCAACCTTCAGGCTTACAATCAAGGAAAAAAAAATTGGAAAATTTGGTTTGGACAGATCTTGGAGAAAATACTTTCGATTATTCTTCCTTTGTTCCACTTGAAAACGTAGTTTTTTGTTACCAGGAAGATCAAAAACTTTTCCTCATGATGTCCTCAATTTTGAGAAGGTCATGACCACTTCAGAAAGTTAATGTCGGCCAAAACAGAGAATCTTGAATCGTTCACAAATCGTAAAAAACTTTTAGAATGAGGCTCTGGGAGACACTTCACACTCGTATGTCAGAAAGGGGTAGCAGCATTTATTCCTGAAGAGAGGAATAAATACCTTACCACCGAAAATCCTGAGTACAAATCAAAGGCGGTATCATGATGAAACCTCCTGCATAGGAGAATCGGAAATGACTGATTGGGTTTGCGAAAAGATTCCTGGTATTTTCGAAAACATTAACTATATTTGCAAATGCTAGATCAATCATAACTTTAATATACATTTTAGAATTTATGTCTCCACTCTTCTGAAATTAATATATTGTAATTGTGATTCCACAGTGATGGACATTGGTATGATAACAGCGCAATGCTTCGTGTTTTTCATTGCTGGATTCGAAACGTCGTCATCAGTACAGAGTTACGCGCTGTACGAGCTGGCGTACCACCAAGTGATTCAGGACAAACTCCGTCGTGAAATTGAAGAAGTTACGAATAAATTCGGCGGCGTAAGCTACCAAGCGTTGCACGAAATGCCGTACCTTGATCAAGTCATAAATGGTAGGTTTTCTCTCTAATCGCATAATATTGGCCGCGCCCGAGTTCATTCTCAATTCAATTCTCTCGATGTGTGAAGTTTGGTTCTAGAAGGTTTTATTTAGACGAAGATAGCCCCCTAGAGTGGAGTGGCGGTCTCAGCTTTGTAAGGCAAGGTACAAACAGCTCCTCCCGAGGTTTGTTGTCATTCTTTTGGATAAGCTAAACTCGAAGCAGTACCTACCTGGTTTTTTTTTTTAAATCAACGTCTTGTCAATCAACTTGATCTCTCAAATGGTGCAGATTGTGCACTGCAGAAACCAAAGGCTAACTTTTCTATTGTTTTCATTCAGGAAATTTGAACAATTCTGCTCCAGATGACCCTTCTACGCCAATCACATAACTTCATAGGCACAGACTTACAGCAACAGTTATTCTATCTGTAATTCAGTTAATTAGAACAGTTAATAAGCGTATGAGTATAAATTAACTTGATTGTTATAATATAACAATCATATTATGATTGTTATTTCTCTAATACCGATCTGAAAAAAGTAGTCCAACAAGAGCTGTAATTCATGTACAATGGTACCAGTACATTGAAATGCAGATACATCGACTAGACATAGCACCCACCAACTGAAAGTCAATAGATAAAATGAAATAACTGCCGCTTCACTAAACCATCAATGCACGGTAATGTTTTGATATAGGTACTCGACTTGTTTTAGGTAGAATTCCATTATAACAGAAATTCACATTCCAGTTTACGTTTTTTTCCTATCAACGTTCTGGCCCTTAGGGAAATAGAACGGAAGAATTTACGACGATCCGGGTGGGCTCATTCGATCCATTGAAGCTCTCTATCACTATCGAACAAAAAATGTAGGGATACGAATTTCGAAACATCGATTTTTCAATATTTCAGGCCTTCAATTGTACCCTCCAGTTACTCTAGTACCTTTTTCATACAAGTTTGATAAAATTTTGATTCACTAGTTTCAGAGAAAGGCTCTAAATGGCTTTCGGCGAACGTCCTGATTTTTTAATCGATTTTTTGAATCTGAATCACATTCATCATATTGGGAACGTGAAACAACAAATTTTGAGGCGAGAAGACAATAAGACTGGAATCTTCCTTTTTTTCATCAATCCGTTATTCATAGGACGTTCCTCGGAACAAAGCTTCTTCAGTGCAGTCCGTGCATTTAGGGGGACAACCAAAACACCAGAAAAAACTATACTAATTCATTTCAGAGCATTCTAATACCAAATCCGTGTAAGAAGATAGGTGTAGGTCTGGGTGTGTGTTTTTAAGTCAGATTGTGTGACTCATTTGTCCATTCTTCTCATTTATAATTCTTTACCGAATTAAGCGATTACTATCTTGTTCGATCCCAATTTCACTGCAGTTATGCAATGAACCTCGGAAATCTCGAATTTTTTTACAGAAGGAGATATTGTACAGCCAATCCTTTAAATCACCGCCTAAGCGAGTATGCTTGACCGATTCATTTTATTCTTTTTCGTTCAATTAAAATTTTAGTTAATCATTTAAAAATATTTCAGAACTTTTTCTTTCTATTATGAAATGGGGTGACTGGGGAGGTTAATAGTGATAAATCATTATATCTTCTCTATTTTCAACTGATTTTATTTATTTAATAATTTTGTTGTTCTCCTCCAATTTTAGTCGAGTCCCCGACAATTGTGAATACCCTGGAGAGGATATTAGACAAACCATTCAAGAATTGCTCATGTAGATTATGCAGAAGTTATTTTGCTTCTTTTTGCTCGATTAAGAAATTTTGACAAGTTTCGAAACATGTTTCAGAACTTTCAAAATTGATTATGGGATAGGGTGAAGAAGGGGATAAAAATGATGAATCGTTTTAATTCCACTATTATCATCTAATTTTTCTTGGTCGATCCCATTTCTTTGCCCAACTTACCTCTCTTGGGCAATAAGTTTTGGAAATTCCGAATGTGCTGTCGGGAAGGAGAATGGAGGGAATAACGGAAGATCCATTCAAGAGCTGTTCACGACTAAAGAAACTCTCAAACGATAAGCGTGCTTTGTTTGTTCAATTAAGAATTCGGTCCAGTTTTCAAACATGTTATCAAGTGTTCATGTTTATGTTGATGAGTCTGATCATATAAAAACTGGACATAGAAACATAAACGGAGTGCATGCATTACTTACCAATGTTTACTTGTTGAGAAAGTACTAATTTACTGTTTTATTGAATTGTTTCATTTGTACTAACTTATCTTGAATTGCGTTTCAGAAACTATCAGGAAGTACCCTACCCTCCACACACTCACGAGAGTGTGCACTAAGCCGTACCCCGTTCCCGGTACGGAACTGGTTATTGAAGAGGGAATCCGTGTCTTGATACCCGTCTACGCTCTCCACCACGACCCTCAGCATTTCCCGGACCCAGAGAGGTTCGACCCGGAGAGGTTTTCGGAAGCTAATAAGCCTTCCATCACGCCTTTCACTTTCTTGCCGTTCGGAGAGGGACCGAGGAACTGTATAGGTAAATATTTTCTCCTTCATGTTGATATGTTGAACTGAGAATGAAGAACTCCGGAGAGTAAATGTTTTGTAACGATGGTGAGTCCCCCATCATACTTTCGTTTAAATATTACTTACTATATTATATTTCAACTAAAACTAGGGGGAAACCCGTGACTACCAAGAAATATCACTCATACAGTTCATGAAAAAACCTGTCATGGCTTCTCCACTTGTCACAATTTTCCGCTGTCAATAAACTGCCTGGTGCAACCGCCATAACAACAGTTCGGGAACCGAACAAATCCAGAAGGATGTTTTGGACCTCTGACCTGTACCATGTTGTGCGCCGGAACTCGCTGACCAATTTAAATCAGCTCCCGGCAAAATAGGATGGGCAGTTTAGCTATAATGGGAACATACATAAGTTGCCATACAAGGCCTAATGCGTTTATGAGAGTGTTGTTAATGGTTAAGGGATACCTATTCCTGCAGGTTCAATAGAGTCCCAATCATTCAGATGACGGGAACCAATCTAAAACCGGAGATAACTGTCGGCCAGACATGCCCGTTCGTTGTAATAAAACGTTGAACTTCTCAGTTTAGTTTAAAATATGTTTCTGTTAGAAAAACAGTTGGTGTTCTTCAAACCGCTCTTCCAAGTCAACGGAGTGAAAAATTGGAGTTTAATCCGTGCTCTCGTGGGTTGTGCGAAACCTCGCGAGCTGTACTATTAATTCTTCGTTGGATGGACCTCCCGCTTAGGAAGTTTGGAGTCACTAATCGCAGTGCCGGGGTTTGAGAAGATCAGAACATCATGACCAAAATACTTATACAAACAGCGGTTGATCTCTCCAATACATTTGACGTCATGGCAACTGGTTTTCGTTCACACCTCGAGGTATCGTGTTCCTCGTCTTGTCATGTAACAGTTATAAATCAACAGGATACCCTCACATGGGAGAGGATATCATATAGGTTCCGTAGTTTTCCGTCTTCTCCTCCTATCGATTTTTACACATAGTTCCTGTAATATAAATTTCTCATCAAAACCATAGGTTTTATTCAGAGGAATGAAAAACAGAATGACTTGATGATCTTTAAGGGTGCGTTCCATTACAGAGGTCCAAAACAGAAGATCGGGAGTTATAACGCAGAAATAGGAGTGAGGTAACTCACTCCTACATTACAACATTTCGCCACTAAGAATGACATTTTCCAAGTCCGATGAGCCTTGGGACTTGGTTTTCCGTAAAAAATTAAATGAGATTCACACTCCAATTAAGGAGGTTCATCAAAAAAAGTACTTAACGCTATTTTTTTCAATTTCGAACTAATGGTTGGTTACGGGTTTGGGGGACTTTTTCTTCACGAAAATAAAGTCGTTTCATCTCAAAAACCTGATCTATCCTTTGAAAAATGAGCGACGGAAATCAAAAAGTAATAAACAGTTGAGGTGTGTTCCAAGCAATTAATTAATTAATTGAACTTTGAATTAATTCATGAATCTTCCGGGAGGAATTGGCCATAGGTGGTTTACTGAACAAATATATTGCCTTTGAGAATAGCTTGGTTGTCTTTTGAAATGTTTACTTCTACCAATATTACTTCAATTCGTATAATGAGAAATTTCTGTTCAGTTCTCCTTTGGAGCCGACCAAGACAAAACATCGTATGGTGATGATGAAAAAGTAGTTATATCTTGTTGATGTTGAATCTTTTCCTCAAAATTCGCATGGACTTTGTTGCTCTCATAGAAGTGCCAAGCGTGAGTGGACACCGTCTCTTTGTAGACCCGGAGAACAGTGACATGAGCGCTTCTGGAGGCAGAAATGTTTTATGGTCAGTGTTATACGGAGGCCATTGTTTCTACGGAGGTCTGTGTTGCGTTTAGTTTGGTGGTCTGAACGATGCTTCCATTAAAAAAAATCCTAAATCAATACTTCCAGTAATTTATAAATTAGTTGGACAAACTGATCGAAATCAGTGACAAATGCGTCACTATGAAAGCTAATGGCCTTTGCACAATACCCTAATATGATGCGGCTTCTGTAAAATACCCAGTAGGTATGAAGAGTCCTACCGCTGGAAGCGCCCAACTCGTAACCGCAAAAAGACATTAAATTGCGATTGTACCATCACATGTGTGATAGATATGGATTGTTGGCCCTTCCCGATTCTTGAATCCGTCGCCTTGGGAGATGAATCAGTCGCATTCAAACGTCAGAATCATCCTCACAGCGTAGCGGGCATTACCGCATTCAGCTCAATGGAAGGGGCTCACTCACATGGTTGCAGAGCGTGATTACGACCAATAGAAATTTTATTATTAACAGTCCTGTCACCATTCACTCGCATTTGCCCCTAGGCTAAATATCATTAATTACGACCAATTTATATTCCTGCCCTCCTAATTGCGTGCCCCCCCCCCCCCCCCCCCGGTGAATGAGAGTCATTCCTCCGTTCAGTGAACTATGATTGAACTAGCCATAATGTGGGAAACTGAAACTTCCAGGACTATTCAAGATAATCCTATCTAGTTTCCGTGTGCGGACGAGGCGGGAAAGTAAAAGCGAGTCGGCATTAAGCGTCCTGACGCTTTTTATGTCCTTCCCCGTGTGGTGAGCGTGGATTTGAAGTGAGAGGTGAAAGTGCCCTTATAAAATTATCACCAGTTCAGATGCGAGTGGTGATACCATGAAGCTCTGCTGTCGAGACCCCCGTCTTGAGTAGCTCCGTCTTTCATTCCCGTTATTCGAGCATGAAGACAGATGTGCATCAGACCAAAATTCAGGCTCATATCATCGTTCCAGTTTTCTTTATTCAGAAACATTGTGGCGGTAGGTAAATTACACATATTACATCCTCGGTATGAAATTGTGACGCTCCTGAACAGTGATTACATCCACCAACCGACTCTCGGCCAAACATGCTTGACTTCGACGTGAATATTTGGTACTTGTTTGTTGTTATTCGCCATGAATATGCAACACCGGTTTAATCGGTTTGATCAAAGACGGAGGGGGGAATTATCTTTACCTCAATTTGAATATACTAAACCAACTCCAATAATGATTGTTTGCCAAATGTCACGCGACGGATGTTCTGATTATTTGCCAAATGTTTCGCGACGGATATTCAACAATGTAACTACCTTGTAATCAAATTTCGGTGTATGTTTGGGAGCTTATAAGATGTTTAATAATGATTTATTTTACACGCTTTCCGATTTACCAAACTATAAAGACACCTATAGGAAGGATGGACATCATGGATATTATTAATTTACCATTATTATTATTTATCAGTTTCACGATTATTGAAATACCTATTGATTTTGGCTTTTCGAATATTCAGCGTTGATTGTGCTACCTTACTCTTTGAAATCAAAAATAATTGTAATAATAAACGACAAAGATCAATAATAACTTGCATTGAATTCCCAAAAATTTAACTTATAATTCGTTCTGCAATTTTCTCGTATAATATATTATTCCTTCATATTATGTATATTATACATTCATATTAAGAAGGAATATATCCTTACCTTTAGGCGCCCATATAAAAAAAGAGTATCACTAATCTGAAAATTATATTACCAGGCATCATCTAATACTAAAAAGTACAACAATATAACCGATGAAGAAAATTCCAAGAGTCGTTATTTTCCTGTCAGTCTTGGCCCATAGATAGTTACAGCTCAATGGCAACTGAGAAAAATATCCGGAAAGCGGAAGAATATCCAAAAGAATAATCTCATTTTGACTAACTTTCAACTCACGATACCTACCTAATTGGTTCTTTTACATTAAAACCAATGACAAACACATTCTGTCAACTTTTTTTAAAACAATTAAAGAGATCTATTGTAAAATAATTATAGAAAAATTTTGAATTCTTGTAAATTAGGGTTCAAAATATTGAAATCTTAATTCAGATTTGTTTAAACTTCAAGGACGGGACTTTTCAATGAAATCTGATGCAGCAATTGACATTTACTTCCCTGTAGTGCCTGGTCCGTGGCATTTGTAGAAGTAGAAATCTCGCAATCTGTTGAGATGTGAGGAGAGATCTTTTTCACACAAATCGCAGGTTACTGCAGCCTCTTCATACTCATGGCTCTTCCACCTTGGAAACATAAGCAACGGAGAGTGTTTCTTCTTTGATTCTCGATATTATCGATGGCTTCAATGATGGAGCCTTTGCTCAAATTTGATTTCGACGATGGCCTGAACTGGGGGCAAGGACATAATCTTCACACTCTTCTTCCAAATCGTTAGTCAGTTTCAGTTCGCGGTACGTTCAAAAGCTTGAATACTCATAGTGTATAATTTTGAAGTATTTCGAATACACGTTCCTCCTTCAGTCGGGTTATGACGGGTTCAAACCACTCTATTTTGCCCTTCTTTCACTCTGTTGAACTGCAGCTGACCCCTCACGGGTTCTCGTAGTTCTCGGGGTGTTACGTTCTCACAATCTTCGTCTTCTTTCAATCTTCAGATGTTTTAAGAAACTGTCTTCCAGTTGTAGCAATTTTTACGTAAAATTAAAAATATCAATTACAATTCAACAAGGAAAACATTGTGCATTTCTTTCATGTTTCACTAGGTGAACCTAGTGTTTTATTAGAACAAGAATATAACTTTTGAGTAATTAAATTTAAAAAAAGACCAAAATTCATAGATAAATTATTTAAATTGAAAAAATTCCAGCATATCATGAAATAAACAACCATTGGACCCTCATGAATATCAACTAGGCCTAATGGTTGGCCAGTGATCAATGTTGATCCCTAATTAAAACAGTGAACAGCATTAATCCAAATGGATCCGGGAAATCAAATTACCATCACTAATGAAGGATTTAGCTCCTTTTGTTGGATAAAATATATCCGATCGATGTTCACAGTACTTTTTTTCAGTGATCTAAAAATAAGATGGTTTTATAAAGTAGGGTGATTAAAATCAAACCTGTTTGCTAAGGAAGATTGTATGTTTTGTCGTCTGCGTTCCGTCGAATGAATTGATTTGTGTGGAACTGAAACTGAGGAAGTGGCATATCCTAAGATGGCTTATGTAGAAATTATTTTTTATTACGTGTAACATTCTGGACAGTGTGTGAACTCGATATTGACATAATTCCACAGAAGTAAGTTGTGTGGGCAGAATAACTTTTTTAGTTGATCACATTTTTTCTACTAAATATAGGTACTTGTTCAGTATATTTTTCTCAGCTTCAAATAAAGCGCTACCTTTGTTTTCTATCAGCTCAACATTCAGTGCTCTTATAGATCCAGGAGTGATACCCAAAGGGTACCGTTTAGGAGATAATATGGGTAATCAATTTCTGAAAACTTCATGAAAGTTTTCAAGCTTCTGAAATTGTCATAAAACCATATAAAAATTTGGATTTGGGCGATCTAAAAAACTGTTAATCTTCTGTACGAATCATACTTATTTCATCTCGGTATTGTGAAACTAAAAATTTGATCTTTCGGCAAAATTAGGCAATGCAGGAGAAAGGTGGGTTGAG
This sequence comes from Creontiades dilutus, assembly GCA_031894815.1. Classification (NCBI taxonomy): domain Eukaryota; kingdom Metazoa; phylum Arthropoda; class Insecta; order Hemiptera; family Miridae; genus Creontiades; species Creontiades dilutus. The sequence goes on along the minus strand of JAVIWC010005349.1, from coordinate 143,355 downwards.
GCAATACGTTTTTTCAGCATATTTGACACGTTTTATGACATTTCAAATTAATGGAATAAGCAAAATTTATCTTCGATCTACTTTTCAACGATTCTACTTTTTTTCAGGTATGAGGTTTGGTTTACTTCAAACCAAAATTGGACTAGTCACACTTCTGAAGAACAAAAGGGTCGTTCCAACTCCACAAACGACGTCTCCTCTGGTATTTAGCGATTCATTGGCCGTGATCACTCAGAATGAAGGCTCCATCATCTTGAAAGTGGAAAACGTTTGAAGGGCAAATATTTGTTGAAGTAAGAGGTTGTTTCTCATATTACATTGCGGCTTCTTAGCGACTAATGGAGTATAATGTTGGTCAACACTTTAAAGTTCTCCATCAACAATAATAATAATAATTAGTTAGCTAACTATTCGGTAGCTAACTGTTAGCATACTTAATATTGGAGTTCTGAATTGATGGGACGAACCGATGTTGAATACGTCATATTCGAATTCCCAGCATCTAGAACGCTAACCGTCGTAAAGAAAAACTGTTCTTTTAGATAGTTAACGATGTTATTGCGTGCACAGTTTTCTTAATAAAGTTATTATTCAATAATTGTTTTCTATATATCTACCTCCAAGACAAAATAAACGGTTCCTCCCGCTTCCATACCTTGTAGTTGCATTCAAGATGAAAAAACTTGGGCTTTCGCCAGCAGATCAAACCTCCCGTTGAACGGGCTCTGCACCCGGACTGCCTATCGAACGATTTTTCAAATGGTAAGCTAATTATATTGCATGATATAACATCAATCCAAGGGGTGTCTTCAATTTAGGGCCCTCATTTCTATCGGAATCAAACAGAAAACCACCCTCTTAATTCATGAGTCAAAGAACATTTTGAGAACATGAATGTTTTAATTATAAGATACATAATGGTAATTGAGTAGGAACTTTTGGAATAACTAAAAAAGTTCTTAGATTTGAAAGAGTTATAGTTTCAGCGTGGATTAAATTTCTTCAGTTAAATCGATATATATCTTCCAGTGTTTGTATGAACTTCTTTATAACATGATGAATTAAGGGAACATGTTATTATAAATTATATTAATTTTTAATTGAAAGGACGCTCCATCAAACGACCTGGATTAATAAAATTAATTGATTCGTTAAATTAATTCGTACTACTACTTATTATATTGACAGTGATACGGTGGTGAGCAACCATGATGAGGAGTTTAGGGAAAGTTCAGTTAATGGTAGAGCTGGTGATTTAGTAACACGGAAACCGGATGTTACATACCTAAAGCAAATGGAGCTTAGCTTATCGGAATGAAAGTCGAAGATATGAAAGTGAATTATGTAGTCGGTAATCTGCGTGGGGTTGCTGAGAGGGTGCAACCGTAATTAAAGCTGGCAATTGAACTTTCATGGATGTGACAGGGTAGGGGACGCGGGCATAGTGGAACCCCTACAACAAAACTCTTTTAAAATTATTATTCGCTCATTGCCTGCTTCAAGTAATAACGGGGGATGGATAATAATTTATAATATTGCGATGAAAGTTCCGTAGCGAGGATTGGGAAGGCGGGGAAGGTCTAGAGAGAAGTGAGAGTGAGTGGATGGTGCCAGGGTTAGTTGTTGCAGGGCGTTTGGATAAAGCTGGGGTTCTCACGCAAGCACCCCCTTTTTCACACGCAATCCTCGCATCCAAACAGTTTTAGCACCTGCCGGAGGAGGAAGAAGCTATTCGAAAAGCTTCAAGAGAGGCTGAGCAGCTCAAAGGATCTAGCGGAGGGGGAGATAGGAAAACGCTTTTCTGCGAGTACATGGAGCGGAATAGGGACGGGTGTGAGTTTCATGGTAGAAAAGTTTTGGAAAATGAAAACAACCCATCATACCAATACAATGTTTGCTGAGCCGACGTCATGGCATTACATAGACCAGTGGTTTTCAACGGGGGCGTTGCCACCCACGGAGACCTTGGGAATTCCAATGGAAGATTCCGAGTCATTGACTTGAAAATATTTTCGTTCCCTACCGAAAGATGTATATTAAACCACATAATTTTTACAAGGGAACTATGTTGGTTATTATTTATTCCGTTGCTAATAAACAAATGGTCAAGGTAGCACATTAAGTCGCCCATACCATTATTAGACAAATAATCATATAGTGCGAAATATCTAAAAATATGGGGCCAAAGAAGAATAAAGGCAAAAAAAAGTCCGAGAAGCCGGAAGAGGTAGACGAAGAAAAGCAAGCGATACTGCAAAAGATTAAAGATCAAATACTTGTAAACCAGATGAATGAGTTGTCTAAACTCAGACAGCTAACTCTGGCAGCCGATGCAACTAATAGAGAGATCAGAGATGAGATGCGCCAAGTTGAAAGAGACAGAAACGACATCATAGCATTTCTACGCAGACGATTGAGTGAAAAAATTGAGGAGGAAGAAGAATTGATGGAAATCAACAATGCATTAAATCAGGAGAAGCTAAATGAAAAACATGAGTTTATGGAGGCCATAAAAATTCAGGAACAGAAATTTAATGAGATGAACGAGAACCTCACGTTAGAAATTAAAGCGTTGAATAGCAGGCTAGTAAATATAGAGGAATACAAGGAACAGCGGGATGTATTATTAGATAAAAATAACAAAATGGAATCATATTTATTGACCATGGAAGTGAGAGCTCATGCTATTGAAAAGGAATACGAAAAAGCTGATTTGATTGATAAGGATAGAATGAGACGAGAAATGGAGGAAAAGTTGGAAAAGTTTTCCGTCGATTTTCAGAGGGCAACAAAAGCTCGGATCGCAATGGCTACTCAGAATGTTATCAGGGAAAATATATCGATCAACAATGAGTTATCCTTGTTAATTGCGTCTTGGCAGAAGCTTCATGATGAAAATGAGACTCTAAGAGGCTACATCAGGTACAGGTCAAATGAATTGGCGACTGAGATTGAAATTAGGGAGAAACTATTGAAGAAAAACGTGGCTCAGGCAGATATGATTGATCGGCTAACTTACGAATACATGAAGATTGATGAATTCCATAAAGAAACAGATCAATTGAGAAGGATTTTGAAAAACTTGCAGCAGAGTATCGAACAGAAAGAGCAGCGTAAAAAACGAGCCCTAGAAGAGGCCGAACAGATTATCGAAAGTAAGCGAGTTCTTGAAGAACAAGTAAATTCATTGAGTATTAGCTTGAAACACATGACCTCGAATCATGACAGGAACGCTGCGCTTATGAAGAAGGGTCGTGCTGAGTTGGAGAACAGCGGTCTTTCCGACAATAAGAAATCTAGTTTAACCAGTGAGGAACTCCAGAGGAAGCTGGATTTGTTATTCACTCGTCTTGAAGAACTGTTCAGTGATGATTGGGTGCTGGACGTAACGGCAGCTGAGTTGCAGGATGCCTCTGTGGATACAGTCATCGGAACTCATTGATACATAAATAATGAAAATGCTACTTGTCAAAGGGTGTATTCAGTTGAAGAGAACTGAGCAAGGCAGATGGGTAGTGCAAGAACTTGAAACTACGAACATGGGCTATCGTAACCGATGCTCAGTAATCTACACTGCTGACCCCGAAATAATAATACTGATTCATTTCGATGCTCAGAGATGATTTTTGCACATTTGCAAGGGAAAAATCCAATTAAACATTTAATTGTTTCAGAAAATTACTTATGCGCGACCTTCACGAAATATGTTACCGCGTTATTATAAATAAATAAAGTCATCTCATTTCATTCCCATACGAAGCAGTTTCCCAAGTTATACCCAGTCATTCATTTGACCCCATTTTCTTCCTAGTCTGACATTTGATTAGGAGAAACAGTGAATATTGGGAAATTCCTGCAGTCGAAGCGATTTGATTTAACTGGCCACAGTAGTTGTTGGTACATCGGAAATGGTACGAAATCAAAGTCAGGCCTCTTCCAACGCCGCAGTGAAGCCATTTATCCAAATCATCAACTTATTCGACTCTAGGAGTCTCCCTGCTCGTGGCACAGAGAAATTGATGCATTAGAGTCTACCTACCGTAGGGTTTGGTTTCTACACACCTGATAGAAGAACTGCCTGAAGAAGAAACCGTTTCTAAAAAATATGTCGACAATTTTGAGAAACTAATAAGAAATAGTGGACGGAGTCCCTTAGTGGAGTTCACCTATTTCATTACTTTTCAAGATTGATTCCCATGTTTTTAGACAGAAGGTCGCATTATGAAGAGTTCCAATTTCTTGCAATTTTATTTAACGTTAGCTACTACACAGGGTGCCTGCAAAACAGTTCTCATTCCTCCAAGAGATCGATTCTACAACTAATTCGCAACCAAAAATTCCTCTTGATTTTTTTAAACGCCTGTATTCACTGTTATTCACGATTTAAGATTTTTTTGGCGCTGTAACATATTTGATAGATATGTTTTGATATTCTTAATAATGAGTTTTTCTTATTTTGGGTTTGGAATAAAGTGCATGAATGCAATTCGTTCCTTGGTATTCCAGACAAATGGAATACCACCAAACTTACTGAATCATCGATTCGTCTCTATGATAAGAAGGAGGGATCGAGGAGTGAAAAAAAGCCGGTGGAATCGTGAGAGTGAAAGTGTGTGGGTGGGGATCGTGTCACGCTGGCAATTTCCCTTGTTTCAAACGTTTTGTCACTGATTGCTCGGAGGGAGTTGAACCCTTTTCCGTAGCCCCTTCACGCACACACACCCTCTATCACCTTCCAATGCATGTTCCAATCCCAACTCGCGCCTCTTGATCTGGCGGATCTTCCCCGTGGAACGTATAACCCGTCGCCCTGTAACACCACCTACGTAATGTGACTTCTTCCGTGTTTTGCCACTTCGTTCTCTCAACAGAGAAAGTTGGTTCACAACCCACAGGAAATAGTTGAAGACGAAATGCGTCACAATTGAAGGAAGTAACTATTGTAATTGGAAATAATATAATGAAAAATACCGGCAATAACTCCCGGATCAAATTTTAAGCTTGCTTGGAGAAAGGAATTCTTTGGTTGGAATCTTCAACCATCAACCTTCAAGCTTCAAGAAGCACCTATTCACCTCATGCTCATACTCGTGATGATATGGAGAGAGCAGCTCGAATTTATACTCGTTTTCCTCTTGAATTAAGAATTTTCGGGAAAATTTCGAGGTGGGGTCTACTATTAGTTAGGGTCCGTAGACAGTTGTTTCCAGCACAAAGAAGAAGGCACTTGGACGAGACTTGGAGCTTGGATTTACAATAATTGTATTGTATTGTTAAATTATTTAACTCACAACATTGTTTCATATTCATAACAATGCTCTCCCAACTCCTGTGTACTTTGAATTTCTTCAATCCAACTTACAACGATTGGGCTTCTCCTATAATCTACTACCGTTATGCTGCCAACAACCATTTGTTCAATGTTCGTAAGTTTAGTGATTTCAATCACTTACAGCCACATAGACCCGTTCTTTTCTAGTCCTAAAAGTTTTCGTCCAGCCTAATTTTCATTACGATATTCACACTTTATCTGTAATAAGTCACCTATTATGACCTTCTTCTTCTGGTACTCTTACTGCCAATTCCTCCAAGATATCCATTGATAGATGCTACCAACTATTTAATAAAACCATTAAATAAAAGTGAGAATCATGGAAAACCGTAGTTAACGTTGGTGTTTTTTCAACTGTTACACCATCAATAATATTGTTAACCCTTTTAACTTTACAATAGAGTAATTCCGGAAGTTGCTTGACTCCTTGAGAAATTTTGAAGAGTCAGTCTTGTGATTTGAAATTAACTACGTTAAAAATGAAAAATCATATCGGGTGGCGGTTCGAGGTTCACGGCAATAAAAGTTAGTGCGGTTTCCAACCTCCACCCGCAGGAAGGGTAAGGCGCCTATAATTGAAACGTCTTGGCCCGGGCCCAATACGACGAAGAAAACCCCAATAGGCAGAGTTATTGAGAAGATAAGATGGTGGCGTGGGAGGGAGTGTAGCACGACGTACCAATAACTCAAGAGTTATATTACTCGCAACTTCCCTCCTCAGGTCTCCAGGACTCTGTCCGCAATCCTCGCCTCCCCAAACATTCAGCACCCTTTGAACTGCTCCCCTTCGACATCGAGAGAACATCTTCCATCTTGATATCGAACCCTCGAAGTTACCTTCAGGAACTAAGACGGTATTGGCAATATTAACATTCGTTACAATACCAGTCAATAAATAAGTGTTACAATAAATTCTAGTGGTCTCTTATCCAAAAGAATATCAATCGTTCAAGTCAATAATAGATTCTTATAAGGCTTATAAAAATGTAGAGCAAAATACTTTGCACATTTGATAAGACAAATTTAGGTCCAGTCTATTATTTTATGATCACATTTGAATTATATTAGAACAATGGCTGTGTACCCACGTTATCAGCACTCATGATGTTTTGTGCTTGGTTCCAACACAAGTTTTAGTAGGGGATTTAAAAGGGGTAGAAATGATTGCCAGATAGTAAAATTTGATCGGAAAAGAGTTGGATTTGATTGCAAAATGGTTAATTCATTTTAAAAAATTTTGAATTTGGTTGGAAAGTTATAAACGGTTGGATTTAAAAACTCACGAAACAAATTTTGTAAACATAGAAGTACAGTATGTAGTATGTCCTTTGTGGCGGATTGTTGAATCTGGACAGAAGTAGGTCAACGGCTAAATACGAACCCACAGACATAAAAGCCAAGAGGCTTCTGGTTGAAATTACCAATCCGAATGTGGCCGGTTTGACGACTTGCAAAAAGGAATGAGTAAGTTAAGTAATTGACTTGGGCACTCTGTTTCCATTCCAGGAGCCAAGCGGCTCGCTTTTTGCGTAAACTACAGTTGATCAGCTGTTCGTGGTTGAAACCATTCGTCGTTCTCTCGCAGGAATTTCAGTTTTACAGTTCGATAATTTTACTTAGTTAGTTACCGATCATCAAAATACGAGGTGCTCCTTTGGAATCAGGCGTACCAGAATTACATTTATGGAAAGACGTCGGTAGGAGAATTGGTGGAGACAAATCAGAGGTCTGCAGTATGATACCGAATTGAATCGATCATTTGTGAGGCTCAACTTAGAATTGCAGTTAGTGTACAGTAACTTGTCAGATTAAAATCTTGAAAGACGAGAGACAGAGTTAGGAACAACTTTTTCTAAAAAACTAACAAAACGACCAGTACGCTGATTAGGCAGTGTTTTATGTTTCATCCTATCACTGTAACTAATCGTCAAAAATTACAGTAGGAGCCAAGCAATGGGTTACCATCAATCGCTGTCATCGCTGTCGCTATCATCTTTTACGGGAGACGTTTCTTTAGCATCTTGAGACTTTTTATAATCTTTGCGCTCAATAACGACTCCTAAGCTTCTCCAGTACTTTTCCGTGTAATCGGGATCGTAGATGGTCCCCACAGATTTCTCCTGGCCTAAATCTTCACCCAATGAGGATTTCGTATCTTTGAGGAAGGTATTCAGTTTTTTCACTATGTCCGTAAGCCGGTTGCGGAGGTCGTCATTGGACAATCTGGATAACGTCATTGACAATAAGGGATATCCATTAATGAAGAGATAGGTAGTTAAGTTTTAAATTGTTGCTGCAACTAATTTATGATTGTGAATTATCCAACTAACTCAACCAACATCATCTACAAAGCAGAAAATTCGGTAAAATGAAAATACTGCTATGTAGGATTCCAATTTAGGTCCATAAAAAATAAAAGCAAATATCAACAATCTCATTCATAATGAAACATATTTCAAAAATTGAGAAAAAAAAATTGCAGTTACAATTTGTTTGGAAATCGGTGTTTATCAGAAAAACATAGTTCTAAATATTTCAGCTACAACGCAGTTGATGCACCTTGAAATTTTCGCGTGGGTACATACATACCCATATAAGTCTCCAAGAGGATACATACATTAATCAAGAAGTCAATATTAAAAATTTGTATGTGAACATTTGTTTTTTGCAATAGATTCATTTTCTCTGAACATTGTTCTACCTGTAGGCAGTTGATGAAATACATCAACAAAAATAATAATAAGAAGTTGAATACAAAAGTTATTTGAGAACTGTCTGTTGAGAACGTGCGCCCAAATGTAAGATTTCCAACGGTGTAGTCGCTTTGGTTTTTAAAAAATTTTTTTGTTAAGGAAATGGTGTTTAACTGCAGAAAAACGCCTGCACAGCTCTGCATCAAGCATTAATGGGGTTTTTAGGCGAGATGAAAAACAGGCGATTTCAAAATTTTGACAAAACTGCCATTTCGCGCAGCAATCTCACATCTTCAATGCAATGAAAAAATGTTTCCTGACATCAAATAGACCGAAAATTTAATGCTCTTTCCAACGGTGTAATCAAATTTGAGCTATCTCCAAAATTGAGGGAGTTAGGACAGTTTTAATGACATAAGATCGAAAACACGAAAAAAATCTTAAATCGCGATTAACTCGGAAACGAGGCCTCTGGCGAAAAATTGCTAGGAGGCATTTTTGTTCGGAAATGAGTTGTACAACACTAACTCCTGGGACACCCTGTATAACTAAAAAAAAACAAACGTTTGAAAGTTGGGAAAGCTACGGAGGAGGCATTGTCTTGGTCAGGAGTGAGGATATGCAATGACCCGCACGACCCTCCGGTCTTGAGGGAGGGGTTGCTCTGTGCGCCGTGTATCATCAACCCAATACGTAGCTGCTTCTTCGTCAGCCGTTTGTCTAGCGAAGGGATAAAATGTTATCTCAAGATAGTTTGCAAATATGTAGCTCTGCTTTATCTTTGGAACTCCTGGCCCATGATTCGTCTTCTTGCTCGATGGGTGGAACTGATGCTTTTGGCCGCTTGAGTCCTTTAGTTGCTTTTAAATAACGAGTAGTTAGTGTGCCTCTCAAATTTGAGGGCATGCAGCTTGAGGGCAACCTTTTCATCTTTTACCATTTTATTCAACGATTTCAATTCATTGCATAGCTTGTTGAGGTTTTGCTGTTAGTGGGTGTTTGTTCTATTTGCCATTTTTTCCTGGCTCGTCTCTTCGCTGCTAGTACTTCCCTAACCTCTAGTGGGCAGTTTACGTGTAACACGGGCTTATTACAGTCTAGTGAGGTACTCGCCTACCCAGCGTGTTGAATGTTTTCAATTAGTATGTCCACCTATTCTTCCAATTGCTCGCGTGTGATAATTTGGAAGTTTAATGTTCTGATCGACTATTTGTCGGAATCGGTCCCAGTTCGTGCGATTTTTTGTCAGCCTGGTTGTTTCTTCTCTCAAGATGACTGATTTTTTGATTTTCATGACCACAGGAGAATGATCGGAAAGTAGCTTCGAACTGTCTTCAGTATAGATATGAATAAAAGACCCTGTTGTGCTAAAAGAGTTGTGTTCCTTAAGGGTTCCTTGCCCGTGATCCCCTGAATTCATTTTTGGCATTGAAGTCTCCACCTAAAATGAAAGTATCACCAATGGTTGCAGCAATATTGATTAGCTTATTTTGCAGTCCCACTTTGACAGAAATAACCTGCATTTCGTCTAACTCTATCTTGATGTCTTCTGGGTTTTTGACGTTATGTTTAATGAGAACAGCAGACCCTCCACGAGCACGATCTGCCGGGTGCACTGCAATGTAAGTGTCATATCCTTTCAGGTTTATGTATGATGTTCGTGTGAGGTGTGATTCTGAGATCAGGCACACATCTATTTTTTCCTCCAAAAGGAAAATTTCAAGTTCTGATATATGCTTGACTAGTCCATTTGCATTCCATGTTGCAATGCGTAGGCTTTTATTAGATGGTGTCATTTTCTCAGAGTGAGCTTAGATTCTAGTTTTTTCAGAAGAGTTAACACGGTTCTGTTTATTTCATTTTGCTCTTCCAGACTAGTAAGCACCTGGGAAGCATTTCCTCGGTAGTAAGTTTGGGCTTTTGAGGGACATGAGCTCCGGTTATTCGTGCACAATTCCCAGTTTTTTTTAGTAGGTTGGATGAAGTCTACAATTGCAGATGCAGTGCTTCTTCTTCTGTTAGTGACTTGGACCTTTCTGTGAGGCTTTTTTGGCTTATTACGTAGCTTCTGGAGCTCCTTTGCCACCTCACAACCCCTATAGTTGGCTGGGTGGTCACCTTTACAGTTTACACACTTAAGGGGTGCGTCTTTACTGAAGGCACTTTTCTGTGCCATGTTTACCGGTCATCTTGGTTGCATTTGACAGTACCTACGTGAGTGATTGTAGCTTTGGCAGTTTTTACATTGAGGTATGAGCGCTGTAGTATTCCTAAGCGGCTTTGTCTTAACCTTGATGTTTAGTATATACTTAATTTAATTCGTATATTTCTTCAACATCCTCTTCCTTCTCGAGGGAGAGCATAAACAGAGGGAGTTTTCTTAACAGTGACAGATGACCCCTGCTCATCTTCCTGCTTTTCCTTTTTCACTAGGTTGACAGCCTCTAGTATTTTGAGACCTCTACCTCTCAGGTCTTCAACTATTCCCTCAGCTAAACATGAATGGTGTAAACCCCGAGCGACCACTTTAATAGGGCGATCGTTTTTATTCTCAAAGGTATACCACTAAAGGCGTTCGTCATTGAGTTTTTTTTTTTTGTAACTTCCCGATAGGCGTCAGCGTCCTGGACGTTTATTTTCCAAACATTGTTGTTCAGGGCAGTAACTTTCCACTCGGAGTTATTTGCCAACTGAATTACTGAGTTCAATTTTTTGTATTATTTAATCCCCCACTACGTGAATGGGCGGAGGAGGGGTTGCCTTTTTTTTCGTGCGTAGGCTTTTTACTAGGTTTTGGCTGTACCTCAGGAAAAGAGGAAGCGGGCGCAGGTTCCGTATTAGCCTTCAGACAGCCCAAGTTTTTCTCACTTGCCAAGCTAGCCGAATTTTTGAAATTTCGGCAACGGCCTGTTCCAAGGCATCTACAAGATAGACCACCGTATTCCGATGGGTGAGTATTTCCTCTTTCCACAAATTTACATCATTTGGAATATTCAAGTCTTTAGAAAGTGCTTCTCTCGCTCGTTTTATTACCTCGGCTACATGAATTCCTTCCTTTTCCATTCTGCAAGCCGCATTCCAATGCTCCGCTTCTCGGACACGATTGCACAACGCCCGGGCGCCCGAACTCGCGTATTTACTGAACAGTGACACTTCTCAGGAGAGATGTTTTCGGCTCAACGTCTGAAACGAGACTATCGTCAAGCGTCAATCGGCTTCTCGGCCTCTTGGCTAAGCTCCACTCTGATTTGGCCGTAGCATTGGGTGTTACGATGTTGATAATTTGTTGTTTCTGACCAAATTAAGTTTTAGTAAAATGTTTGTTGACTCAAACATGTTATCCAGTTGTAGGACAATGGTAAGATATTAGGGTTTAAATCGTGTTCATATAAGGAGTTAGAGTATATCTATAGACTATAGAGAATATCTGGAATTTACCGAGATAAAATAAAATACCAACCCACTCTTCACTTGTACGCAAATATACAGGGAGTCCCAGGAGTTATGCACAATCCGACTCCTACGTGTTTTACAACTCATTTTCGAACTAAAATGCCCCTTAGCAAGTTTTTGCTAGAGGCCTCGTTTCCGAGTTATTCGCGATTTTACATTTTTTTCGTGTTTTAAAACTGTCCTAACTTCCTTAATTTTAGAGGTAGCTCAAATTTGATAAACCGTTGGAAATAGCGTTAAATTTTCTATCTATTCGATGTCAGAAAACATGTTTTTATTGCATTGAAGATGTGGGATTGCTGCCCGAAATTGCAGTTTTGTCAAAATCTCGAAATCGCCTGTTTTTCATCTCGCCTATAAACCCCATTAATGCTTGACGCAGAAATGTGCAGGCCTGGTAAAACGTGAAACGAAATGTCAGTTTTCCAACGGTGTTGTCGGTTTGGTTAACAAGAATAGTTTTAGTTGAAGAAATGGTGTTTAACTGCCGAAAAACGAGTGTTTTCTGTTAAAATTGAGAATTTTTCAAAAGTCTCGACGAAAAAAGGTTGGAGGCTCGATATACGTAACTTTCCTCGCTAAATCGAATGGTCACAACGGCAGACCTCTCAAGTGAAGATTTGAGTTTGTCTTGTAGGATGCATAAACCAGTTAGTTTGTGAACAGCGCCTACGGCATTTCTAAGCTGTCCGCCCAATGTCAAGATAATCGAAGAGCCGAGAGACGCCTGTTGTTTGTATTAATTAACGATTGATGGCGATGAGTTGCATTAATCTTTTTGCTGACACTATGGACCCTTCAAATCAGGCTTCTGTATCGTTACCAACTATTCCCTTTCGTTTCTATATTTCCTTCAGCGTGGTTTCCCTATTGCATATTCCCATTCATCGTGGTGCGCTACAGGTATTGAGCATAGGTGGTAGTGATTACCAAAACCTTAGTGACAAAAAAAGGATTAGTAGATAAAAAAAGGATCAATGACAAACAATATTATCTACCAATATTTTTTCCTCATACTGTCCGACGTGTTCACAAAGGTGTGAGTAGTACACAAGAGGAGTGTGACTCCCTTGCTTCTTCAGAAGCATTACTATTGGCAAAACCGTACACAAAAGTCATGTCAACATACTCACTTGTGGTAGAGCTAGTCAACTGAAAGCAACTCATCGCAATCAATCGTAAATGAACACAAACAACAGCCGTCTCTCGGCTCTTCGATTATCCATACTTTGGCCTGACAGCTTAGAAATACCGTAGACGCTGTTCACAAACAAACGTGTTTATGCATCCGACAAAACTACTCAAATCGTCCCTTGAGAGGTGTGTCGTTGTCACCATTCGATTCAGCGACGAAAGTTACGTATATCCCACCTCCAACCCTTTATCGTCGAGACGAGAACCCCTCTCTTCATTAATTTTCCCTAAGATCCAGTAATGAACATGAGCGGCATTGCTGGTTTAAGAATGATCTATGTATGTGTGGTGTCAAGAAGTGTCTACAAGAACGGAAAACGAATTAATGTATAACATACTTCAATCTTTCTTTTCTGGCACGTAAATCTTGCCCTTCGGCCACGTATAACAAAGCTTTCTTCAGATTTATTTCTTCCTCGTATATGACATTACTGAGGGCAATGCAGTCGTGTTCCAATTCGTTCACTTGTGTCATCAGATTGTGTTTCTCTTGCAAAAGCAAGTTTGCTCTCAATTCAGCAGAGTTTGTTTCAGCCGTCGTCGTTTCGAGCTTCTTCGAGAGACTAGAAATCAAATCCTTAAGACTTTGAGTTTCTTCGTGGAACATTACTAGCTTCTTCTGCTCATAAGCTAATCGTTCGATCACCTGCGTCTTCAAAAAGCAAAATTATCCTTGATTGTTAGCAAATTTTGAAGATAAGCCGCAAACCATCAAATTTCCCATTCTAGTTTGGAAAAAAATTTAGTTTAAAAAATGGTAAGGGTAAGGCAATAATTTCAACTTTATATTAAGGTTTTGAGAGCTTTTTTTAAAAAATACGTGTATCATTTCATATGATGTAAGTATATCCTTAGGATCGAGGTATAAAGCCTGTTTTTCACCAAAAAACTCAATCACTGCAAAAGGAAGTACATGATAGTTGGACAGAGCCACTGATTGTTGAACTTTTAGAGAGAGCAATAAATTGGTGCTACGAAAAAAAAATCACTAAAAATGGTTTCAAGAATGTCTAAAGTGAATGGCCAATAATTGTGCATGTTTTTTAGTGCAATTTTTACTGACGAAATATCAGTTTGAAAAAACTTTGTTTTTTCCCCATAAAACTATTAGTTTGAAATCACTCGCCACAAATACAAATCATTTATGAACATTTGGTTAACCGGTTCATGACTGGAACTTTTGTAATCTGTACCTATTCATCTAGCACCTACACCTGTACCTGTACTGAATTTAGTAAGAATATTACACTTTATTATTGAACCGAAAAGTGTTCAATTTGAGAGGATAACTCATTTGAATGGAAGTAGGATTCGTTTGTTAGGAAGAAGGTTTGATCAGAAGATTTGAGGCTTGGTGAGGTTATGAGTTTTTGAACAGCTTAAAGCATGTAGCGCCACAACGGCACATTAGATGAAAGATACTAAGGGGCTACAGAGGGCTTCTTTAATCCTTGAACGACGTAATCTAAATTGCTTGGTCGTTTCAAGGAGAGGTATACGTGGAACGCTGTAATTAACCGACGCCTGAAATAACGAGATTTCCGCGGACACGTTTTTCTACTTACGTCCGAGAAAGTAATTATGGTTGAACAATAATATACTTGACTGTTCAGATCGCATAAGCTACACAACAAGAAGCAAGAAGCAGTATCAGCAATGATAAATTCTAGCACTTGCTTCGAAGTATCATCTTCGGAGTTCTTTCCTTTCCTCTTTGTGGTGGTCATTCTACAGGGGTCTTCTTTTCAACACTGTTCCCTCTTTTATTCCTCTCATAACTCTCCAGTGCCAGCGTTGAGCAATACAGAGCTTCTTTACAACTTTTTAATTTAGTTTTTTTGTTTTACTCAAATCTTTGGGAATTGGGGGGGGGGGGGGGGTTGTGCAAAGCATCATGAAATTACATCATAGTGGCATGTGATTAAACGAGAATCAACTTCACGCAAGTTCTAGAGGGTTAAATAAAACGAAAAACGTCCGCCAAGTAGGGTGTGGCATATAGCTTCTTCGTCTAGGTAATAAGAACAGATAGGTCTTTAAAATATTTTGGGTAATCTTGAAAGGTATTGAATACGAGCTTCTTGAAACGGTTCAGGGGACAAAAATGCTCAGAGACATGTTCCCGGGACACACAACGCCGTTAGTCGCCATGTATTGCGGCTCTTCCACGCAAATATTGAATAGAATAATGATAGAATTGTGTTGATTAGAAAGCATGGGGAAATAATTCTGGAAGATTTTACGTAAGTGCATGCACAGAGTGATGTATTGGTTTTGCGAGTAATGAAACTTGAAGGGGTGGTATCCCACTTGGTGGATTTGGTGACCTGCAAATTCCCTCAAAATTACGTCAAAGTTGGTTGAAAACTATAGGAATTAGGTTTTTTGACAGGGTTTCGCAATCCCCCGTGCTCAGTGGCTACTGATCATACTGTAACATTGAGATTGATATAAGGTCATTAAAACGTTTTCCGTCGTCTACCCTGAAAATTTGGGCCCGATCGACCGGTGGTACTTGAGAAAATGATGGTGGTACGTTTTTGCAAGCAGACAGAAGTATCGGTTTGTGAGCAATGACACTCCTAGGGAACTATCTGTAGTCTAACTCGCACATTCCCTAACATTTCATCAAAATCGGATGAAAAGTGAATCCATTAGGCTTCTTAAAAGGATCTGCGGACACACTGACAGACAGACACAACATACGGAACGTTAGGAGGCTATTTTTAAAACGGGTGTACCTATTCTTCGGATTCAGTACCTCAAAAGATATACAGAAAAAAGATTTTTCAGCAACTCATCTAGAAGTTTATGTTTTTGCAAGCTTGTACTATAGACAATGTATGTATTTGAAAGAGAGTTTACCTGCAAAACATTCAACGATAAACACTTCTCCCTCAAAGTCTCTTCTTCTCGCAAACGTGTGATCAACGAACGTTTGCGCTTTTTCAAATCATGGTTTTCGTCGTGGAGCGCCTGCCACGACCCTATGTGCCCTCCCAGCTCGTTGTTAATTGCAATGTTCTCTCTAATTAAACTTCTAGTCGTCTCTGTCTGTGAAGCCTCTTGAAACTCGATGGAGAGCTTGAGCAATCTATCTTTTAATTCTTGCCCCATCCGGTCTTTATTGATGAGATCCAACCTTTGATAAACGTGAACTATACCGGCTGCCCGCTCTTCCAGATCTCTTAAATAGCTTTGCATTTTGACGTGTTTCTCTATCAAAGCCTCCCTATCGGCTCTGAATTCCTCCAAATTGTTCAATTTTGTGTTTAACACTTTGATTTCACATGATAGTCTCTCTTTCACGTCTTCAAATTTTCTTCGTTCCTGATTCAACTGATCATCGTATGATTTGAGATCCGATTTCCTTTGTGCTATTAGTTGATGGTTTTTTTCAGTCAGTTCTGTAATACTCTCACATTTTTCGTTTGTTTTGGTTCTCAACTCTGTGATCCTATCACCGTATTTTTGTTTAGTTTCTTCCAAAGTGGTTCTGAGAGCATCATTCTCCAATGATTTTTTTGCCAACTCTTCTTTCAAAACCTCGATATGTTTGATCTTCTCAGCAGTCCAGAATTCGAGGTAAGCCTGATCCGCAGCTGTGAATGTGTCTTCTGTAATTTCCTTGGATGTGAATTTTTTTAGTGCAAGATACACTTCTTTTCTTCCTTTGGTATCGAGAGGTTCTTTTTTGGGACCCATGATTGCTTATGATGAAAATACCGTTCTAGTTAAATACTTCCTTTAGAACACTCATTTAAATTAATATTTTAGTGCTCAACAACTTGGAAATCTACAAACTTGACATCAAAATAAATTAGCTTAATTAATTACTATAGAAGAAACTTTAAATTTACAATAATGAAGTTTAGTGCATAGAAAACAAACCCTTATAGAAAAAAATACTCCCCCTCAATTTATGTGTCATTAATCCGTGGAATCGTAATAGTTTCGAAGTGTATTTAATTTTGTTATATATTTAGGGATCTATGGAAAAGTAGTGTAGTGTAGTGAATTAAAAAAAAAAAAAAAATCAATTTGTTCTCTAAGTGGGTTCGAATGTGCACATAAACTTAAGTTCTTATAAAATCTTGGAGCATTTGTTTCGGCCATGCGACAAGTAAACTGTAAGTGTGTCGTTCCATTTAACTTATTTCCTTTAGGTAAATGTTAAACCTCTGTCTATCAACTTGTAGCGTTGCCAAACAGTAAAAAAACGCTGAAAAATTCTTTCACTGGGGTTTATTATTCAATTGGCTTGCGTTCATGGTTTGAATTTCTACTAAGATTTGGAGTGTGCGTGTTTCACAGGTGATAGAGCGATTATTGAATTACAGGAGATATACATAGAGCACGTAAATCTGTTCTCAACCAAAATACCTATTTGGATTGATCAGTTGATCATATTTGTGTGCCTCCTGAAATTCAATAATCGCTCTATCACCTGTGAAACACGCACGCTCCAAAGCTTAGTAGAAACTCGAATCATGAACGCAAGCAAATTGAGTAATAAACCTCAGTGAAGGAATTTGCAGCGTTTTTTTATGGTTACGGGAATACTTCAACGCGTGTATGGGCTATAAACCCTTTTAGGAGTTCACGCCTGTATCCACGTTCAGTACTTCACTAGGTTACTGCAATCAAAACAAAAACAATAATAAACTAAAATAACGCAAATGTTGGCATCATAAATCGGGCCATACATCGGGAATGGTTTGAGCTACGGCCCTGGGGAAGGGCTCATTCGATTCCTCATGTAAAGTTCTTCAAAAAAAGTCCTAAGTTAGGACCGCCTTGACTTTTGTTGAGGTTTTTAGGGATTAAAACTTTGACAACCCTCAAAGGGCACTTTAAATTAAGTGAGAGTGCTGGCTAAAGAATTGGGACGTTGTCGGACCAATATTGATTTTTCCTGAAAATTTCAGATTTTATGCTCCAGCCGTTTGGGAGAAATCTCGCGTACGGCGTACGGACGGAAAAATTTTCATTGAGTCCGGTCGTGGTGGTTTCGGGATCATGTACGTGAAAATTACAGTTCTGGCTTAAATCTACAAAATGTGCTTACACACGGACTAAGTCGATCGCGACGGAGTTGTGGGAACCCATTTCAATGAAAACGGAGTAAAATAGAACGTTGTCTATATTTCCATGAAAATACTGAGTACACAGTTAGATCAATTTGAACGGTTAGATCCATCATCAATAACAAACATGAACCGTCGAAATCCAATTTACCGCATATGATTATTTTCGTGGAAAGGTACTTCTGTTTTACTCCGTTTTTATTGTGCTTACACAGTCTCACAAATGAAGAAGGAGAGGAGGAGAACCATAATAGATACGTATGAATAAAATAATGCACATCAAAGGCAAATGATAACTATGAAACAACGCAGCTGTCGGCATGTTGTGGAAGGTCAGATCTGGGGCGTAAATACAAAAGTAACATGCCCAAAAACTCGTGATCGCAAGTTCGTGACTTGCGAGGAACGAAAAATTTGATTTAATTTAAGGGTCTCCCGGCTTTCTGGACATGATGTACGATTCCAGCTCACTCGGAGTGACGTCGAAAGGTGGTTTTTGGAAATGTAGGTCAAACGAACCAGCCCCCATAGCAAGAGGCGAGAGCTATAACTCTGACTGCCTTGTGTGGCCAGGGGCTGGCTTTCGCCATAATTTACTAAGTCGTGAAATATGGGTGAGTCGGCCTTCCAAGATTTCAACATTAAAAATACCCCCTAGTTCCCTCCCCCTCCCCCCCCACCTACCTTTCCGCCCATGTTTCGCCAACAAGGGTTGAGGGCTGGCTCCCTGCTAACACCTCCATTCACATTCAAATAAGTCTTATGTAACAACTATGGTGCGAGAGTGGAGCTCTAGGCGAAAGGCATTGTTAAAGGGAGTGACGCCTCATCCACTCTCCCGCCCGCACCCTACGCTGCTAACCATTAGCTGCTCCTCATTTAACTCTCGAGGTTTCATAACTTAGTAACTCGTGGGGAAGTAATGAATGGCATACGAGGCCTCGTTTGAATATGTTCAAAAAATCATTAAACAACGTTTTACGTTACAATACTCATCAACGAATGAATTACGTAACAGAATGGAAATAATTAGGTACATTAATCGTTACTAGCAACTGTACGAATAATTTTTCCCCTTGAGTAACAAGAATTCGGTATTCCCTACCTGTGGGACTATAGCCAATCTTTGAAGCCACCAAAAGCTGCCTAAACAATATGTCTAATAACTGGGAGAGGACAAAACAGGCAATATGTGCAAAACCCTCTGGGCAGAGATAGGCTAGACTATTCAAAACGTACTCAGCAACAAAGGCGACTAAATAGGTTGCAGTACTGAAAAAATACGTCAGATTCTTGCAGGCCTACTAACTGGATAATGGCCTAGCTGGATGGGCCTGGGCCCTTCTCGGTATAATTTGAAGGAATTTAAGAAAGTAATAACGGATGTCTTCCGCTCGTATGAAGCAAGAAAAAGAGGATGCTGAACACGTCGTGTGCTACTGGATTGCACTTATGTGTTTTCCCTGATGCTATTTCCAAGGTGGGTAATCCATCTTCTCCGGTTCGCATGAGGGAAAAGGGTTTTTGAAAACGATAATGCAGCGTGAGGGCAATACAAATGATTCTATAACCCTTAAGATTTGACCAAAAGTGATGTTGAGATTTTGAAATCATCCTCGGTCCCATGTAAATTTTTAATGAAAGCCACATGAAATGGCCCAGAACATGCTTGGGGAATCGAACTCCAGACTGATTTGGTTTTTTTTAATTATTTAGTGGAATCGAAGCGTTTAACTAACTGGTTTTTTACTGGTAAAGAGGAGATGAGGGGAGGGGAAATATTGGTTTTTCCGGTTACCTACGACAAAGCTCATTCGTGATAATAATAAACTAAAGTTGATCTCAGAGAACTTAGTTTTGTTATACAAGAGTTTCTGATTGACCTTCGTGGTTGTTGGAGGAACAAAACTTCTTCCAACTGGTCTGTAAACCTTTGGAAGATGAATAGCTGTTGCAATAGGATAAACATCTCATACCACTTCCTGGGAAATATAAAGGGCCATAAACCCGGCTGAGAGAGAAGAGGGCAGGGAGAGTTAAAAATTACTTCCAATTATTGAACTCTTCTTGAAAGTTTGGAAATTGGTGGGAAACGAGAAACTCTTAGTGTAATTGCTTTCGAAGCAATTTACCGTTTAATTGTCCCGGCGAAAAACTCCAGAAATGTTTGGCGGGCGCCTCTTGAAAAAGGGAAAATAAAGGTTGGTAACTTTACTTGTTCCACGGGCTTTCAGGCCAAATAACGTCGTTCCGAGATGCGATTCCGAAAGCCCTCGGTTTTTCGACAAAGCCCTAAATCATAACCTTGGTAGGGATTCGCCCCTTCAAAATGTTTTTTCATATTGCTTTATCGCTACCAAAGCAGGCATGTATGCGAGCAACGGGTGACAAAATTTTGCTCTAATATAATAATGTCTCCCTGTTTTTAGTGTTTAGGTATGATGTGTGCGTCTTTGATTAATTTATTTTGACGATTAACCTGAAGTTAATGCATTCAAAATTAAGAAATCTTTTGAGATGATGGTCTTCCAATACCTTTTGAGACTTACACTGCCCACACCTCGTGGTAGTCTTTGTACAGTCCCCTGTATTCTCTCGGGTGACTCTATAGTACCACCCTCCATGGCTGACTTTAGTGACGATTTCTAGGGTCGTCATAAAATTCTAATTCGATGAAAAAGAATTCGATAAGAGGACGTGGTTAATAATCGAACGATTATTTTTTCAATTTGAATTTTTATTGTATTCCCACTGTCCACATCCTATGTTTTAAGAAAGACAGAGATGAGATGGCAGGTGAAAAGATTTCGAAAGAGGACAATAAAACCACCACCCCGAACCAAAGAAAACGAATATATGAGGAGGCACCTCGACCTTCGTACGTCTTAAGAGAGACTAACATAATATTATGGGTGGATCTCATCAGTAAAAGTGAAGACAGCGGAGGTAGATGTTAAAAATTATTTTGAACGTGGGAAGAAGATGGGAACACAGGAACTGGAGATGATGATGGGCAGTGAGATACTGGTCTCTAATGAGACCATCTTGGACTCCCTGATGAAAACAAGCCCACAACGATTCACGTCTCGCAAGATTATGATTTGATCCATTAACAAATCGGGAGTGACACTTTTTACAGTCATTCGATAATTTTGTGAGACTTTACACCGATCATCTTCATTAGCAGTCAGTGACCAGTCCCTTTCTAACTCTTGTGAGGCTTTACACTGTTGCTGAGAATTGGAAATTGGGGAATGGGAATACTGGGATGCCCTCGATACCTTTATTGGGATTCCTACCTCTATCGGGAAATGTCCACCCTAGTGGGCAACGGGAGATGGAAGATGGAGATGGATGTTTGGCCTTCAAACATCTTACACATATGTTCATAACGTAAGCTAATAAAGTGGTTCAACACAGCAGTTGGGTCAATATTAACCTTTTGGCCACGAATTGAAACATAATGATCTGTTGGTGAAAATTAGTTTTTACATTGTTAAATATGTGGTGGATGACAAACACATTACTGTAAGCTGAGTTCTTGAATATTTTGTTCAAATCTTACGGTCAATTTGGTACCTCCTTTGTCCCTCCCATTCTAGGATGATCTCTATAATTAGGAGCAGTTTCAAGAAACGGAAAGGGGGAACTATCCTGGGAAGGGGAAGAATGTCGTCAAGATGGTCCCTGACCATTGGTCAGCAATAGAGGTCCAATGATATATCGTGCAAACATTTTGGCTCCTACCACCTCCAGCGATTTATTATGAGGTGTCACTTGAGTCGGTCAATTGTAGGCATCGAAAAATATCATCCGTAATTTATTATTTCCTTTCCGTAAACCTCAGCGTTCCTTTGTAAATCATAACTGCTTCCTGGCAGTTGGACATATCGGGACGACTTAATTTCTCAATATGCGTTTTAGGCATGAAATAGTCCATGTTCTGAGAGGAATCGTATTTAGAAACGATCACGTTTTCTCTTAAGCCGTACTCGATATGAGGTATCAAACGCTCAGTTCATCTCCCTCTACGATCTTAGATATACATCTCCTACCAGCGTGCCCTACTTTGCTTTCTTTTCTTTATTAACATGAGCTCTTTCCTCTTCCCTCCGTCTATCAAAGATTTGTTTTCGTTATTCGACCTCAAGATGTAATGGGATGTTGCTTATGTGCTCTAGTATGCGCTGTAGTGTGTGCAGTATGTTGTAGTAGTAGTATGTGCTGGCGTGCCCTGAGGCCGAGTTATCTAAGACGCAATCTAGGATCTCTCGATTTAGCATATTCGCTAGTTTGATTGTTAAGTTATACGAACTAAGGTAGACTGAGATACTCTTTGAAGCGCTAACAGTTCTGTGCCTCTAGGTCGCAATTCACTAAGTGCATATCGAAATACCAGCCAATATATAGATCCGAAGATTCAAAACCTAATATGCTACATTGTTTAGATAGGCATATTGTCTAGATAGCCTCCAACGAACGAAATGTAATACCCTGGGCATAAATATCGAAACGTTTCTTCAAAAAGCAACACCAGCGAAGCAGGTGTTTTTAAGGTGTGCACCTCTGAGAACCCGAATGTGGCCCGGTAAAGTGCTAAAAGAAGGGACGAAAGCAAAAGCTCTGAAGGGTCGAGCAGCGGTTGGTGTTTGGCAGGATCGAATTACGACAAATTTATGGCTATATTATTCGCTGGGTTCAGGCTCTCTCCCTTTTCCCTGAGGTGTTGGAGAAGGACTTTAGCAACCGCTCGCCACCGTTTTTCAAACACAATCGCTCGATTATTTAAATCCAAGTTTTTTTGCACCAGCTCCCTATACATTTTTCTTATAACATCTTTGAACAATACACAATTCTAAAAAAAAAAAAAAAAGATCATGCCTGCTAAAACTGTGCCTGTGTGAGTTTTAGATTTATTATCCCCCGGAAGATCGATCGTCGTGCTTAAACTTTTTCTCTGGAAGATAATCTGGAAATTAATTAATATTAATCACTTGCTTTTCGTAAAATAGACCCTCAAGAGACCCATCATCGTTTTGCCATAAGGACTCATAGATTACTCTCAACCTTTAAAGTTAATTCTCTGGACTGGGCACTAGTCGCAAACCACTAAAAATGACGGACTGCTTGCGAGTATTCTCACCAGAACTCAACTTGGATGGTTGACCAAAATCAATTTACTGTGGTTGAAAGTAGTTGTTCTCGTGGTTAGTGGCTGGAAACGAGCAGCTACATTTCCAGCTGGCAATAACGACATAAGTTACGGGAGAAAAGTTTCAAACTGTCTGGAAACGCTCTGGTCGACTTACGAGTATATCAATAAAGATGAAAACCATAAAGTGAGGGGTAATTAATTGAAACACTTGATTATGAATGAAGAATACTTTTAGGAATATAAGAAGGTTTGATTTAAGGAGATCAGTTTACAAGGAGAGCTAGTAAGTAGGTCCCTTAAACCAGATAGTTCACACAGATTATCACTTCAATATAGGTGACGCGTCCAAAAATGTAGTGGAGAAGGGCCACTTGACCATAACATGGGGAGCCAATAGAAATTCATAATGCAGAAGAGCAAGATCTAATTAATTTTCACTGGAAGAAACCCGGAGTTCATTGAACTTTTGGTTTTAGAACGAATGAATGAGGAAGGAGTGCATTTGAATTGAATGAACATTTCCAAGTTCTATTGTTATGTGCGAGTACAAGATAAGGAGTTGATATGAGTGTTCAAGGATTAATAAAATGTTGACCTGGTAATCGGGGAGAAACAGTACTCAAGCCACTTATTATTGTAAACCTAACAATGATTGAAAAAGAAGGAGTTTCAACTGGGTTTAAAGCCCTCGTTTGAAAATGATTTATTTCATATTACGAAATAAAAAAGGAGTAGTATGCTGCTAAAGACATGTGCGCTGCATGTTCTATAAGGACATGACAATGAAACAATTCATTCCTACACCATTCGATAACAACCGACAGTGTTACAACTGTGATTTTCTTATATGTCTGCGACCCGATCATGATGTTTTCTGATTCAGCTGAAAACCAATTTGAATACGGCTACTTTTTAGGGCTGCTTAACTAGCGAAAGAGAACGACAAAATTGACTCCAAAGGGAGAGTAAAGGACCTACAAAGCAATATGATTGTGTTACGTAGGGAAAGTGAGTTTTGTCAGAAATAATATTGCGACTTTAACAGGACGCGTAAAGAAGGTGGTAACGAGAGATGTTGCCGAACGGCAAGCCTAATGGATGGTATCAAAGGAGAGGCAGTCACCAAAGGAACGGGAGCAGAGTAAGCCTCTCTTTTTGAAGCCCAGAATTATTTATCGGGGACAAATAAAGCGGAAGAAATGATTTCGGAGGCCTTTTGAATGAAGAAAAACGGGCGTAACGCGGGAAAGGGGAAAAAGTGACGGTTTGGCGTGAAGGAGTGGGACCGAAGTCTCTGATTTTCACCTCTAGTCAAACGGCGAGGTTTAATAGGGCGTGACGGCCTCGAACGGGGAGATACGGACTTGAAGGAAGGGATGGAGATTTTCCTGGGAGCTGAATATTTCATTTTCGTCAAGGAGCAGGAAAATGGACCTAAAAATAGTGACAAGTGCAGTGAGGTGAAGCCAACAGTAAAGATAGACGCAGTTCGCTACGCAATGACAAGTCTCAAAGTTAACGGTTTACGTAGACGTTTCCGACTCTGGGGTAAATGAAAGGGTGCAGCAGTGTGATTGTGAAGCGATGAACTCAGTAGATAGCATTTCGTTCCAGATTCGATTTAAACGTCTATCGGATTATAAGAATGAGTCTTATACATACCTACATGATTCTAAATGAAATTCTTCCATGGAAGTCCGCAACAGTCCAACATTTTCATATCGCTCAAAATTTTCAGCCTTCCTGGATATATTACATTATTATTACATTATTTTTACAACATAATATGTTATATTATAACCCTTCTAGACCGAACAGTTGATTGGAAATCATTACATTTATTTGATAGTAGAAATTACGGTCTGAATCCCGGTAGATGCTGAGTTTTTAGATTAATTTTGTAAATTTTGCACTGTTCACTTAAGCACAGTAATAAATACTATGCTAACTGCGACTCGCCCAACGGGAGAAGAAAAATGATTTTGGACCAAGAAATGAGGAAGTTCTCCCTAAACATACTTTTCTGTAATTGAAAAGCATTATACAATAATTTCGTCACTTAAGAAGTGTCGTGACGATTTTCGCGATTAAACGCCAAAGTGAAGACATGAAAATGTCAAATTGAAAAGATATTACCTACGGTAAGATCTGCCTAGTTAGTGGGTTATTCATGTTTTTAAATATTGTTGTATTGATGATTTCGTTGGTTATTAGAAGGTTACTGAGTGACAATACTCGTAGTTGAACCGGACAAAGTTTGGAACAAGTTATTAATTCCGTGATAGATCACAATTTGTAATTATTATATTACCACATATAGACCGATTCAACACGTAAGTTTACATTTAAGCAACTGAAATTATCATATTGTCACCTAGCAATTTTCTTCAACGGAATACATGAACTATTTGGCATAAGAGGGTGCCATTTTAGTGCCCATGGCTGTGCCCTGAATTTGGAGGTTATTCTGCCCATTGGAACTAAAGTAATTCATGGTGAGAACGAATTCCGCCAGCTTTAGCAAGAAACGTGTTGAGGGGTGTGAGGCTGGGGCCGCTGCCTTAGGAAATGCTCCAATGCATCCGAACCTTCATTGTAAGGAATCGAGCTGTACAACGAGTTAACATCAACAGTTCCCATCAGCGGCTCATGTAACGTATGTACAAATACCAATCGTTGGAGGTAGAAGTCTGTATAAGCGGACAGCC
The DNA here is from genome assembly GCA_031894815.1 of Creontiades dilutus. NCBI lineage: Eukaryota > Metazoa > Arthropoda > Insecta > Hemiptera > Miridae > Creontiades > Creontiades dilutus. The sequence continues at coordinate 117,733 of JAVIWC010005349.1, read as the reverse complement.
TCTCACTTAGACATCCCGAGCTTGACGCTTGATATGTACATTACTTATCTAACTTATATTTAATTTACGGTATAGTAAATGCATTGAGTACATGCATGCATACATTGTCGAACTTTTTGGGCATGAAAAATACCAACTCGCTTGATTACTGGAATTTCACAAAATTGTATTGAATACATCCCGATTTCAGAAGACGACAAGAACCTGTCAAGGCTGATACAGAAAAAGGCAAAGCTAAATTAATCTACAACACTTTCATTGGAATTGATCGAACAAGGATTCAATTAGGACGGTCTTTCCAATTTTTAAGAAAATTGTTTAAAAATTTAAAAAAAGTCCACATACTTTACTTCATTTGAAACCAGCAAGGTGTTGACAACAGTAATGAATGGATGTCACACGAACTTACCCTTGACAAGAGTGCCTGTTGAAATCCTGTTTAACCCACCTAACTTGGCGAAATAAAGAAAACCCCATTAAAGGAAATTGGTTAGAGGTGCTCACCTGGCGAGAAACCCACTAGATAAATCAGCTGTCTCCCGGGAGCAGGGCAGCGGAGGCATGAAAATATTCTGCGGGTTGGGGAGAAGGGGTAAAGAATCGCGGAAAAACTCCAAAGGAAGCGAAACATGTGTTGTTTTCCTTGTAGGTTTTTGTCAGTAAGTGAGCAGCATTCATTCCCTTCCCGCTCCAACGTATAAACAAGATTAATTATTTTGGGACGGGTTTCGGCAGAGAGGTTTCGAAGGTAGGAGGGTTCGAAAGAAGATTCGTGGACAACAAGTATTTATTTTGTTCCTAAAGGATATATAGAAAAGGTCCGTGGGACTGTAAACAACCCAACTACCATCGGCTTTCTATCTCACGGTTCCCAACTCTTTCCTGACCCTTCCTGAGTCTGTAAAGTGGACTCTGCGTATCTGGTCTGTGACTCACTCAAAGATTATTTGTACGGACATCCGACTAGTGATTTTTGTCCTATTGTGTTTAACCCCACCGGAAACTGCCGTTTGGACTTAACAGCTTCAGAAGGTTTCGTCCAATGAATTGATAATACGGCAGTAAAAGTGTAGTGTACGTAATGAATAGATTCATTAAAAATTTAGAAAATGAAAATAAATAAATAAATAACCCTTTTCAGCATTGGATCTTGTTCTACATTGAATTTCGCACTTCCGACTTCGAACGTGCTAAACAAGGTGGTTGAATAAGTTAACCCAAACATCCTTGGCACCAATCATGCAATTTTCCAATATAACTATTATGTACATATATAACATCCTCAGTCGAGATACTTAGCCGATTTTATTTTAATTTTATGGGATTAAGAATTTGGTCTGGTTTTTAAACATATTTACAAGTGTTTTCAAGTGTAATCATGTCATGAAAAAACTGGGCATAGAGACGTGCGGGAAATGCATGAATTGTTTACCTATATGATTCAAAGGAAAAGACGCTGCTTACATGGGTTCATTATTTTCAGACAGCCCTTTTACACAGCGCATGCATTTTCTAAATAAAACTTGATAGATACCAATATTTGGGGGATCGGGTACAATTGTTGAATAAACCAAAAACTAATTAAAAAAAAAATTAATTTAAATGAAAAATTAAGTATTACACCTAGTCTTACCTATATAAACAATTAACAAGAACATATATTATCCAAGCACAGGAGTTACGCCGTGTCTTACGCGGAAAACGATTGCGAGGGACGCAAGCGAACTGGCGACCAACGCGGGCTCCAAACGAATCAACTGTTCGTCGGTTGGTCAGGAAGTTCGAGGCATGTGGTTTAGTTGAAAATATCAAAAGCCTAGGACGCCCTCGAAGTGGTCAGTGTGAGGCTAACGTGGCTCTTGAGCGTGATTCAGCTAAGGTGAGTCTAAGGAAATCACATAGCCGACGTGGTCAAGGAATGAACATGACGGCATCACCCATGAATAGGATCTTGACAAAAGATCTGCACGACACGCCGACAAAGTGCAGTTAACTCAGGCAGAGAGGTTTCCAGACCGTATCATCTCGTTTCGAGAAGACCAAGTCTACCCACCTCGATCATGTGACATGACTCCAAGTGACTTTTTTTGTGGGGTAACACGAAGTCACAAGTCTATAAGAACAATCCCACAAATGTGGCGGAACTCAAGCATGAAATTCAACGTGTCCTTGGCCCAATCGATGCAGATGTGTGTGATCGGGTTATGGTGAATTTCATGGACAGGGTGATTCCGTGTATGGCTAGTAGGGGAGGATATGTCCGATGTTGTTTATTTATTTATAAGAATGGGCGAATACAATTACAGAAAAATAGTGTTATGAAGAAAGTTTAGAGTCACTGGTAATATAAAAGAAACATAACTATGGTGAGGATTTGAAATTAGATGTAGGATTATAACTATAAAAATCGAGATGTGGGAAAAGACATAATTAACGACTTCAAAAATCTAATAGAACTGTTGAAAAGGTCTGAATCAGGGTGTAGATGAACGAGGCAGTTTGCTAAACGAGGAATGCGGCACAACGGGCGATCCTGAAGGTAATTTGAGGGGGCAAAACTCACGTAGAAGGGAGGAGAGCTGCGAGCGGAGGGACGAGGCTCAAGGAGGTCTATCTCCCCGTGTAATGCTGGCGAGTCTATTGCTCCATTCAACAGCTTGTGCAAAAATACCAGGTCTACCACACGTCGTCGGCTCTCTAAGGGCAGAATGTGACACACGGCCATCAGGGCAGCATAATCAACTTCATCCTGAGGGATCCCAAGCTTAAAGGCAATATACCGAAGAAATGTATGCTGGACCCGTTCCAGAGTATGCTTGTGGACTGCGTATGATGGTGACCATATGAGAGATGCATACTCCAATAGTGGCAGGAAATCAGTGCCTTCTACAGAACAGTGATGGCCTGATTTCACAAGTTGTTTTTCACGTTTAATCCTCAAGTCTCCTGAATCGAATAGTATGATTTTGTTTTAATTTTTTGTTGTTGTGAAAATAGATTAATTTTACAGCCTTTTCAAATATGGCATCCTTTTTGAAACACCCTGTATTAACAGGTGTCAGATGACCGAATGGTTACTATCGTGAGCAACTTGATAGATACAACTCACTCTCTCTTTCCAAAAAGTATACCGCCATAACTTCCAGACAGAAGTCGTACATACCTTATGTGAAGATTTTCAATCTCTTTCTATAATTTTTTTATACGTTTCAGGAATTCGTGCTGTTCATGAGTACAAAAGAAGTTGAAGAACTCTTCCCTGGGAATTCAAATTTGAAAGCCATGAATTGAAGAACATTCCGTTCCAAATTCAGCAGTAAGGGGTCCAGCCAATATCACCTGATTTGAAGGTGACCCATTTTCCAAAATCGTGCTGAGATTCATAAAAACAGTGATTGCTTTAACGTTAAGAAAATCTTTGCTGTTTCGTTCTTAAATACCTAGCTTGTAGAGAAATGTTATAATTTCGGCTCCTTAAGTCACATTACCTCTACAAAAAGTTATTACCTGCGGTATTTATAGTTGAGGTGCACAGGTCCTAAACATTTTTCATTTCACTCGAAACACAGAAGATATCTCGTGCTAAGAAGCAAACAATTTCAGCTCCCCGCTGCCGTTGAAACACTGCGTTTGTTACAAGAAAGACAGTTATGACCTCCTCCCCTCCAGCCAGAAAAAAGGAAAAGTGAAGAATTGAGGTTGAAGGCACAATAATTAGGTAGGTACTTGTCTCTTCATTCTCCCCAAAAAACATAAACCATTCATTTTTTGTTTTGTTTTTGTACACCGCGAAAGACAATTCCTTTTGAGCCTCCGAGCAAAGTGGATGGAGAGCCCGCGGAGATTGTATTGTATAATTCTTCGGTTCTTCTTGGTTGAAGGAACATCCCCGGTAGTAGGACAATAGCAAGAGCGCAGTAGGGGTGAAACTCGGCTGGGCGCCGCTTTTCAAGGTTTCTTTCTTGTGAAAAGGGAAGCACAAGCCTCCTTCCAGTGGTTTCTCGATAAAGGTCATGTCATCATCATTGTGTTTTCCTCACAATCGCTAACCGCCGACCAGGTTTTTACCGTAGGTATTTCTTTTTTCTTCTTTCTGTTGCGGTTTTCTTTCAACCTGTCAATGCGAGAGGCGGTAGAATTCACAGTTTTTTGTAACTTTTTTTTCCGTTAGAACCAATTTCAATAAGTTCTTTAAATGATAAAAAATTAAGACACTTTGACCGCCCTATCAAACTGTGTCCATTACAATGGGCCTTAGAAGATTCCTCAAGTTGAATTAAATGAATAAGTTCGGATAATGAACGAAGTAGTGTACTACACTGAATAATAACAGAAATGACATTATACAGGAGGAGCTTTTTTTCTGCTCCCTCCTATCTCCACACTTGTGACTTCACTAAGCGTCTCCTGTTTCTTGTAATAATACAGACGTTCTGTCTACCTTGATGGAACGGACTCGTTTTCTGTGGGTGAGCCTTTTTATTTATTCTCCCTAACACCTCTGGTTGGCCCATTGGCACTGATGCTCCCACATGGATGGATCTCTCCTTCGGACATCCATAATGTTTGGACTGAGCTAGAAGAAGAACGTCCTCACGCAGACGTTAGACGAACGGTTAGAGGGCAGGTAAAAATTCTGTGCCCTAAGACCTGCTACCCGGTCAGGCATCTACTAGGCTGTAGTTAGTCGGGAGCCCCAGTAGGTATTCTTAGCATTGAAGTCACCACCTACAATGAAGTTATTACCTAGGGTTCCGAAAAGACTACTGTAATCACTTTCTTTCAAGCTATGCCTGGGGGGACAATAAATTGCTGTGACTACAAATTGTTTGTTTTTTAAAGTAACACTCAACGTAGTTACTTGCATTTTTTCCTCCTTAATCCTTGTTTCTTCTTGATGTAGAATATTTGTTTTAATTAAGATTGCTGAGCCACCTCGGGCTTTATTGCTGGGGTGAGTTACGTGATATAGGGAAAATCCTCTTATTTTGAAAAAAGATGTACGGGTGAAATGAGTTTCCGAAATAAGAAGGATATCTATTTTGTTGGAATGAAGGAAAAGTTCTACATCTTTGGCTCGGTTTATGAGTCCGTTCGCATTCCATGTAGCTAACTATAGTTTGTTCCATCATATTATACCGTAATTAGATAGGTTTTTTTCTAATTTGCTCAATCTCTCAAAAAGCAGCTTGTTAGTGTATGTCTGCTCATATTTCTCCAAAATTTGGGTGAGCATTTTTTCAGTGCTAGGAGTTCCTCCTGCTACTTTAGCGTGAGTAATTTTAGGAGCCGCGCCTTTATTAGTTACTGCAGTGATCGAGGGCCGTCTGCTTGTATTTTGTAAGTCAAATGAAAAGCACCTCGTAAATCAGCGTTGAAAAATGATAAAAATAATGAAATTGACGTGTCATACCTTTGGGTTTGCTACCGTTTATGTATGCAACTTTGGTGAACCTGGTAACTGAAATGGTTGTTCGCGGCCGGGAAAATCGAATGAAGGGTGACAATTTCATAAAGTTATTTGTATAATCTGAATTTGTTATAAAAATGAGGCTTATTATAATAAATTAAAAAAAGTCTTTCAACGATTTTTTCCCAATTCTTCAACAAAATTTATGAAGAATACCTTTGGTCTGGATTTCTTATGCATTATAATGTAAAAATAAACTTCTCCTCGACGGTTCTACTGAACTATATGCAGGTATTGATAAATTTAACAGATAAAGAAGAAAGAAGTAAGAATATAGTCAATATTTCGGCTATTGCCTTTTTCAAAACTTTTAGGAGAAACGAGACTGATACAGCAGGTTGTTGTGGGATTGGTTGCTTGATTTCTTCGTTGATGCTTTTCAAAACCAACCGGCAACAATAATTGATCTTGGGGTTGTATCCATCTTTTCTCCTTGCCTCATCTCCCAGCACGTTGCACTTTATTGATTTAAATTGAGCCCAGGTGGTTTGTTGGTTCCCAAAATTCGTACGTGTGTCCTCTCCGATTGCTGAAGAAGCCGATTGTTGTTGCCGCGCTGTTGCCCCTCTCTACTAGCTTAACTCGCTCGCAATCCAGTTAAAAAACGCTCTAGATCATCTCGATTGCTACGAATTTGATGTCCCCTGATGGACAATAATCGAGGAACAGAGCGTTTTCTGTGTGTGTGTGTGTGGGGGGGGGGGGATAGCGGCTATCGTAATGCAAGTACAATTGTTGATTCGTAGGCTTGATATGTACTGCTGTCGACAAGCGTCAATCCACCATCATCATGTCCACATCGAAAAATGTGGCTCACGTCCTGGAATAGGATCACGTGAATTTCACTGAAAATTGCGAGTTGAGCTCCTGGAGGAAAATTATCAACTCATCTTCCTCATGGGGCCATGAATATGTCATCAATGAATCTTTTCCACAGGAGAGGAACTTTTTCTCTTGATGACAGCAAACGGCTTTCTAAATAGTCCATAAATAAATTGGCATGAGAGAGAGTCATGCGTGTACCCATCGCCGTTTTTCTTTTTTGTAGAAATACATTTCCACCAAATTTGAAAACATTCATTTTAGCACATATTCTGCAAGTTTCACTAGGAAACTAGTGGAGGGGGGGATCACATTTGATGGAACATTTGACTCTTTTAGAACATCGATGGAATGGTACGGATCTTTGATGTAGGATGGTTGCCCCTGCACAATAGGTTGGAGGTACGAATCTACTTAAGCAGATATCTGTTCCGTTAAACATCCAAAAATTGCAACTATTGGGCGGCCTGGAGGTGGTTGGTCTGGGAGAGAATAAGGCTTATGAATTCTAGGCAAGAGGTAGAAATCAGGTCATTGGGGCTCATCTGGAACTAAGTGGTCGATACCGTTTGAGCTTAGTCCTTCTTTCCTTCCATTCCGTTTAATCTCCGCAGGTTCACAGCCCATTCTTCAGTTGGATCACTATTCACCATTTCAAAAAACCTGGTATCACTCAACTGCCTCATTGCTTCGCTTTCATATTCCCCACTGTTCATGATCACCACTGTTGAGCCTTTATCGGCCGGCATGATCTTGATGGATGCGTCTGACTCTAAGGGTTTCAGTGCACAGTGTTCAGATTGAGAAAGGTTGTCCCGAGGCTTTAGAGAATTTAGAAATGTTGAACTCGACGTGCATTAGTTAGGAAATATACTGTTCAAGAGGGTGTGTTGCAGGTAGTTTAGCTTGGCTGTTGAGTTTTTGATCAAAATTTGAATTTGAACGGAGTTTGAATTTCTGTAGAGAAGGGTGAAAACGCTCAGTGGTATTTTGGTCTAACTCTGAGTTCGAGTTATTGTGCCAGTAATATTTCAATCTTAGACGCCAATAAAATTCTTTAATGTCTTCTTGAAGTTTCATATGATATGGTTATGGTGTTGGGGTGAACGTTAGTCCTTTTGTTAGCAAATTGGTTTCAATGTCATTTAGTGGGGATGAAAGCTTACATATATTTGAAGGGGGAGTTGGTGTACCAACATATTCCTCAGGACTTCCAATTTTTCCTACTCTAATATCCCATCTTACAGGGGTAACGACATGTTTAGCAATTGGTACACTTCCTTTATGGTTGCTTAATTTCTGTTGTGGAGCTATGTACTCTCTGTACCCCGGTGGTCTTTGAGAGATCCTTATTTGCATCGAATGGCCTCTCCGTAAATGTTCAAAATATAGAGCTGAGAGCTTTCTCAGATGGTTTAATCGAAAAACTTTCAAATTTCATTTGCATTTTTAGCGATCGCATTTGCTTTATTAGCCAAGCTTCTACTGACTAGCCTCACTACATTTAGTAATGGGATTAGTTGCTCATTCAAAAGTAATGTATCTTGTGATATTGGTGGACTAATTCAGCGTAATGATTTGATCATTGCCTGGAGAATGATGTGATGGCGTTTTGCATGGCATGAGGTGAAGCTTGAATTGGGAACTTCAAGGTCAGACCACGAGGTAAGATTCCGACTCTTAAACAACTTGAAATAAATTCAAGGAGAAGACCTTGCTTAGTCGGTGAGAAATTTGTACGATAGACCATTCAACATATATTTTTGTATTTGGGATCCATTATAAATATACTAAAGATCCCTTTTTTATAGAGAGAAGTGATTAACTTACAGCAACTCGGATGGTATCAATTATTGCATAGCCTTCCTATTGAAATCAATTAAAATCTGTCCAAAAACATACCCTTTTATTCCATAAGTTATTGATGTAGCATCCTTTTTTTACCCTTAAAAATTTCTGCTTGTTATTTATAGATAATAGTACTGAGATAAAAAAACCAAGAAATTTTAAGGGAGGTTAAGCAATTTTCCTTTGTTGATTAGAAAGGTTCATTGTAGCAAATGACAACCAAAGAAAAATGAAATCGTCTAAGGTAATCATTCATTCTTCTTCCGTACCATTTTCTGTATGATTACATAACTTCTCCGCAATCCCATGGGGGTGCGAAAATAAAAAAGGTGTGAGTCGAAGGTTCCCTTCGTCTCCAATTACAAGTTAGTGAGACACAATTGTCCCCTGGGGTCTGACGCACAGACAATGGAACTGACTGTCAGTTGGAAGATAAACTCGATTGGCAACAAAAACTTTGCAACGTCTTGAAACTACAATGTGATTTTCTCTTCAAACTAGCTCCCAAAATTATTGCAGATGACTCATACGTACTTAGGTACCTATTCACCTATTTCGGTTGTACTTAGACTTATTTTAATAATGAACTATTGTCATCAACAAACGAACACAATATTGTCCTTAAAAACACACACACATACTTTAAAACGCTGCAAGTCATTAAAGAAAGTTATATTATTTCTCTAATAGATACAGAAGCACCTATTTTTTTTGCTTGACTAAGTAAATCACAAATGAGCTACGATAACATAATCTAACGGTTTAGCTGACTTTCCCGACGGTAGGATTTGGGTCGTGTTATTGGAGTTTTGGCGATTCACTTATGGCTTAAACTCACCTTCATTATGTCATTTAAAACACTTAACCTACACGTCTAAAAAAATATAAGTAAATAAAAAGTAAAAAATAAAGTGATGCTATTTTTAACTAATTTTTTTAAAATTATACAATTTTAAAATAAGATAATTTCTCAACAATTACATTACATAAATACTGCTCAAGACAGTTTCACATCCTGCTACACGTTTTCTACAAGGCAGGTAAAAATTTGTTTTTCGTAAAATTATTTTTATTTTTTGTACTTTATCTAAACTCGATTTATGGTGCCTCTATACCTTGTAATGTAATGTATATTGCAATTTTATTCTAGTTGATTTAAAAGAGCTCCATTTCAGCAACGTAGATTTATTAGGGAAGAAATTAGCAGCAAGGTCTCCTCAGCTGAGCAGTCCGTCTCCATGCAGTTTCATATAAGCCTCCTTCCCATTATGACTTGGAATAATATATTTTGGTTATTTCAATTAAAATGAGTGTGAAGTTACCTTACTGTTTTCAGCTGACTTTGTCAACAATCACGTCTGCTCTTCAAAATGGTTATTTTTTCTAGCTTAAACTTCTGGGTAGGCATTACCCAACATGATAAATCCACAGCTTAATATATCCACACAATTATAAATTTTCATTGTTCCAGGAATTTTCGTGCACTCAAGTTCGAAACTCAGTGCGTTGTCCGGAGCTTTCCCTCCAAATTAGGTTTTCCGTCCTGGTGAAACTTCCAAACGCGCGGGCCGATCACGCGAAACTTGTTACCTAAGTTCCGGGAAGGGTCAGAATCTCGCTGCGTCTGTGGGCTGTAAAAGGCCCACATCTACTACAAACGACGAAAAAGCACTGGAATTTCGTTATTTCTATTTTATACTATTCAGCGCAAGTACTTCATCGGGAATAACCACCGTAGCAATCCAATAATAACAACAAACCTGAACTTTTTAAACAAACAACGTTACTTTAGGAGATGAGTAACGAATGTCGATGATTCAATTACAATAATACTTATAGACTCTAATGCTCCAAAATTTACAGCATGTTCGGGAAATTAAAAGCAAGTTATTGGAAGCCTTAGGATTTGAAACTTCACTGTAATTAGGCCAAAAACCTTTCGAAAAATAGATTGGGTCTAAGTAAAACTTTGCAACTTTGTTCATGAGTTCATTGTAGATGATCCACATGATGATGTCCCACGAACTCTTGCTGCACTGTCATTATAAATGGCTTGCAAGAAGAGGACATTCCAGAAAGTTTTATGTTCTCCAGTGTTTCAGGATTATCAATATAACGCATAATTGAATAGTACCTAGTGAAGGGTGATGATCTTTGAAACTATGCATGCACAGTTTTACTCCCTTAGGACCTAAACTTTGGGTACAGATACTGCATTCGCAAGAGGCGTGTATACGGTGGATTTGGACAACTTTCAAATTTCGGCCACAGCAACAAACCTAACATCAGTGCATGTTGAGGAGTATGGCAGCTCTGTTGAAACCTTGACATGCCTATTAAGCAGCCCTTCGTAATGATGTTGAATATTGCACTACTGTAAATTAATCGCAAACGGCAGCTTCTAAATCTCTAGAATAACACAATTTCCATCAATTACAGAAGCTATTCCGATCAATTCAAAAGGCACCACTATTGGGGAACTGGAAAAGCACTATTGGGAACGGATGCGAAATGTGAATAAGTCACGATTGGGAACACCATTTAAAGGACAGAAGTGAGTGTAGATGTACATGTAACGATGTATTTCGTACATACGGTCAGCCGTTATGAGGGAAGTTTATATATGACTCGTCCGGAGGAGATAAACTGTCGTAGGACTTGCTGAAGGATCAATTTTCACGTAGAATTAACATTTAAATGCGTAAATGGAGTACAGTTAATAGAAAAATTTGGGGGCTCGAGAGAAGGTTCCGTCCGCAAAAACATGCTCGGCGTTTGCTAGAAGCTGTAGGTTGGCCGGTGTAGTAAAAATTGACAAGTCAGATTCTGATTGCTTATAGCAAAATCGTTTTGTTTCCGACTGTGGTAGTTCGAATAGCTGCAAAAGTGCCTCTTCGTACATCTTACATACTTCTCCGGATGAGCCTCATAGATGGGGTTTTTCCAGCTAACTTTGAATCAGTTTGTTCGGTTTCGTTCATGTTTCTTTGGAGGCTTTCTTCTTCAAGCAGCTCTGCAACTCTTTTGATTTTCCGCTCACTTAGGCCGGTTCGATTGCGGTCATTCCTCGTCGATATGAGGTTACTGTTCGTACTGACCGAGCATTTACGATTTGTACACCTGAATGCCTCTTCACCTGAATCACAAACTCGTCATTTCGGAAGCTTATACAAATCAGTTCCTTCTTCCACTACGATAGCTGTGTTTCCCCTTTCGGTCGTAATTACCTCACGTATTTCCATATTTATCCGTATCTCGAAGTGAATTAAACGATATTTGTGATCATCAGGGCGGCTTGGTACGAGGGTCAAAAAACAGGTAGTATATAGTGAAACAAACAACGAGGCTTCTGTGCTCAATTGAGCGTTGTATCGCTAACCCAATCGTGACTATTCTATGTTTCAATAGGGACTCTCGCCCCCAATGGCCCTATCGTGTTCTCCTCATACTTAACAATTGCGAACTCAAACTAGCTCTTGAAACTAGGATGTTCGATGGCAACTCATTCTAGCACCAACATAAGGGACTAAACAGTCTAGAGAGGAAAGTAGATGAATGTTTCTATGTGAGATATATTCTGACAATAGAGATCGTGCGGAGACAATTTTGGAAGTAGATATATTTATGTGATTTTTAACGGAGCCAACTTCAAAAGGTTATACCTACGAGTAAAATTGGTAAATTAGAACCCTAGTAAGATTTTGGAAGGATATAATGAGCTGTGAACCGTGGGCCAGCATCAAACCATGGACATTATGTTCATTCTATGAAGCTATCTTAAATCTAGTAGGAGGTAGGAAAATTTGCGGTCTACAGTGATTACTATGATTTAGCGTTTCATCATAAACCAAAACTGCTTGGCTTATTGCTCGGTAATAATGATGGTCAAATATCATTATCTGTGAATAAGGAGCCGCGTTTTTCAGTTCGTTTTCCCCTTTTTAAATAATAATGTCACAGTTCCACAGCGAGTCCGTAAATCCCCCTGAAAACTTTTTCGGGAGAGGAGGAGGAGCAAGAGAGAGGGAAAGGTTGAAGAAGCAATGTTAAGCAAATGCTGGAGGTTTCGCGGCTTAATGCTTAGTAAGCAAAGAGCACAAGGGGAAAATCAGGTATCCGGAACCAACTTAATTTCATGGTTGGGAAACACTTTTATCATGGTCATAAAAACAGCTGTTCAACCTCCTTCCACCAGACCTCGTAAGCCCTCTCTAACCCCCCATCGCACCACCTTTGCCCATTTTCCCATCGAGCCACCAGCCTCAACGACCCCCTCATTTCACCCCTCTACCCTGGGCCAATGTTCGAACCCAACTCTCCCAAGATAAATGCTTGTAATTGACTCTGGAGGCCCTTCCACTTGCTCGAGCTACATAAAATTTATCATTCCCCTCCCCCTCCCCTCCCTCTTCCCTCTTCTTCACCACCGTGCTCGCCTCTCGGGAAAAAATCCGGATCAGATTCAAATTAGAGTGGTGAACGAAAATTGAATGGCATTAAATGAAACGAATCCTTTTAGGATTTTGGCAAATACGCCGTGAATGGCATTTCATTCAGATTGCTGAGTAACTAGAGTTATTCCAAGGCTCTAACATTAATTCACGTCACATTTTGCATTACGAAATTGGAAGCAATGATCTTTCACTTTATTCGCTCACTTGGATGGATCGTGTATTCCATGTCTGGACAAATTGACGGCATGTGAATAATGTAGACGAGATTTAAGCCTCAAGATAGAATTTTAAATGGCGTGATAAGTTGCGAAATTGATGGAACGCATAGCAACCCCAGAGAGACAACCAAAAATATTCTGTCTTCCATCAGAAGCATTCCTTTAAAATGATCGTACTTTCATTAATGAACATCCGAACACAAAGAAAGCGACAAGGACAAATCACAAAAAAAGACAGGTTCAATTAGAGTCGCTACAGGGAAGTTACTTAAAAGAAACACAAAACTCCTGTATAAACTTCAAATAATATCGCAGAAGGACTACCTTCTTATCAACACTTGAAAACCGGTAGTGAGTAAACATGCAGAAATCAAGACAGCTCCAAACGACAAAACCTACAATAATCAAACTACTGATGGTTGTACTACATAAAGATTACGGCAATGGATAGATCCGCAATTCCTTTCAAACAACATCCCCTGTAATCCATACACCCACCATCATCAGTAACTTATTATAGCTATAACCAAAAATTGAGTGCATGGATTGTAATAGTTCTTGACTCATAACTTTCGAAAGAACGGCGGACTATCGAATCGCAGATCAACCTTCCGACACAACTCGCCCGACATTCTTCAAGGTAAGACTCGTTTTTGTATCTTCTTGTGTCTAACTGAATTTTATCCAACAAATCTGGACCCCAGATAAATCATGTAATACCTCTTTGTTGCACCGTTAAAGAAGTTTGTAATCAATTTCCAAATGACAAAATTTTGTATTGCATTTCACTGCTCTTTATCATGATAAATTCAAATATTTGATACAGAGAAAGAAGAATCCCTTCAGGCGTTTAGTTTTGCTCACATACAGAGGCTATTTTACGGTTCATTACACAAATAATTCCTTAAGTTAAATTGTTATTATGCACTTGTATTTCAGCACAAAACTTTACTACGAACCAATAGAAGAGAAGGTTCAATCACAAAAGAAACGTGCAGAGGTCGAGCGGATAACCTTAGGTGAAAGGAGTTTGCATGTGTTTGGAAACAAACGATCTAGTTCAAGATTTATGAGGAGAAGAAGTCAAATTGACAGTTTGGTTTGTATTTGGCAACCAAAAAGGTTGAGCATTTTGGGAACGACATGGCGTATTTGATGACAAATCTAAAATGGCAAACAATTATAGATCGGGTGGACGATTCCGATAACTGACGATAAAGACTGACGTGTCTTTGTGACGAACACACAGGACCAGAGATTCGTACGTTAGCTCATCATCGCTACAACTGAAGAATAAGTTACAAAGGATCGCTCCAAAGTATTGCAAATTGTTTACAGTACACCATGGACGAGAAGACAATAAACAGTTACAACAGGCGTAAAGTAGTTCTAACAGCATGAAAACTTCAGTAAAACGACAATTAGAGAACACCTGTTTGAAACAACTTGAGTCATAAAAAACTAGCTTCATCTAGAAAAAAGAAAAAAAAATTTCGGTTACAAATGTAAGATTTTAACTAATTTGAACTCTAAGATGAAAAATTGATTTGGATAAATTAACTAAACGTAAATAAAAGCTTCATGGCTAAGGCTATTGAAACGAAAGATTGATTTTTAAATTTTGATGATTTTTTCTGGGGAGGTGATGTTTGGGCTGTTGATGATGTCCAATTAATTTCAATTTAATTGTTATCTAAGCTTTAATGAAATTTTCATCATTATTTGCTTAATGCTGTTAATTTATCCCACTTGCGAAAAATACAGATTTAACATTATGATGACCGATCGAGTATTATCCCCTCTTTATCCGGGCAGACATGCTATGCGACATGATATCCGAGCAGACGTGAAATAGTTAGCGTTAACCGATAAAGTTCCTAGCGGTTCCATCATAACTGAAAATAATGTAGCCATTTTTCATCCTTCACCCGGAAAATTCCCTGATTGGTCTAGATAACGTTAGGATAGGTTTTAGAACCGATGCTTAGAGCTGCTCTTTAGGAATCTTATCCCAGTTTTAGTATCCGATTTAGGCTTTGACGGGGTCTTTACGGCCGGCGCAGGTTACAGTGTAATAAATACGCCCCCTAATTTGTTCCAGCGCCCTTCCCGCTGAACTTTTAATTGAAATCCGATCATCAAGAGAGGCTTTTATGGTTGAAACTCCTCTCTCATTTTCCATCGAGTTAAGCCCCATTCAAGATGAAATTACAACGATCCGCCTCTGTTTTTGCCGGTCGGAAAAATTTACTTTTGCAAACGACTTCAAAAACCTTTTCGATGCTGAATTCATGCGTTTCACCAACTTTGAAAGAGAGAACCGGCGGGAGGTTGGTACTTAAAGAGATTGTAGTCGTACATCTATTGAAATTCTCACCGTACATATTCCGGGAGCTACGATATGAAATGACGGGATTGTCTTTTGCAATTCATTATTCATGAAAAAATAATGTAAAAGAGGTAAAAATACGCACAGCTTTATCTTGAAACAATGATAAATGGGTGGAATAAAATGAAAATTATATTTTTTCTCTAAAATCTAGAAAAGAAAAACTTCTACTGCAGGACACTTCCATAAAAGCGTGGTCGGCGAAATGTAGTTCTAACAATTAGAATCGAAACTGAAGCGAACCAAATCACTAGAGACTCAGTTGTGGAAACCCATTTCAATGAAGAAAATGGAAGATAATGATGGATGTGATTTATTTCCACGAATTGAAGAGCTACAATTCTAAATCGAGTTCGGTTGTTTTGTACTCATCAGTGAAAAACAATTGAAAATACATTAGAGAGGATGCTGCTTGAATAGAGAGCGATGAATGGGAGCTTGAACCCAACGGTCAATAGGAAGGACATTTTTAAATTGAAATATTTAAATACAAATACACGTGGGTGTAATACATGCTCCTGAGTACCGCATTGTAGTCCTAAGACTAAATAAGACTTGCTAACTGGAATGCTATTTACAGAATAGAAAACGTGATTTTCCCTTTAATGGGCCTGCAACATGAGAAGCTCGAGTTTGAGCGCTGCACGTAAACACCTATGTGAATGACAGTTATTGGTTGTTCATTTGCAGTAGGTAACAGTTTTTTGTTTATTTATCCGTTTTCATTGTTTGCCTGTGTTTTTTATCATTCAAATTCAAATATCCAATCATCGACAGCAATAATGAAATCACATGCACATGTTTTACAAAAGGAAGCAAAGTAATTTTACAATTTCCAATTTTCACAATTTTGTACGTATGTTTAAAATAATCAGAAGTAAATAACGTATCTCGCCGAAGAGTAAGTTCAATAACTCGTGCTCTTCGGGGGAGTTCAAATAACAACGAAAAATAATTTTAAAAAAAAAAAAAAAAAAAAAAGAGCAAATTGCCACTTTTTATGGATAAAATGTATAATAATCATAAATTGAATCAAAATTACTTCGTGTATGTATAAAATGATGAAAATAAATGAAGAATTGTTTTACTCGGGTCATATGGGTCCAAAATAAGTGCAAAAATTCTTTTTTAATTGACAATAAATTGCGAAAAAGAAACATATTGATGCCTTTTTCAAAAAAAAAAAAAAAAAAAAAAAATGTAAGGCTTGAACATAAGCATTTATTCCGAAAAATTCAGTCTTGACAATTGGTAATTTTATCGGTAAGGAACCATAGTTTCGACTGCAAGCCGAAGAGCAATGATGTTTCCTCCTAACCCCAGATTGAAATAAAAAAATTTCGATACATATTTCACTGTAAATTGAACGTAAAGAAGGGATGTTGGGCACCTCATATGTTTATTCAAAGTCATTTTCAAAATACGGTTCTGGAATAGGTACTTGTTTTTTTTTCAATCAGCGATTTATGTGCACCACCTCACAAAATAATGCCGTATTTGATAATGGAGAATAATAATCCAAAATGAACGGTTCTAATATGTTTCCGAAGTAAAAAGCGACGAGTTTCGTTAAAAACAAAATAATTTACGCATTCTAGTAATCGAACAATCGATGTGTTCCGAAAATTTCGTACGGTTACCGACAGCAGCCCCCTCAATATTTACAATGTTCGTCAAACTGGAAGGAAGTGCAACCGCAGTTTGAGATATTAGTGAAACAGGCTGACCAGGTTATGGATTGATGGGGTAGGGGAAAATTTAACGTATGAAGTTCACGTTTTTTATTGTTGAAATAGTGCGAATGTATGAGGTACGCAAAATGACAGCGCTTCCTCACAAACACTAATGTCGCCAATGAGGCGGTAATTGCGCCAGCTGCGAGCTTAATCGTATAATTTAAAATATTTGTTAAATATTATTTAACATTAGTATTAACTAATTCTTTAAATTAATTACATCGGTCACATCGCCAAACGCCAAACCTAATATCAAGATATAGGAAGTGTCGAAGTAACACAGTGGTAAATTGATACTTGAAAGAAATCTCTTCAAAGAATCAAAAAAGCCCACTTTACTACTAGCTCGACCTCGAGAACCAATTAACTTGACAGCAGGAAAATAACGTGGTGAACATAGTGAACATTTTTTTGCAACCAAAGGAATACATACATCTACCTTGTCTTTTCTAAGCCCATTAAACGTCGACGGCCGGTTTTCGAAACAGCAAATCCTCATGATTGTCGTATGAATAGAAGTCGGACGGCGCTAAGGTTATACAGTACCCGCACGACCGTCCGGTCGTGATGGTACTGTAGCTCTTGCTCCTTCAATCCCATGGAATGAGGATGATCCCGTAGAAACAGGATTTTCCGAAGAAAAACGTACAGAGGTTTTATATCAACAGTTTTTTTTTTGGGTCGCTGAATCCGATTTTCAGGTTCGCCTCCTAGCCAAAAGTTAGCTGACTTCAAGAAACGCAAAAAAACATGAATCACTCAGGGATTTTTTCAGTTTTTCAAATTTATCTAGAAAACGGTACGTTTCAGCGAAAATACTACCATGTACGAATCTAAAGTAGGCCGCATTTTCTACAAGATTAAATCATCAAGTTTTTTCTATGCCAAAACTCTATTATTGTTCCATGCCAAAACGCTATTATTGTTTTTTGCACCATCTGATTCACGGGTGCAGTGTGGAACACCAGTGATTAGTTCTGAGATACGGTCTGGATACGGATTTGGATAAATTCGACGTGAGTCTATTAGGAGAGAAAGAGGGTATTTTCAAATGCCATTGTTTCAGTCAGCAGTTCCTGTCCATCTTGAAGAATGAAATCAACTGACTGAGGTATTCAAAATGACAGTACTTACTCACAAGCGCTAATGACGCGGTAACTGCGCCAACTGCGAGCATGAAAATTTCTTTTTCATGAAGAGGAAACTGTATATTTAACATTAGTGTAAACTAATTCTTTAAATTTATTTAATCGTCAGGTAATCACCGAATCCAGGGATGATCACAGGCTTCGCCACTGATTATAATGATTCTTTTATTAATAATATCCATTTTTGTTAGTGATTGACGAAGTTGGTAGGGCAGAGAAAGAACAGTAGCGCAAAAAGGGGCAACGCAGGGTACCGACAAGGAAAAATCATGTTCAAGATATTTTCTTCTGCGTAACATCGCTTCCAGTGGTGGAACTTGTTACTTCGGAGCCCTATTGATCGAATAATCCATAGGTTGGCAGGAAGGAGGGAGTCGGAGTACCAACAGTATTAAAAAAAAATTATTTGTATGGGACAGTGTATTTAATTAACAAAACTAACTATCCGACGTGATGCAAATAAGGTTTCATAGTTACCACAACAATCGATGTACCCTCGAGCAAAGTTTAGTTTGAGTTGCACACTCACATCATAGCGGTTTCAAGATTATGGCGCCACAGTTGCGCCCCTTTGCATTCTTAATCCTGTTGAGGTGAAACCCTCTTTTACTAAGCCTATTGTTTGAATAGATAACGGCATCTCCTTTATCAAGTTTTGCGAACAGGGGGACCCGTATTCTCTGCCCTGCCGCTGCGCAAATAGATGTATAAATGCCACGTTGGTAAACACAAGTTGCTAAACACCTCAAGAGATGAGCATCTCTTTAGCAAATATTGAATATTCAGCTGGAAACAGGGGTGAGTGCTCCCGCAAAAGCTTCGCTATTAAACCCGGAATTATAATGCGTGGCCTCGTATGTTTGATACGTACATCTAGTTTCAATCCACAAAGAGGGGTTGTGCGAGGTGAGAAGTGTAACTTTGGTTAAGTCTAATGTGCACAAACTACTGGCCAAGAATCTGAATGGAGTACCTCTTATCTGCAACAAGAATGGAAGTTGTAGAGGAGTGGTTTCCAACATCAATTATTCATGAATGAATTGAACATGAATGCAACATTTATTGGGTCTATAAAATAAATCAAAGCAGTAATATGTGACGTACATATACTTAGCTTATAATGAAATATTTTATTATGTGGAAGATATGCCCCTGGAACAGAGAAGGGGCCTATGGTTCCAAATAGCTCCAAGCAAAGCTCACAAGGTGTTACCATCACAGAGTGGATGAACTCTAACTTTGAAAATCGGTAAGAAATGTGTTCGTTTCTCCATCACCATACAAAAATGAAAAATGCCCCTTGACGTTTCTTATGAAATGATGAACCAATAGGTAGATGAATATTATCCATACTCCTCATCCTATCCTACTCTCTCATTTATCTAATTTTGTTAAGCTGATGCGCTTGTGGTTCACTTTTAGGTGGATCAGCCAAAGTGGACCAATGCGGTAACCACACGCAGTCCTAACCTCACACCCTTGGATTTCTACTTCTGGGGAAACTTGAAATTCGAGGTGTATGAGGTCAGAGTTAACCTGTTAGTGAACCGAATTCTGAAGTATGGGGATGTTGAAACGAAGACATTTGTTACCGATTCTCAAAGTTGGAGATCTTCCACTCTGTGACGGTGCGACCTTGTTAGCTGGGTACCCATCCATTTGGAACCATAGACCCCTTCTCTGTTCCAGGGCATATCTTCCAGATAATAAAATATTTCATCGTCCAGGAGCTGCAATAACAAATCCGTAACAAGTCCAGAAATCAAAAACACCCCCAAATCATTAGAATTTTGAAATTTTGATATCAGCCACTAATACTCACCATGAGGTGATATGATCAGCCAGAACCACCGTGACCTTCATTGTGCGGTCGACTCCATTGACAGACGAGCGACCCTGTGCATCCACGAGAACGGGGTATATTTTGAATGATTCGTGTGAATTAAAAACAAAACCGAAACCAAACGTGCTGGTGCAAACGTTGTGGTTAAAACCAAAAGTGCCTGAAAACATTCGTTTTTTTTTGCATAAAATCTCAATTTTCTCAAAAAAGTCCCCTCTAAAGAATAAAAACTAATTATACCATTGGAAAGCTGAGACTTTACGCATTTTTCAGGCTTATAGGCTCAAGTGAATCATTCAAATTAAGGGGGACTAATGATTCATTAGAAAAATTGTTACTTCAAAATTTGACAAAATTTACTTTTCAGGTCCATTTTTCACCCTTTAGCTTTCTTTAAAAAATTACTGTTAAAGACTGAAACAATGGAAAGTTCAATTCTCTTTCCAACGGCATCCTTAGTTTTGCAAATACTTTGAAAACGTCAGAGTTACGGCCGTTTTAGTGACGTAAGGTCGAAAACACGCAAAAATCTTAAAAGTGAAATAACTCGAAAACGAAGCCTCTAGAAAAAGTGACACTACTTGTTGGAAACTAGTTGTAGAACACGTGTACGAATTTTGTTGGATCATACGCTGGACACCCTGTATTGTATTCTGTTCATCTCAAACAAGATCGATATCAACGCTGTAGATTTAGGAAAGAAATGAGTCACAAGGATCAACGTGATCAGTGTGCCATAATTTGTATTTGTATTCTTGCTTCAGCTAACACTACAACTACAAACGGACGGTAGCAGGCATTGAAAAACGGTACTTCACGGAGTTTAGCCATCTTGTTAGCGGAGCTGACCATTCGACAAATTTGATTGATAATTCGCAGGTTCAGCTGTGAGGTCACGTATTTGGCAATCATACCTCATATGCACGGCAATTAGTATCATAGATGTGTTGATCGGGGAAACTACTTAGTCAGACACTACCATGACTCCAACCAGGCGGTTCATAGTAGGCTTGGTTGCCAAACACTTGAACTTGATGAAAAATTAGAAATTTTCGTAGGGATCCTATACTTTGGTTCTTCATTCTAGACACTTAGTACTCCATGAATCGAAATGGGTTAGGCTAAAAATGGGCAGAAACCTGACGAAAAGACATACCTAAGAAATTGGTACTAAATTGTATAAACTTTTATTTTGTAGCGTTTTCTCTTGTAAGAGAAAGATTAAGGAATATATGATAAATAAAAATTGAGAGGAAGTGCGGAGTCCTATCGTTATTATTATCTGGACTCGCATTTTCAAAAACAGGGCTCTCTTCTTCTTGATGTACCAACAAAATTAATCACCGATGATTTATTTAAAAATAGAAACTCATACTATTGTTGAATATTTTACCTAATTTTTATTAAAACTAAAATCGATTAAAAAAGGCAACAATTACAAAAATTCAATACCTTTGTCTGAATGAAGGAATGCTATTTATAACAAGTTTATTCTCAATAAAATTGAGGGTTAAAAAGATTGTGCTCAAATTCAACTCTAACATGAATCCGTACTATAATTTCGAAAAATTCGCTCAATCTGCATGATTTAGGTTTTTAAACCTAATCTTAGTGTATAATGAGTTCCCGTGGAATCAGAATACAGAGTGTTAACCTTGAGTTCCTGCCACAGGCCAGGTATCGAGTGTACAACTATTGCAACAAGAGTTGCCCCCCTAACATTTGAAAATCTGGCTTAGTTTACGACACACACCATCCACACTAAAAAGCTTCGTCAGTTATACGATGACTCGTATGACTTTTTCCTGTTTTCGACTTTAACACACAAAAATTATTATAACCCTCTAATTGAAGGGAAAACTTCAAATTTAATTAAGCCGTTGGAAAGAGCACTTAATTTCCTATTACCATGATGAAAAAAAAAGGTATTATGAACAAGCCAAACGAATGAAAAATGAAATTGAAGAGGAAATTTGGTCAAATTTAGAAAATCTACACTTTTTAATCGCTCATAGGTCCTTCTAGTCCTTTAATTTTAGCCTGGAGTTTTACAATATGCCCCACAATTCAGCTTTTCAACGGTGCTCGAAGTTAGTGGAGGAATAGAAGTTTGAATGCGGAAAAACATGGGTTTTTAAGGTGAAACAAATATTTTTTCGCCCTAAATCGACCAGGAAAAATATAAAAAAAGATGAATAATAAGAAAAAAATATAATAAAATAACAGTTTGTTATTGAATTTTATGAATCCTTATACGAACAATTTTATGAACATTCTCGGGTATCCTCGCTTACCAAATAAGGGTTTTCCAAACCCTCTCCCCTGGTCGAAAGTTCTGAATCAACAGTTAATTAAATTAATTCGATACTTTTCGCTCACAACTTTCGCCCAGGAGAAAAGGGTTGAAAATCCCTTGTTTATTGAGGCTGGACGAGGGAGAGGGCCAACAAAAGGCAATGAAATCCGATGCCAACTGATTTTGTTGGCAAGTCGATTTCTGTGAAAACCCCACCCTAAACCAACCCCAACCGGTAGATTTTTTTTTCACCCTAAAAACCCACGTTTTCCACGTTCGAACCTCAATTTTTCCACTAACTTCAAGCGTAAAATATTTTGCGACTATACCGTTAGAAAGCTGAGATTCTTGCTCATATTTTGGGACCGCAAGTTGAAATTGATCTTGGGATCACCAAACTTGAAGAAAAGTGGGTTTCCATCTAAGACATAGAAAATTGATCGATCTTTCTAACGGCTTAATCCAAGGCTTAATCAATTTGGAGTTACTCATCAATCAAGAGAGTTATGAGCGGTTCAGTGCGTTAATTTCGAAAACACGAAAAAAAAAATTCGTAACTCAAAAACTAAGCGAGATTTAAAAAAAATGTTTGAGAGCAACTTTTATTGATTTTTTTTTAACGAAAAGTTCCCTCGAAACTCCCTGTATGTTTTTCAGGGTTCTTGCACTTGAAGTAAAAAACGCTTCCAATTTAACACGTGGGTTAGTTTTTGAATAAGAATTGATTGTTCATGTCACTGTGAGGATGGTGAGGTAATTTTTAGGTTCAGATATTGCGATTATGGGAAACGATTACAGAGGCTTATTATAGAAAATAGTTTACCAAAAATGTTCCGGCTAAACTACCGTAACCACCGATCGCAACCCAAGAGACGATTTTTAAAATGTTTTTCCTGAACATATACCACGTTTTGTGGCATAAAACTCCAAATTTTTCCGCCTAAAAACAATTTTTTTCAACTTGCGACCACGTTGAATTTCCTATACGCCTAATGTGTTTTCAAAATCGCTAACATTTTTAAATCGCTGAAAATTATTTTTCCCAAAAACATGAAGGAAGGCGTTGAAGCTCTGGGAAACTTTCACATTTAATCAGCTCCCTAGTGGTAGGATCGATTTTGCGAGTCCGTATCAATT
The DNA here is from genome assembly GCA_031894815.1 of Creontiades dilutus. Lineage (NCBI taxonomy): Eukaryota > Metazoa > Arthropoda > Insecta > Hemiptera > Miridae > Creontiades > Creontiades dilutus. The sequence goes on along the minus strand of JAVIWC010005349.1, from coordinate 94,372 downwards.
TTACGGAAAATTAAAGTTTGCGGGCAAAAATACTTCAGGCGTACGGAATAAGTATCTTGCGACGAAGTTGTGGAATGCCATTTCAATAAAATTGGAGCAAGATAGAACGTTGTCTACATTTCGACGAAAATAGTTAATTACACAGTTAAATCGGTTTAGACGGTTAGGTCATCAGTAACAATCATGAATTGAAAGTACATCATAGATAACACATCTTATTTAGGCCCAGATGAGAGAAGATTGAATCCTACTGAATCAGGGAAGCGAAAGGGACGGGGAAGATCAACCAATGCCACTTGAGGCCTACAAAGTTACTCCGTTTTTATTTTTACTTTAGGCATTTCAAGTACTAGTAGTTGAGCGCCTACTGTTTTATTGTGGTACGTATATGTTAGTTATGAATGTTTCGAACGGTTTATATATCATTCGACAATTCAGGAAACATTTTCTGGACTTAATAATTTTCCCAAACTGTAATGTTCGAAATTGCGCTCCTTTTAGGATATACTTTATCTCTGGGGTTTCTCGTTAGCTGTTCTTTAACTTGCCGAACGTTTTTTCACCTTTAACTGAAAATTCTCAATGGCTAAACTAATTAACTACAAAGCACTACAGGCCGATGTGGCCCTTGGCTTCCCAAACACCTATCCGCCACCGGGTGCGGTCATCCGCTTGTGAATACGCATCCCCACCATTCGGAGGTCCGTGAAGGCCTCATAACCGGGGAAAGATCCCTAAGATAAAAAGTCTTACAGACCTATATCTCTGCTACCTGTAATATCAAAGCTTTTCGAGGGACTACTTATTCGAAGACTGAAAGATATTGTCCAAAAGAAAGAATTAATTCCGGATCACCAGTTTGGATTGAGAGAAAAACACTCCACCATTGATCAAGTTCATCGTTCAACTGCAATTACAGGAAATAGCTTGGAAATAAAACAAGTCTGCGCAACCTCCTTCCTGGATGTTTTCCAAGCTTTTGATAAAGTCTGCCATCAACGACTTGAGTACAAACTCGAAAGAGACTTACCAAAAGAATTTTACTTAATCTTGAAATCTTACCTAGCTGAAAGACATTTCAGGGTGAAACATGAGGGAGAGCATTCCAGTCTCAGGAAGATAAGGGCAGGTGTCCCGCAAGGTAGCGTGCTTGGCCCTTTGCTCTATCTTCTGTATACACGTGATATACCTACCAATAACGACACAATAGTGGCAACTTTCGCCGATGATACAGCACTTCTAGCAGTAGGAGATACAGTAGAGGATACAACTAGGAAACTACAGGAGACTATTAATAACGTCAGTACTTGGACAAAGAAGTGGCGCCTCAAGCTCAATGAGCAGAAATCGGCTCACATCAATTTCACGAACAAGCATATAACTAAAATACCAGTTCTACTAAACGGAAGAGAAATCCCTTTTGCCAATACAGCAAAGTATCTTGGGATGACTCTTGATGCAAAACTGAGATGGAAAGAGCATGTCATTACAAAAAAAGAAGAATTAAACATCAAGTTCCGAAAAATGTATTGATTGCTTGGAAGATACTCCAAACTATCCCTACATAACAAATTGCTTCTCTACAAGCAAATTCTAAAACCAGTTTTTACATATGGAATTCAACTCTGGGGCTGTACAAAAAAGACCAACATAAAAATAATCCAAACATTTCAAAACAAGGTACTAAGGAGTATTGTCAACGCTCCTTGGTACGTACGTAATGACGACCTCCATCGGGACCTCAAGATAAAACCTGTCAGTAAGGTGATCAAACTATTTGCCGCTAAACACGAGCAGAGGCTTCATCAACATATGAAAATAAAAGCTCTACGATCATTAGACAACAGCAATGTCATCCGACGTCTGGATAGAACAAAACCTCTCGACCTTGTGGCGTGACAATGTGACAAGTGTTTGAAGTGATCATAGAGAGTAGTTGCCATTGGGCTATTACCTCTACAAACTGTAGTTACTGGATTCATGTAAATTAACTTGATGAGCTATGCTCAGTTGTTATCTTATGTTTCTAATAAAGAAATTTTTCGAACCTGATGAAGCCAGCGATTCCGAGGACAACCTATTCGTCTTATAAGTACTAAACGTCAGTACTTGAGTGAGTCAGTAATTATGCATAGGGCGGGTCGGAAGTCTAAAGCTTAATCCGAAAACGTGATCAGAAGTTTAAAAAAGTCGTTTCCAGGCTGAGAAATGTGGGTTTTTATGATTCGGAACTTGGCTTTCTTGAAAAAACCTTCAAAAACACAAAAAAATCGGCAATCAGATAAATAACTGCGGTTGGAGGAGTTTTGCTACATTTTCGGTTTAGTTTTACCTAACAATATTTTACATCAAAAGCGGGACAGCGTGAGTAGATCCGTGAAATAATGAGTTAACAAGGGAACACGATGAGAATAAATTAAATTTTCTGCTGTATAACCATGACGAACAACCGAAGGTGGATTTTGATGATATATTGCCTCTCTATCTAAGCAGTAATGGAAAAAACGCTCCTTCAAAAGTCAAAGTTATTGCTGATAAAAGAGCAAAAAATGGCCAATATAAGATTAAACGAAATGAAGAGATATTGAAGTAGAGAGGAAAAGTTCATATTGCTTCATTAATCGAAATAAACTAAGATGGATAACGGAAAGGATGGTAATTGTGGGCAAGCGACAAAGGGGGGTGGGGGGATCTCTTGAATATTCGTAAACACTAATGAAGAGGTGAAGGAGGGAAGGCAGATACTCAGAAATCAGCTCGGCGGTACCCCTCTTCATCTCAGCGTTGAAAGAGCCATTTTATTCAATAAACCAAAATTAATGAACTGCTGTCGCCGTTTTCTAAGGGATAGCTCTTTATGAAGATAAGCCAAAATTTTCTATCCCTCTTGGCTTGAATGGTAACTTCTATGCTGATCAGATATTTTGTATACAAATTAGAAAAAAAAGAATCCGGGAACTCCGTCAATACCCCCGAAGTTCAGAAGAAAAATAATATTTATCGGGGGCCCGTCGAATATTGAGATATATCCCGCTCGATGTTTCTCATCTCTTTTGTAATTTGTAGGTCAGACGGAATCGCATAAAATGATTAATTTCTCAATACGCTGCTTTCGAAGGTGTATGAGTATTTCTCTTTGTTATGCCGTGATTCAAGTGAAGTCCAAATAAACGTCCGCGCTACACCCCCCTCACCGTATTTTTCAAGCCCTTCCCATAATTGGAAATTTGAATTAATTTTCCTTTCGAGCTCAAATTCTCTAAAATCTAGAAGTTGTTGAATTAATTGTGCTTTGTACTGTGATATGGTAGGTTGATGGGGATTTATCTCACAATAGTGCTATACGCTTATGAAGAAATTAATTTAATTTTTCAGACGTATACGACAACAAATTCCATTTACATTGTAGACATTTCATCAGCTTACAGCTTAGAGAATTATTTTCCATATTTTGTGCTAACTGTGTGAGCATGAAAAGCGCTTCTATATTGTGTTTAGCTAATTGGATTCAGCCCAAGCAATAAAATGTCCCTTTGATATAGGTTGGAGTACATGCAAGCGTTGAGGATGTGGGAAACGTGTGTGTACTTGACAATTCCTCATTTGAGCTCGCGGTGGGATCGTTAATAAGGCTGTGAGTCTTGTTGAGCCCACGCCTCGCATTTCTTTCTTGCCCATCGAAGATTGCGTGAAGACAATCACACCTCAACTGAAACCGTCTACTCTCTGGTTAAAAGAAATTGCTTTGAGAACACAGTAATATAAAGAGGTTTCTCTTCACCCTTGGTGTTAGTATGTTCTGCTTTGCCTGTACTTTGTCTCTCATAAACAGAAGGCTCGAGTAAGCAATATCGAAGCGCATAGACCAAAACCAGATAACAATGATTCGTTATTAGTTTTTACTGATGTTTGGATGTCGTAAAACCTGCTGGAAGTCTCTTCATATGGGTGGTGCACAGCTAATGAAATAAAGGTGATAACTGATTAAGGAAAAATACGGAGTTTGTAGAGGGAGCCTAGTCTGTTAGCACAAAATTGATGAGTTACATAGTTGAATCGAATTCGACCGTCAGGTCATCATCAATAACAGATCAATAACTCAATGTACATTCGAGAAAACAGTGTGGTATTTCTGCATTTTCCAAATTTTTAGTAAATTAAAAAAACTTTAGGCTCATAAAATTGTTTGTGATGCAAGTGGCGGTACTTGAAAGGAATAGCAGCGATAGTTATACATAACATCATGAATAATGATCACGGAAACTTAACAGTTTTGTCGAAGTTTCGAAGTGACAAATGGGCGCAAAAATTGGGATTTTGAGAACAATGAATCGTTTTCGATGAAAGTTGTAAATTTGGACGCTGGATTGATTGGAATGTGTTTCAACATTCCAATTTCAAGAGCGAAGTATGGTTAAACTGTCAAATTTACTTTTCTCAGCCCGGGGTCATTCCCACGGCAGGGGGGTTATGACAACAAAAACATAACATTCCTCTTAATTTACCCTTCACTCAACAACGAATATTAATGGATTCTTCGAAGATTCTCACTTCTGAGACTTCGAAAAACAATGTAATCGTTATTCGTTATTCGTATCTGTAATCGCAAAAAAATTATTCGTTAATCACAATAACGTTGAAAATATTCGCTGAAAAGTATCCGTTAATCACGAATACTTTCGTAATCGTTTATCATTTTGCCAATAAATAACGATTGCTTCAAAATTAACAATTAATTTACATTAATTATGTAATCGCAAAAGTATTCGTTAATCGATTAACGCCCATCTCTGGTTGACATCTCTAGCTGACTCTCCCTTGTGATCCTTAAAATCTTCTTGGTTCTCTTATTCTTTTCCTAAATTGTCTTCCTGTTTGCCCATATTGTTCGTGTAAGACCATTCAAGTTTATAAACCCCAGATTTATCTTGTGCGTTAACTTTATCTTTTACATAACTAAATTAAGCTTTATGTTATTCATACTCGTATGTTTAAAAACTGCTTTGAAGCCTCTAGATGATAGAATTTTGCGGACTTTATCAGAAAATTTGTCAGGTGATAGGGCATACCGATCCATTTTTTTCCCCTCTAATGTTGCTTCCCCAATTGAATTTGTTACTGTTTCCACATTATTTTGGTTTACTATTCAATAATAAAAAATCGTAATCGCTCTTGAAAAAAAATTCTAACCCACCCAGAAAATTTCATGGTTTACGTTTCAAAGGGTGTAGAATCCTAATCTGCAATAAAAATTTTTCCGTCCGTCCGCCGTACGTCGTACGCCGTACGCACGATTTCTCCCAAACGGCTAGAGCAAAATATCTGAAATTTTCAGGAAAAATCAACGTTGGTCCGACAACGCCCCAATTCTTTAGCCAGCAATCTCACTTAATTTAAAGTGACCTTTAACGGTTGTCAAATTTTGTAAAATCCCTGAAAACCTCAAAAAAGCGGCCTAAATTCTGACTCTTTTGAAGAACTATCCATGAGGAATCGAATGAGTCCTTCCCTAGGTTCGTAGCTCAAACCATTCCCGATATACGGCCCGATTTATGGTACCAACATTTGCGCTATTCTGGTTTATTATTGTTTATGTTTTCATCGCAGTAACTTAGTGATGTGGTGATGTAGTGATGTAGTAATGTGGATACTGGAGTGAACTCCTAAAGGCTTTGTAGTCGACACACGGGTTGAAGCATTCTGATACGCATGAAATACTGCAAATTCTTTCACTGGGTTTTTTTATTCAATTGGCTTGCGTTCATGATTTGAATTTCTACTAAGCTTTGGAGTGAGCGTGTTTCACAGGTGATAGCGTGATTATTGAATTTCAGGAGGCACACAAATATGATCAACTGAACAATCCAAACAGGTGTTTTGGTTGAGAACAGATTTACGTGCTCGATGCATATCTCCTGAAATGAAATAATCGCTCTATCACCTGTGAAACACGCACACTCCAAAGCTTAGTAGAAATTCAAATCATGAACGCAAGCCAATTGAATAATAGGTCCCAGTGAAAGAATTTTTAGCGTTTTTTCGAAGAACTTTATTCCAAATTGTGTCAGTGGTACCGATAGTGCCTGTCAATCATAGGCCTACTATGATATTGAGCGAGTTTATACACTAGTGAGTGATTTGAAGTATTATGAATAGTGGTGCCACTGTGAGTAACTGATCACTAAGTGATAACTGATTTTCTTGTACTGAACTTCTAGTAAATACTCGTGCCTCGATGTGGGGGTCAGCCTCTTTGCCAATAAAAAGTTTCCTGTAACCCAATATGTCAACTCTCCAGTATCGCCCTTCAGTGGTAATCGAAAGTCACACATAGGCTGAGATTTGAGGACCAACTAGGCTCTAACATGTAATTTTTGATTTGACCAGTCTATTTTGAATCTGTCTAGTAATTCTTTAAAATAGCTCTTGAGTGAGGAAAATCGGATAGTTCTTCATTAGTTTTTCTCACTGTATGCGTCTTGAAACGTGAATCAACACTTTTTGAGGTGGAGTTGAAAATTTGTTTTCTTGGTGTTGGATTATTGGAAACAATGAACCAAAACAGCAAGAATGTGATATCACAACGTCTAATAAATTACTACACGTTGGCAATTTATTGTAATTTGGAGAAAGTCTCCAACCGCCTATTCAACCGAGGAAGGCCGAGAGAAGGTGATTCGGTCCTAATAAATACACGTTGAATGGGTCCCTGGTTCATTCTGACCCTGGTTAGCATTCTTTCCGTGTTTCCAGGCTCTTGGTCTGCAAGGTGGAAATCTTTAGAGAAATCTTGATGTACTGTACTGCAAATTGGTAACAGAATTGAGTTGCTCAACGCCTTTATAACACCGCTTTACGCTGGGAGAATGAGAGATACCTTAAGATAATTGCTTTCTAAAATATCTTAACTTAAGTCACAGCTATTAAAAATGAGATCCATTCGGGATCCTTTGGAATAGACAGAATACATTTGTGTGGTCTAGTTGCAAACCCAACCATCTCCAAAATGCCAAAAAGCTGGAAAACCATTCTTTTCTTTTTAAGTTGAAATTAGGACTTGTTGTCAAAGCTATGCAGCCATTTCGGTAACACGCTTCGTGGAGAATAGCACAGCTGTTTGCCTAATTTTTGGGCTTTAAATCCCCAACCTCCTCATAAGGGGTTAAAAACTCGAAAAACTTTCTGGCCAAAGATTAATTTCTCATTTGTCTTTCTAATGTCTTCTGTCATCAATGTGTTTCTGTTTGCTGCAAAATAGTCCTTAATCCTCAACTACAGGTTATATTTAGTATTGGTTTATGTGAACGATGGTCCTCAGAATATTCATTCGATAATGAAGCTAGCCTCCGTAGAATGCGATCCTATTCCCACAGGTTGGTTATAGAGGGCATTTATACCGATCCGGTTTGGCATGCATACGTTTCACGTGACCTCGATTTCAGGATCTTATTACAGGTGTATGAAGGGAATCTTGGAGCGCCTACTTGGTGGTTATTAGAATTATTAGATATGCAAGGCCGTGAATCTTCCGTCGAACAGGCAGCTGATGGCGGGACACCTTGCATAATCTAAATAGGAATGTTTACCTCATTGTCAGTCAATACGGCTCCACGCGTTCCGTCCACTCGCCCCTCATTTGTACGCCGGTCTAACTAACGTGCATCTCTCACAGGCTCGCGGCTCTAAACCTGCCGCCATCAACGGAGATGGTGTTGCCGGATAATTGATGTTATCCTCATCCTCCTCCCGGTTCTCCGGATCGATTCCGCCGTGATTGCGAGGGTTAGTACCCACATGGGGCCAGTTATTATCATTTTAACCTACGCGGTGAGCGGGGCGGCCTCTTGGCCCGTCCCTGTTCCAGCTCGTATCAAATCCACCCTCCATCATATTATGCTGTATCTCTAACGACACATGAGTAGACGTAGTGACATATCTCTTGGTAACATCCCGACTGAGCCGGCAGGTGATGAAAACCGTATGTGGGCAATACACAGTCCTAATTCCTCCATTTTGACCAGACTCATGACATGATGGAAAAGAAGTGAATGTTTTCCATCGATCTATATCTCTCATTCTCCTTTCAATTTAATTACTCGCAAAAAACATCTCATCAATTGTCAAGCCGTCCAGAACAAAAATAATACCGCCATTGTCTAGTTTCATGAGCGCTTGGACTTACAATCATTTTTCAGTTCTTCATCTTCATAAAACGCTGCAAATTATTTCACGGAGGTTTATTGTTTTTGATCTACTCCTTCCCCCTTAATCACAAATTTTCTTGAATACCGAAAATTGGGATTTGAAAAATTGGAATTGTCAGTCAGATGAGCTCAGATTTTTCTGGGACCAACCTGAGTAGAATCGGCCTCCAAAATTACATGCAAAACCTATAAGCTCCATGTTTTTCTGAAGTTATTCAGCAGTTTTTGGCTCAAGTGTTTATGAGTGTGAAACGAAACACAAGTTAGTACCAACTAGACCCAAAATGGAGTATCTACAAAAGATTGGATTTTTAACATAATTGTTAAGGTCTTTACAGATGGTAAGGTGGACGAACATTGCGGATTTTGAATCTACTCACCTAGCAACGTTGAGCAGTTTATAAAACAAAGGTTGAGGAAGGTTATAAAAAAGTTTTGCTATTCCATTAAAAAGGGTTATTATTGAAAAAATAAACCAAGAAAAGTTACCAAAAAGGAGTGTAATTTCTTAACATTGATAATATGAATGTATGAATCATTGATATGCTTTGAATAATCTAAAAGATTATTTAACTTGTAGAAATTACGCTGGTTACAAGGATTAAGGCACCACAATCAGACATGCTCCTGCAGACATTAACCGCTTCAAGTGGGTGAGTCGACCTGGGGCGTCCATTAGTAGCATGATCTGCAATGAGACGATCATTTTGAAATTTATGTGCGATAATTAAACTGCCCTCATAGAACTGTCCTTTAAATTTGAACAAGGTCGGACGATTAGGACTTGCGTGAGCATAATCATAATTTCCACCATTCTAGCAGTCTGATCTCGCTTGTATCTAGAGGGTAGTTGGGCATAAACCGTTTCGTAATCTCATATCATCGTTTCTGCACGAATTGATCATTAAAAGTTACCGACATCGGTAGATTCCCGTTACTCAGTAAAGCAGTTGCCATAGAGAAAATTAAATGTACATGAATTTTATCAATTACAGACTAGTGTTCTGCGCAGAGGAGTTTTTTCGTTTGGCCAGCAACTAGTATTCTGCGTCTTTTTAGGACGTCCGAGTGAATTAAGGCTTCAGCAATGAACAAACCCACAAGCAATGATTCTGGTACTCCTGTCAGAATTGATCCAAGGGGGTGTGGAACTCCCAGAGATGGAGGAAAAATTATAAATCCGACTATTCTAAGAAGAAATCAATGAATAAAGATGATTTGGTGCTGATGACTTCTTGAGTTGGACCGTGAAGTTCACTCTGCTTCGTGCCCATGGCTAGGATTTCTACCTATTATCCACCACTAAGATTTCGGAAGTTGGGCACGGAATGGGATTATTAAAGTGGGTGGATTAGGTCAAGGTGAGATTGAATCATTAGCTTCGAGTTATTCATAATTTCTCTGGCCATTTTTTATGTATAGTGATGAACCGTCGGAGAGAGGAAGAGCAGTAATATAAATCTGATATATATTAGAATAAACTTCAGGTTCGTGCTCAACAAATGAAACTTTTCCATTATAAAGCAGACCACCGCAGTAACTTTGCGGGTTAGAGGTACGTTTCCAAGGGAGGATATTCATGTGAATATTTGATGCGAAAGGATATTCCTCCGCCCTAAGTTGGGAAGAACCCACAAGGGCACCTTTGCTGAAAACTGCTCCTCCCTCCATCACCGGGCAACAACGGCCCGGAGAGGGGTCCCCCGAGTTCCACCCCGTAAATGAAAGCGCCCCCTTCGAGTTATGAAGGTCGGGGGAGGTTGAGCAAAAGGGAGCAAGAGAAGGGGTGCAATGGACGGAAGCCGGGGGGCAATGGTTACGTAGGGGAGAGGGTGCGATGGGGGGTTGGGGCCTCCAGAAACCTGGCACTTTATCACTCCTTTGAGATCGCTGTTCGGTAGGTAATGAGGGACACCTTTTCAAAAACAAGTTCGACGCTCTATAGCGCATCCCCACCCCTTCAATCCCCCTTTCCCCTCTCAAGTCCCAAGTTACATAATTAAAGCCGCTTCCTCCGGGTTTTCTCTCCCCTGAGTTTGAAATGAACGGGAAGAGTTTGGAAAGTGATAATTCAGTTTGAGACGAAGAACAAAGGGAATGCTTCTTTTTCCGAACCCTAGTCATCATTTTGCTGGAGGAGCACTCCGCAGTTTCGATAACAACCAAACTGAAATGCTTTGAGGTCTTCCGGGACATTTTGTGTGATCAAGGGTCTACGAGTCTGAATACACATTCATTTTTTTTTTCAAAGAGGAACTTTATTGTGATAAATCACTATTAAGTTTGAAACATACCTACTTCAATATACAACTTTCACATGACACGTGAGGTATTTTAACGTCGCCCATTAGCAACATAATATTATTATAATTTTAATTGTGATAACTATAGTAAAAAAATGTATCTCTATATACATGTAATTTGAAGCATTAATGGTATTAGACCATGAAAAGAAATAAACAATAACCAAAGAACAACTGAGTTTGCAGAGAAAAAGAATCGAGTACTGAGTAGGTCTGACAATATAATACATTATGTACCTACAGGTACAAAAATATATTTGGTTCAATGGTTCATAAACCCAGTGGCATCAGGAACCCAGGAGATCCAAGTGCCATTTGCGTTTTAATCGTCTAGAGTCACGATGTCTTGCGCTTGAAAGCATGACTCGAACAAGAGTATATGGGTGGGATTTAACAAGCTAAAGCGTTGTAGGACTTAGAGATAGACTCAGTGACTGTAGAGATTGAGAGGTCTGAACACACTGTTTTGTTACGGACAAACCATTGTGCCCCAGTCAGTATTCGCCGAGCTCTTGCTTCAACGGTCTCAATGCGTTTAATTTGTGATTTTCATGCCGAGCCCTAAACTTCACTCCCGTATAGCTAGATCGGCCTAAGCAACGAAAGGTAGAGTAGACGCTTCACGTGAAGAGGTAGAACTTGACTTGGTAGCAGGAAGTCCAGTTGGCGGATCCTCTCACGCACTCTTACCACAATGTCGCTGATGTGGGGTTTCCAGGTTACACGGCTGCCCAGCCTAAGACCCAAATACATCAGTGATTCAGCATACTCTATAGTTTGGTCAAAGATTTATAGTGTGGGTATCACAAGAAACCGTTCATGCTTGTCTTCTGGCTGTTGATTCTTGTCCTCCAACGTTTGGTCCATACACTTGATGTGCTCATGTACTCTTGGAGTACTTGACCAGCATATTCCCCTGAAGAGTGTCTAACCAGCACAGCCTGATCATCAGCGTAGTGCGGTATTGTGGAATTTTTGTACCTTGGGAAGTCATGTGTGTAGAGGGTGTACAGGAAAGGCTCCGAAATGCTTCCTTGAGCTGCTCGAATGATATGCGATTTAGAGATGGTATTTTTGTATTTGACTGCGTATGTTAGATTTAGCAGATAATACTGTAAAATTCGATAATGTGTGTCAGGTAAATGATCATTTATTTTAGCAAGAAGCCCCTCGTCTAATGGAGACAGTCCTAAATCACAGAAAGAGTGTGTTTCAAGAATACTCATGATTTATTTTAAGATTTATAGAAAAGAAAAATCATTCTGTCAGCGATTTTATTTTATGAATATATCAAAAGTGGTGTTGGTGATGGGTTTAAACGGAGATAATATTTTCTTTACCAATATGTTAAAAAAGAAAAAGCTTGAAAGAATTAAAAAAAACACCTCTCGCTAAAATTTAACGGAATTTCCATAGTAATTAATGGCAAGAGGTGAAGATGAATAGAGGTTGGGATGTTGGAAGGGGGGTTGTGGTAGATAACGAACGGGAAACTTTTCCTTGTTCCGATATTAGGTAGAAAAGTAATAACCAGCATAAAGGGCGAAAATTCCGTCAGTATAAAACAAACATGGATACCATCCCTTTCCTGCCTTTACTTTCAATTTCTATTCATAAGGTCAAAGTTATTTAGGTCGGTCCAAGCTGGCGGTGATGAAAAGAATTCTCCTCCACCCCTCTTCGCCGCCATCTTTATCGCTTTTGCTTTTTTCCCTCCCCCTCATCTTTGGCTCCTCTTCCGTAATGCTCATTTCTCTCCAATACCGGGTTGTGTTGTTCACTCGGGAGGCTTCAATATCCAGGGTCATAACATCTACCGGTATATTTCTTATATTGAAGAGCTTCTCTGTGCGTTCCACGAGCCCACCACCTTTACGGTTCCCTCGCACCGCGACTTATGCATGATCCATCTCTCATCCGTGGTTTTCCGTTGAATACCTCCAATACCATTCTCCCGGTAGGAGGGAAGGACATTAAATGGATTTCGAGCGGTAGGCAAAGTTCTGGTATTGCATCAAATGCCAGTACAACGACCTGTCATTTCGTTCCATATTCAAATTGACTCAAGTGAAGATAAGTTTGTATTCGTGTGTTCATATCAATTAGATTAGAAATTGTTCATTCATAAAAGTGCATGAAGATTATTCGATTAATATAATAAACAATTTTGAAGCTCATACTGACAGTTCCGGAAATTATTCAAGTAATAGATAACCATGATCAATCAGTTGAACTCATGATGCGAGTAATAAGCCTAACACAACAATTGCGAAACTCTCAACCGAAGAGGAAAGTTCATGGTTTTAACATTTGTTTATATTTCATGAAGTAAGTTGAATTGGAAAACAAAATATTTTCATTGAATTGAAACTACAGCAAATACGACAGATAATATTCCATATGTCCATGATTTACAATTGAAATAGCATGACGAGTGAAAATGAGTTGGTTGCAGCAACAAATCATGTGTGAATTCAACGGAATAGGGTCATAGGCTAGGCGCTGGAGGGTAGATTAAACCCGCACAACCGCTCGGTCTTGATGGTAGGGTAGACCCAGTCGCCTGATTCTCAGTGAGGTCCACAGGTGTTTCGATATCTATTTGTCACCTGCACCCGTACCAATAGAGAACATCTTGAGTTTCTCGTCCTGTGTTTCATTTTGTCGGCCCTTGAAAAATATTTCTTACATATTTGTCAAATATCTCTGTAAAATCTCAAAATATCTCTATTGTTGACCACCTCCAACAACTTGGCCGAACAAAGTTGAACAAAGCTGGGAATATAATACAAGTTATATCGCAGGGAACATCAAAAATTGTCCTAGGTACTCACATTTGTTTGAAACAAAGAACATTCGGCCATCAGCAGTAAGAAGTTGTTGCCGGATTGACCAAGAGAACAACTAAGTTGTTTCCAAAAAATAAGTCTACCATCACTCGCCGGAAATGAGTTCTATTCGAAATGTTATTGAAATAATCGGAAAGATATTAGAAAATTGTATGAAAAGACCGAAGAGTTTCTTCTCCCTGACCTATGTTTAGGGAATTAGCGGTATCAAACGATTAAAAAGGCTCTTAGATATTATAGAATTTGTCTATCTATAGATATGATCCAACTTCATGTATTTATCAATTGACCAGGGCAAGGACATAGCGCTCGTCATGCTGAGGGATCGCCGGCACTGCTGCAGGCCCCGATTTTGTCAGGCAGTAGTTGTTGTCGTAAGACCTCTCAAAAACCCAGCTGAAATATTGAGTTCGCTGGTCTCTGCATGATTCAGTGGGTGGTGAAGAACTCTGAAAGTGCTCAGTGCATTTCCATACAGTGGGTGGAATGGGCTTCTGGGGGTATTCAGGCTTGCGACCACCGACATGCCGCACTGCGTAAAATGGTTGCCTACGTTACGTGTTCTAGAAGTGGTCGTGGGGCAGTAAATTCCTTGTACCGTGTGATGCAGCAGTGTTTAGGACTTGACGGCTACATTTTTCGTCATGATGCGATTGGCAGGTGCTTTGTCATCCAGTGGCTATACCACATTTCGAGAGACAGGGCGAGAATCCAGATATTATTGCCTATTACCCCGACGGGTCTTCCTCAATGTCTTCGATGTCCAAGCTGTCAGTGGCAACGTGGGAGTGGAGCAGAGCTGTAGTTCTAAAATAAGTAAGCATGATAGGAAAGACCAACGGCTAGCTAGAGAAGTGACGCCTAATAACATCAAGATCATGGCGGGGTCTTATCTCAACTGGTGGGTATTTTACAGGGGCACTTCCTTTCATCTCATCTCCCTCCGCCTCAAATTCCTACATCCCTACAGCTGGCGTCGGATAAACTTGGGCGTTCCCCTCATCTTCATTAATAGTTTTACCGTTTTTATTTAATTTTGTAACCCCTCTCATCCTAGGGGGGATATTTATTTTGACGGAAGCGGCCTTAGAATGATTACCGAATTCGGCGCACAACAAAGGCTAGTTCAGAATCTCCAAAACATCCGTTTACTACACAAACGGCTAAGTCCTTCAAATTCTACTCCCTAATTCTTCCTTTGCGTCTTTCCACAATGTCACACTGTACAGCTCAGTCATCGGCCATTATTAAATTGAAGGCCTTGAATGTAAGATTTAACGAAAAAGATGAGAAATAAACTATTTATACATAAATATGTGTATCTTTAGGTAATTATTTACTCAAGTTTTAAACACTTAGTAGTATCGGAGGAAAGCTCACGACGGACTGATTTAATTACATTTTGCATTATATGGATCTTGAAAAGAGACTAAATAATTTTTTTTTCACCAGTTACAAAGATTCATGATTGTAAGATTTTAACAAAAAACACAGAATGTGATATAAAATTGTTGGGCGATGTTGAAATATTGTATCAGCAATTAAGAGGACCCTAATAAGTGGTAATGAGTAGCTATAGTGAGTAACAACGTAAGCAAACAATTCTATTTAACAATCTTACTGAATGGCCCCGTCTGTTTCCCATTCTCTCTTTCAACGACCGTTACGGCGTTTGTTTATCCATTCAATCAGCTCAACTTCATATCTAAGATATTGGGAGGGTGTCTTAGAGAGGGAGTTTGATTAAGGCAGGTGCAGGTAACTGGAGAGACGAAAAAAAGGAGAGATGCTGACAAGTTTTAAATGAGAAAAAAGGCAATAGACGTCGGAAAGCGGAAGATTCATGGGAAAGAAGCATCTCTCAGTGTTCGATCCGACCTCCTCTCCTCCTGCAAGTTCGGCTGCAAAAAAAGAAAGAAAAAAGTTGAACTTGAACTGAAGGAGTGTGAAAAAAAGAGAATGCTGGAGACTGGTGAGGAATTTCAATTCATTTGTTTGCTCGTCGTACCCAGTTAGGTCGGCACGTTCCTGTTATATAATTGGGTCTTTTCTTAATGACCGTTATATAGTTACCTCCTCCGGCCCACCTATTCCCGTTCATACCTCACCTCTAAGGTGTCGTTAGACCTCTGTGCCTTCTCCTCCAGTAATTTGTTATTATAGTAACCCAGATAACGTATTTCATACTTGGAACACCCTTGAACTATAAGCCCTGTAGGAGGTTCGAATCGAAAATGAGCTAGACGGTATACTTGTACATAGATATTAGAACTGTCATTATATATTTGATTATATTAGTACAATCAATAGAGTGTTTTAATTCTTTTCATCTTCCTTTTTTAAACTTTTAATTTTTTCTAGACAGTATATTTTTCTGTAATTGTTCTCTGTGGGCATTGTTACCTTTAAAAAATTCAACTGGCATGTAATTAGTGAAAATTGACTTGGGTATTTGGCGATTGAGCTATTGAACGACGACTCAACGAATTTTGCTTTCGAGTCTTTCCAAGGGTAGTTACGAGTTCCTCCAATATCAATGTCTTCTCGCACATAGCAATAAGGACCTGTGTAAACTGTTTCGTTTCATATCTGGTTTGCTGCGTATCACTTTTCCTGTAAGGTAATCCTTGCAGTGGGCGAAACTGTAGGAACATATTCCTATTTTTACTAAATTCCTTGGAATATCTTGCGTTCAGGAAGAGAATGTTGTCTATGTCATTCATCGGTGACGAACGAATTATGTCTATGGCCTGAGGATATGTAAAATCCTAATATAAATTATAACTTTTATTGTTTACATCTAACTTATTTGACAATTTAACGGATTGTGCAATTAACCTTAAAACGGAGTCATAATACATAAATAATGTAACAAAAACGGTAAAAACGTTAACTTCTTCTTACAGAGGTTCTTTACTGAAAATTGCCAAGAAAACGTTCATTGAAGTTCAAATTAAAGTTCACATGAACTGTGGTGAGGTAGCATCGCCAGAAAGAGACTGTAAGTTGGAAGGTGAGAGAAAATGTTAGCCCTGTACCTACCTACCCGCAGCAGGTCACCGCAGAGCATCTAACCTCATTCTTCGACCCACACTGAGCACATCTGCTCCTATTGCCACCTTCCTCTTTCTCAACCCCGTGTCCGCTTCAATGATGACAAATAGTTGCTTCCACTCGTCCGCAACAAAACAGTCCTGCCAACATTCCTCGATAAATTCTTTCTCCAGAAGGGTTTTTTCTGGAAAGGGTTTTCTACTACTCTTGCCGCCTAGAGCTCCTGCCGGGCGGTGCCTACAATAACACAATGTGTTATGTCATCATGTTTTCAGAGTAACTGACAATGGGATGTGATTATTGTGGTTCGCTGCCCTCTTTTCAAGAACTTCTTTTGGAGGGGATTCATAGCGGTACCAAGGTGCGGTGGAAGGAGGGAATGAATTCCGACTTTAATGGAAGCTTTGGGGAGGGTTTAAGGGAATGGAAACATTCAATATCTCACCTCACGTATGAAAAAGGTAATCACACAGAGAGGTTTGTCATATATGTGGATTCACACAGACATAGGATCGACATATGTAAGCTGATTCAAATAAATAAATGTGCATAAAAAATGAAGTAACTAAATAAAAGAGAATTGTTGCGGACCTAGTAATCGTGGGTACAAAACAGAGGTAAAATTAAGGGAATCAGAATTTATTTCCAAATTCAATTGCATGCTGATTCAGTAATATATTATTTGAACTGTTACACCATAAAATTCATTCTACTAATCTGTATCTAAGAATATCAGTATTTTACCATGTCTTCAAAGAATAAATTTATTTTGTAACAATAATGACGACTTTTAGGTAATTCGAGAAAAATGTACTTACTTTCAGATACTCTTGTGCACTATAAACTGATTTTAGGGTTAAACAGACCATAATTCATCAACACTTCCATCTGCGCAAGATTTTCTCAGGTTCTAGCTGTCCTATGTTCCCTAAATTTGGAGGGTAGTCAGAGTCTACATCAAACAATCTAACAATCTTAAATGAATATGTGGTGGATGTGTTTAGTTGGCCTTTCCCGATTCTTGAATTCGTCGCCTTGGGAGATGAATTCAGACGCCTTCAAGAGCGGTCATCCTCTGAGCGTACGGGAAATTGAGTTCCAAAGCTAATCGTCAGAACTTGATCAAATTCGGGAGGTGGCCAGTTTAATAGTCAAATGTTGATTTCAAATCGGTCTTATGATTATCTTGGAGTTATTGAATTAATGCGACAGTCCTGAAATACATGTCTATTCATCCATTTGAAAACATTGATGCCTACGGGAACAGGTCTCGTGCCATTTTTCTCTATCTTTCAAAATTAAGAATATTAGAATCATTTTTTTAACGGTTTTTAAATTCCTCGTATTTGACTCGTAAACTAATTGATTTTGATTTGGGGCTATCGAACTTGTCCCGTGATGTACTACAATGGTTCATTACACAAAATAATAAACCAATGACGTTTCTCATCACAATACTGTATTGTGTGTTACTCAATTTCATTGGGTTCTTAGGAGGGTGGTTATTAACCGTATTATGAAGAGAACCTAAATCAAGTTCTTGACGTAATCTGTTGTCATTAACAGTTCATTCGAGTCAACTCAAATGACAGAACTGTAATGAGATCTCCCCTTCGGAAACATCGTGCCAATATTGACTCATCCCGTTTTAATTGAGTTGTGCTAATCCGCACTGCCACCTCCCCTGTAATCAAATTTACCATAATATCCCGCCCGGCAAGTTTACGTTTCGAATGAAAAGTGAAAACATTGAATATTTTCTGACCACTGTTGCAAATAATGGTAAAGTCTAGGTTTACTAGTTTTCCACACTTTAAATCAATCTGAAGCGAGAGTGACATGTCTAAGAAACTATTTTCTCAAAAGCTATCCACATGTACATATTTTATTATATCATGTTGGGTCCCTCGGAACTTCAGATTTCGTTACACGTAACGAATATAGGATTATACGTACAATCCTGAATATAGGATTATACTTTTAAATTCAAAGACCATATTTTACAGTTACGCAGCGTACATCCTAATGGAATTACCTTGGAATAGAAAAGAAAATGGTGTAAATTATTACAAAAAGATTCATTACCTCATCATCATTATTATTTACTCTTCTATGCAGATTCCTATCTATAGTTCTCTATAATTAGAGTCCATAATAATTATACGCATACCATAGTTTATGTTTGAAGAATTATTATCAAACGTAGCCTATGGTATGCGATCTGAACAGGAGAAAAAATAATTAAAACACTTATGCTATGCTTGATTTTCCAAATATTAAGAGTTCATATCAGTGTATTACCGAACATCATAATTTAAATGTATCTTGAGGAAAAATTTAGATGTAGATGCCCCGCATCAGAAAATTAATGATGATAATATCTAGGCTTCACAAGTAGGTCAAAAAAGATTTGATAATAAACTCGTATCTCTCTATACCTAAGAGGACTCTGTTGAAATTGAGTGGCTTAGTTGATGAAATAATTTTTACAAAATTCACAGCTGTTCCTATTCTTGAGTATTCCCATTGACGTCATCAAAATGGAGAATAGGAGTCATGTAATAACAACAAAAGACGCGTGTTTTTAAAGTTTTCGAATTTGGGATTTTTAACGTTCCAACCGTTCAATTTCACCCTTTAGAACTCAGCACTAACAGGACCCTAATACCGTTTTTGACCACAGATTTGTAAACTTTCATTTCATTGTTCCAGAAAAAAGTTCCAATCGGAGAAATTACTAAAAGCTAGAATAGAATACAAAAATTACTCAATAGCTGTATAGATGCCGGGTATATATATCATTATGAGAAGACTTGCCCGCCAGTATCTAACAATTTTTTCATTTACATCTTCATCCATGAACGATTCTGCAATTCGCTTTTGGGGAATTCAAAATGTCAAGTTGTGAGATTGTTGAGACAAATTAATTAACTACAATATCCCACGTTCTCTCATAAATGAGAAACAAAGCATAAAACGGATCGCAGCTAACAAGAAGAATTTCATTACTTACATTAAACCAGTATGTGTGTTGGAAAAAAGTGTACACGGAAAACATGGGATGTTAGAAAATATGCAGTTCCAACAACTTCCCTTAACATGTTTTAATTAAAATAACGGGGAGAAGTTCACTAAGAGCATTTGGACGACACAGTACAGTAATCATAAAGCTGATTCACTCTACCCTGTGTGTTGGCAAATCAGTTTAGTCCATGAGTTTGCTATTTTTGCACTTCTGTAAGAAAGGGGACTGTATAACTGAATTTATGAAGCCTCCACGTATGCTGATTACAAATGACAGCATTATGGTAATAAATCCCAGGCTGTTGATTGTTGAATATTCGCAATTGGGAGTTCAAAGATGGTACACTCGTAACACCAAACTGAAAACGTTGAATCGCAGATTTCGTGGTACCAGGCCGGTCAGGGTCGCCCGGTGATATACGTTTGCCAGAGCTGCGGGCTCCCATTACCGAGCGAATCAGCGGCCCACAGAGGAAACGGGCACAATGAATAAGTCTCGAATGAAGCATTGCTTTGTTTCCCGAGGGTTAATTGCTTTCGGCTTTGGCTTATTGTTCGACAAGCTTCCCACGAGCCCCATTCCGGGCCCGCGCCTTTTCAAAAGGGAGAGATTTCGATTCTCGAATACTGGCGTGTCAAAGTGTTTGGGTGTAAATTATCACTTAACGTTTGCTACACCTTCGCTTTTCACGTCCTCCGCCTCCACCTATCGCCGCTTTTCATCTTTTGTTCTCCTGGTACAACAACACCGTCGAAACTGTTTTCCACGGGAAGGTGGGCAGCTCGGATTGAATGAATATGTGCTTCCCTCCCCGGATCAACATTGAAACCGAACGGTCGTATAACTTCCTTCTGTAGAGAAAATCCCCTCGATATCCTTAATTGGTTTATACGACCCATATTATTACCGGTTTCGCTTGCCGGTCTGACGAAGATTGATGGTAAGATAGGAAATAAGTTTCGCAACGCAACACAATCGGTCGCGTTGCATTTAGCTTCAATGCTTCTTTTAATTTTAACTGACTCACGGATTAATTTTAATTTATTTCTGCTTATGTTCAAAATAAAGTTCAAGACCGAAAGTTATTGGATTGGCTTTACATTGTGATATTTCTGACAACTCTTCAAATCGGCATCAGTCTTCTGGTAATAAGTAAACATACTTGGCACTGCGCGTATCGAACGAAGGGGATAAATTAAGATTTTTCAGTTCATTAATCTTTCCCGAACCAGTGAATAGTTGGTAAGTTACCACATTCAAATGATATTTCAAAGAGTTTTTTTCTATTCCTTCATGCGCAAAACCTAATGATGGTGACATGTGATTCATTTATAATTATGAGAAGGAGGCGGGAGAATGGGATTATTATCCGTTCCAAAGCGTGACTCAATTATCTTGTAACACTCTAAGCCTAGGAAGCTAAAATGCGCCAGGGGGGACCAGGAAGAAGGAACTGCCAATTTTTATCCATTATTTTTACTAAACAGCCGATATTTAAGAGTTAAGTGGGTTATTCCGGTGCACGATCGGAAGCGAAATCGGAGTCGGACGGGAGTGGGATCGGTCGTGTGTCGGAAAAGTGTGAACCACAGGGTTTCAAGTTCGAATACATCGCCCTCTCCTACAGCCGTCTGACTGCATGATCGGAGCTGGATCGGAAGGGTGCAGGACAGGTGTGTACCGGCCTTAAAACAGCCGAAAAAATGCAATAATTGATGAAAATTCTTTAGTAGATTCTTTAGATTACCAACAGAGTTTTGTTTTTAGCTTAGTAAATCCTACCTAGATCACCAAGAAGTCTTATTATTTCGGTATGAAGATGAAAGTGTATGATACTGGGGAGGAGTATGCAACTGGTTCCACCACCCTATTAGGAAAAATGTGGAAATTTGACCCCATCCGAACTTCAGTTATCACAATAAAATGATATTGTAAAAGTGTTTTATTCTATTCCTGGTCTTTCTGTGTTCCTAGTGCAAACCTTGAACTACTGACGTTTGATTCATTAATAAATTAAGGCGAGTGGTTATGGGATGGGTTTGTTACCTGTTTCAGCTGTTGAGGCGATTAGTGTAAGAAACCCAGAAGATATCAGGTATGCTAGAATGCTTCAGGTATTGTCTCTGGGGCAGCGGCTTTCAAGAGATGAAAAGAAGAGACTGAGCATATCATTCACACCCCCGGGGTTTCGGCACAGAATGGAAGCAAGAGGGGATGGATTTTGAATGA
Source organism: Creontiades dilutus (assembly GCA_031894815.1). Classification (NCBI taxonomy): domain Eukaryota; kingdom Metazoa; phylum Arthropoda; class Insecta; order Hemiptera; family Miridae; genus Creontiades; species Creontiades dilutus. The sequence continues at coordinate 72,708 of JAVIWC010005349.1, read as the reverse complement.
GAGAAAATGTATGTAATATGCAGAGCGGGGTCAATGGTTACTTGTTTTGTGGGAACAAACAGAAATTACCGCCCACGTTCACTATGAGAGCATTAAGAGGTAGAGGATCGACCAGATAGTCAATATCAAGCATGTCCTCGTATATGTCTGTAATATCAAGCATGTATCTGCAACCATATGAGAAGGAAGTGGTGTATTGGCGTACCTTCCATGGATTTAGGCGATTAATCACTCACATCCAGAGAATATCCGCTAAGCTGCAATGCGTCAGACTTTGTATCGGGAGTAGAGTTTTAAAGAAACGGCGAGGGGAAATAATCCATGTCTACCACAAAATCTGTATTAATATTTCATGATGGAAAAAGTGATTTGAAAGAAAACTATGTCCCACTTGACTTTATAGTACAACTCCTGCAGTTATATTTCAGATAGGGTTGTAGGAAGCTTTGCAGTCCTCCATTCTGATTAAAATATTTAGAAACTTTGAAATGATAGTGATATAAGACAAAAGGTTTTTGTAGACAAAATATATGAACATGAATTTTTCCAGCAGATTTTTCATTCGTACGAGTCCGTTGAAGGAATTTCGTTAAAAAAGTTACGTATTTATTGTCAGTAAGAGCGAGGATGTATTTTTCCCAATATAGAATGTCCATACCAGATACGAACATATCGAAACTCCAGTGGGTTTTGTCCTTCCTGGAATTCTTTGTGTCGCTCTTCGGTTTTTTTGTTGTCTGATAAGGATAGGAATAGTCGAGATCTCCCGTGAATGGATGGAAAGCGCTGGTAAAGGAGTGGAAAAAGGGTGAAGGTCTGAAGGCGGAAAAAGGGGTACCCGGGAATGAAAAGTCTTTGTTCTTGTCGCTATCTCGAACTGATTCATGGGGCAATGTAACCTACTACAACTACTCCTGCTTCCCTTACAAGGGACCGACGGTGGTGTTTGCCGTCCCTACCGAATCTTCGGGTTCTGCTCTCGATTTTCTTTTTACCTGTCCTGACAACGAAACTTTATATCTGTAAAAGGTACCTACTACCTTTTCTCCCCGTCTCCACCTACAATCGCGACGAGTTTTTTTTTTGGTACCTTCCACTACTTTGTCATAAACGTAGTTATAGTTTGCAATAATGGGTCACTTTTTACGTGCTGCGGAAGTTTTCGATTCGATATATGAAATTGAATCTACCCCCTAGGAAACCCTGGATCGCCATTTCCACAAACAACACAACAATGTTGGTGTGCGGTGGGCACGTTTTCAATTAGAAACGTTTGAAATCCTTGATAAATTCAGATTGAAAAAAAAAAGGTTTTTGCACAAAAGTAACGATTTTAGCAGGTATGCAAAAAAAGGGGATTTTCCCTGAGGCATTGGCAACTTGATATCTCCCTTATTTACGATGAAAATCAGGAATCTGTGATGACCAGTGTAAGCAGAATTTTATGCTCTGCAACTTTGATAAGTCACAAAATATTTTTTTTCTATTCTGACTGTAAATTGAAAGAAGAGAAAAAAGTTAAATATGAAAAAAATTTGAAGGAGAGTTAGTTGGTATAGGAACGATGTGTTCAGAGTCAGTGGAACATTTCCTGTTCGAACAGCTCATAAAAAATTCTTCCCAAGTGACTCTTATTTGGGCTCACTGCGCATCTCCGTTATCCCTATAAACCAACTAAACATAATTAATATAAAAGAAAAACAAAAAAGAACCAAAGAAAAACAACAAAAACAAAAAATCCGTTTAAAAAAAACTGAATAAATAGCAAACTAGAACGTTTAAAGAAAAAAATACAATAATCGTCTTTGCAAACCCCTACCGAGTGCTTATCCGAAATGTATTATGTAGTTGATTTTTAAAAGTACTTACTCCTCTGTCTAATGTACATTATTACAGATTAATGAGTCTCAAATTATTAACTGCCCTAAACTGGTTGTGGTGTTGACTAATAAGTGCCAGGGGGGATAACTAGCTCTTGTTCAAACACGAATAGATACGTTGAAAGTTTCCATAATCAAATAAAGCTTTATGAGGTAAATATTCATGTTTTGTGGAATACGAAAGTATTAATAATAGTGAGTATACTGCGAATTCTGGATTTTTAAGATGCTCTTATTTCACCTAAATCGGCCGTTCGGCCTACAGTGCGATGTCGGGGGAAAACCGAAGAGGATGAGGTGGAGACCAAACTATTTGGTCGATATTGGGAAAGTCATCTCAGGCCTCTTTGGATTCTTTACTGCGGATGGCTCATTTATCAAAGGTACAATGCAATATCCTCTAACTCTCACGAGATCCCTCTCCTTTACTCTCGACCACCGCTTCATCCTTCCCTCGGGACCTCGTGTGTTCAAACCGTCGTTCCCGCCCTCCTCTGCCAAACCAGATGTCCTTCTCACTCGGGGACACCCCGGATTTCTCGGAGCTCTTCCCCCCTTCCGAGCGATAGGAGGATGATAACAGTTGAGACAAGGGGGTTTTCGTACAGAGTGGATGAGAAAGGGCGAGTTTAAGGACACACCCACCTAAGGCCTTCGGCCCACCTGCCATCTTCCATAATACTGAACCGTGGATCTTATCTTTATCCGAGACCCTTTACAGAGATAACCTCACGTTACTCAGGTACCTATCAAATACAATTCAATAGAAAAAAACGTCTGCCAAGTGTGTGTGGCACATAGCTTCCTCGTATCCATAACATGACTGTATAGATCATTGAAAATTATTATTGACTAAAGAACTTCGTTCAATTAGGCGAAGTAAATATTGAATTAGGGTGAATTTATTGTTATGCAGGAGCATAACTTGAGAAAATAAAGGTAGGCATGTGCAACTATTGAACAAACTATATTTATTTATATATTTTTACATAAATAAAATAAAATATATGCATCGTTCAATGATGGTTCAATATGGTTCGATCCAAGCTCGAGGCTAAAACTTTATTTTCTCTTTATTACTCACGAGGACCATCTACACATCAAACCGAACAATCCCTGAAAATTTCATCGAAATCGGTCAAGAACTCTCGGAGTTATGCTTGTGGCAAGGATTTCACGTTTGCGCATACGCAGAGGCTACTATTGATCCGGGGGTCATGAAACTCATAGGGGACCATCTACACATCAAACCGAACAAACCCTGGAAATTTCATCGAGATTGGTCAAGAACTCCCAAAGTTATGCGCGTAACTAGGATTTCGTTTGCGCATGCGCAGAGACTACTATTGATCCGGAGGTCGTGAAACTTATAGGGGACCATCTACACATCAAACCGAACAATCCCTGAAAATTCCATCGAAATCGGTCAAGAACTCCTGGAGTTATGCGCGTAACAAGGATTTCACATTTGCGCATGCGCAGAGGCTACTATTGATCCGGGGGTCATGAATCCTATATTATACCTAGACTATAACTTCGTGTAGTTTTGCCCGTAACAAGGATTTGCTGACAGACAGACACACAGACAGACACACACACAGACAGACACGGAACCAAAATTGTTCAGAAGGGTCTAAAACGCTAAATGCGAGTGGAATTTTTGATTTTGGAGACAAAAAAATGTTTCAAATCCCGAAAGTGAATGAGTGATTCCGCTACCTTGGTAGACTCGGAAGCAAAACTTAGACCTAGAAGTTACCATCCCTCTTGCAAATACTGATCGAAACACAACTAAAACTTGAATGAAACCCTAGAAAAAAACTTGCAAGCCCTCTGGACCCCCGGATGCTTACTGCTTAGAGCCTGCGGCTGAAATTCATTAAAATTTAATATGGAATATTTGATATGGAACATGCTTTAGACATGCTATTTTTGCTGTTTTATTTTCCCTAACTTCTTATCATTCGGCTGGTCTCAATTTGCTATTTTCGTGTCTGCTATTTCGGCTTTATTTAAGTGACGGATGTGCCCGTATATTACTGATCTCTGTGGTCTACTGACTAAAATATATCAATCTTGATAAAGACTGATTATATAAATGAGAACTCATAGGTTAGGTTCTTGCAGAACTATAAAGGATTATAGCGCTTATGATGGTTCACCAATGACTTCCACCAAAGGAATTACATTAATCTTATCTTATATAATATCTCGAGTAATCCTCCCGCGTTCCCCTCCTGCATTCCACTTCCGCGTGACATTGTTCGGCTAGCTAGTCCAAGGCTAAAGCGTGTTCCATGATTGAAGAAAAAAAGAAGCTAATTCTCACACACAAGTTTATGATTTTCCTTTGGCAAGTATTTGAAAAATTCGTATGAAATCATATCCTCCCGGGGGTCTTGTGGTCCTTGAAAGGAGACAAGGCCTTTGAGATTTCCTCGAAAGAAATTTCAGAATCTAAAACTGGATCGAATGTTCCTTGAAAACTGACGACCTTCTCAGTCCCTCGTGGCGGGTGTTGTTCATTGCAAAAAGCTTCAATTTCATCTATTTTAAGCCCGCAGGTAAGCGCTGATCGCCCTTTAGATCTTCCTGCAGCCATCCAAAACGTTCTGGCGTCACGACTAAAAACCAAAAGCAAGCTTAAATCAGAAAAAAGGGTTTCTTTTTAGATCTAATAAGTTTTTTGTAAGTTTTTTCCTTGCCACCTGCGGCGAAGTTTTCTGAAGATAGCTCTCATCTCGCATTTCGCGAAACACACTCGGAATCGAACTAAGGGCTTCGTCGAAAATTGGGGCGATGCAGTCTAGGGGGGGTTGGAAAATGTTCAAATCCTTTGCAGCTTATGATTTTCAGATAGCTCTTTTACGCAGATGTAGGTAATTATTAAACTGAGTGTTTGGGGAACATAACTGAATAGGTAATAATATTTAGGGGAACGGGTACACATTTTAAGTGTGCCAACAACTAATTAATTGCTTTGTGAGTCTCTGGCCTACGAAGAAGAATGTTAGATATTAACTTTTCTGCTCCACAATGAATTTGATGTGCTGAATGTTTGACAAGAAGGTATTTTGGTTATTCGTCCATAAAACTCGTATTCACCCTGATTATGGTATATCTTACTCACGTTCTACAAAGTCTTAAAATATTCAGTTCGAAAAACTTGATACTGAGCGTGTAAAGAATAATTCTTATCATAAAGTACTGCGCTTCCTGTATGCCTGTAAAATTAACCTTGGTGATTTAGGGAGCTTTAAGAAGGAGATTTTTATTAAAATGAAAGAATTTATGAAATAATGTATTTAGATATTTGATGTGCTTTCTATCCAAGTGTTAGGTGATATAAACGTGTTTTATTTTCTCTGCCAATAGCTCCACCAGCTTCCTCTAGTTCGTAAGAACTTGGTTGGTTTACAGTTGAGGGATTATTTTCATTTCTGTGTTTCATTTTTTCTTTCCGTCAATAAATTGATATCCTATCCTATTCTATGTATATTAGACGAACTCCGAGGTAAATTGTCTAAACTCGGCGCCTCGAGCCTCCGTATCTCGTGTCGTCCATCCTAGATGCCATAAAAAGAGAGTCATTTATTGTCGCGTCAGGTCGGTTTGGAACGAAATGAGCCAAAAGAGGCCTTCAGCTGATCATTGAACTTCATACCTTTCAGAAGTGCAAACAGTTGGACGACAATTCTTCGAACTCTGGTCTTTACTAGTCCTTTTGTAAGAAACAAACGGTGATATCAAAACCTATATCTCAAGAAGCTTTCCACGGGTAATTCCATGTCCTTTCGTAGGTTCATCAAGACGGAAAAAGGTTTCTGTGAATCACCGGGTTAAATTTCCCGAGGGGGCAGGTGAAAGTAAGGATATACTTCCAACGGCGCAATATACTGCATAAGCCACGACGAAGATTCCACTCTTGGAACGATATCACATACGATACTCAGGTGACACTAGGCAATTTTCACAATGGCCAGTGAAGTTCATATTCTCATTCATGTTGGGGCTGCTTTTTCTGTCAACATTATAACCCTAAGAAAGAGCGAATAGATGTCTATGAATAACGAGCGTGAAAACATTAGTGTTATTCCGAAAGTTTCCGATTTAGATTTTCGAAATTTCAGCTCACTAATTGACTGAGATTGATACTGGAAATTCAGGCCTGACTAGACTACAAATGTAATTTTTGACCTAGATTTCATCAGTTTTGGTTCAGCAGTTTAGGAGAAAAGCTCCGGAACGGATTGACAGATTTTCTGATTCAACACATCTTGTACCCAAAATGAAACAACCAATTTTGAGAGAGGTTAGCAATTGCTTTACTTGGTCAATCACAAAGATTCATTACCGAAAATAAAAGTCGTGCAGCATCTCATGAGCAAATTTTCCTAATGTATCGTTTTTCAATTAAGGGTTTTTTTTTTGAAATTTGACAACTTGTGTAAGTAATGAAAATATTAATTAACTTTTCATGGTACTAAAATTTATGTTGAATAATGTTATGTGATTCTAATAAAGATTTTTTATATTTTTCACGATTCTGCAGTAATAACGGTCGGTGGATATAGCTCTTAGTTGACTAGGGGAAGTATTGATGGTCTATTGGGTTATTTGGCGCCTATTTTATTACTCATTGGCTAGCAGTAAAGCTAGTCAGAGAAATGGATATCGAACAGTTTAGTTCAGACTTAAATTCGGTACCCAGTGCCAGTACCCTCGAAATATCAAGTCACGGCCCAAATCAACACTTCAATCACGACTCTTTGTTACTGAATATATTAGCGTGAAATGTTTTCCGAGGCAGTTGAATGTCACTGAAGGACCCAGCCGGACATTATTACGGGAAGCACGTTGTGCTGGTTCTCTTACTGGTACGTGTAGGAGTGATGAGGAGGAAGCTGCGGCAACAAAAGAGTAAGGAACCAGGTGAAAAGCGGCCCCCTGGACAATGACCGCTACCCCAGGGATTCTCCCCCTTCCCACCGCTACCTTTACAGCTCCTAAGGATATATGCTTGTGACCCGCATTATCTATCTTGCCCGCGGAATTTATTACCTCCCTCATCCTCCTCTGGGATGTCCGAGTACGTATAGCCTTTCTTTTTCCCGGCTCGTAATTGCCCGTGCTTTTCCTCTCCTCCCTCTTTACGCTTTCTTCCGAATCAGTCAATATCCAGACTCCGGAATTGCAATGTTTCAAGCTCTGAATGTTCGCCAATGATGTGAGAAGCAGTTCAGGCAATCTCACAGTAAGTGTTAAAGCATGGTTGTTTCTGCCTATTTATAATTACTATCGGCCTTACTTAGATAAATGTTATCAATAGAAATAAAGTAGATCAGAATTCGTGTCTAATTTTAGGGATAGAGACAACTTCGATTTAAAGAAATATAACTATGAGTGGTTGTTTACATTGGGACTTAGTTGATTCTTGATACTTATGATTTCCGAAGGCTATCGGCTTCCTCTATAACACTCATACGGGTAGTTCATCATGGAATTTAGTCGCTAAAACTTATTGTTGGATGGTGGTGAACTATATAACTTTCTTACTTCAAGTATTTTATCTCGAATTTCTGTAACCATACCTTGAATTTTATTAACTGTTTCTGTTGCAAGTGATCCTCAACATCCTGTCTTTTTGTCATTATGCTTAGAACTGTATCTAAATGGTTAAGTGGTATGTTTCATTAATTGCCTTTAGCACAAATGATGTTTTAAAGGGATTGGGAAATTTGTACAGTGACTTCAATAATGTAAGTACCTTCCAAGTATGAAATCCATAGAAGCATCTTATCTTCATACACATCTCTTATTCGCCAAGATTCTGGACTATCTTGAGGAAGATCTGAGTCCCCTGGAGCTCACTGATTGCCGTCAGAAGCAAATCGATTGTCCAGGAATATTGTGATGGTTTCCACGTCCATCCTGAACTATAAAGTCCCATCTCTTGAGAAATCTTTACCAGAGTAACTCGAAGATTCAAGATTCAATATTTTCATTTGCAGCAATTTTGATTAAGGTAACACAAAAGTCAATTACAAAACAAAACAACAATGGTAAGATACTTTGGGTTAGGCATATAAAACATACGAGGAGAAAAGAGAGAAACTAGTTGGAGATGGTAAAGGTCACCCTCCCCTTCCCCTCCCCCCTCGGCCGGGAGCCACTCGACCGGTCCCAGGCCTCACCCATCGTGGCGGCTCCCCATGACAGCGACAGAGCGGGAAAGACCATCACCAGCAACAATTGAACAACACCCAGGATCAGGAGACAACACCCAACCGACTGAAAGAGGCCACAACAACCAAACGCACACTCAACCATGCTATAGATACCTTCAGACATAGTACCTGTTATTGTGTTATGCGTTAATGAAAATGTTTTAAAATGTATGCCTAGGAGAAAAAGAGTTCAATGAGAAAATTTCTCAAATTTAATTTGTCTGCTGGCCCACCGCTTTCGTAGTACGCAAGGCGTGGTAAATTACTTTTGACTGCTGTATAGAAGAATGGGTTGGTTAAGTCGGTATCTAGATATCTAGATCTGATAAACATTTAAACTAGGTCCTTTTATTCAGGAAGTGTGTTATCTATCTAGGTGGGTGCCACCTAGGGGTTTAGGTCAGAACCATGAAGGAGGAAAACGGCTAGCCCAACTTTGCTGTATCTGGAAAACCATAGATATTCTCCTGTGTAAAAAACTGATGATCTTCATATTATGAAATGTTTTGTCCGTACTCTTATAATATTATGCTTGTGGATCATAATATTATGCTGTTGCTACGACTTACAAAACAACTGCAGTTCTTTATTTATCTAATCTCAGGACCTCTACCCATTCAAGTAAGGCGTTTGATGACCCAACGTTATATAATAGTGACCTATTAGGGTGACAGAAATGAAGAAGGCAGAACATCTGGTGAGAAGGTGGAATAGCGTTAGCTGGTTCACTAACTTGGAGCAGATTGAATATCGAGGGCAACTTCGTTATAACTGAGTAGCTATCTGATTAGCCAAGTTTCAGTTTGAATTAGGCAGAGAAACTTTATTTTGACCACGACCTATCTAGACTGTATCTTGCTCAATCGGCAGATTTGATTATGGTTTCTGTAATTTGAAACATTGAAGTCTTGACATGGGTATGAAGTATTCTTATTTACCATATAAGTTGTGGGATTCATAATTAATAGGAGGAAACGTGCTGTTTTATCGTTGAAGCATCTTGAAAGATAAGCCATGACCACGATTTTTTTTTCTTCATATTCCTCTACCTATCTTCTTTGAAATGAGCACCACAAATTACAAATCGGATTTCCCAGTTCGTTAGTTCTAGACTGGGATATTTGAGACCATGAAGCAGAAATAACAAACTTTTTCTTCTATTCACGCTGAACAACGAGACTCTGTTTGAAATGTCAGCGGCTGTGTATTATTCACACGGGGAATTCGCACGTTCAAACTGTGTGACCCGTTAGGCTTGCTTTTCCGACCAGTGGAAATGCGTGCGTACCCCACGATACAGCTCACATCCCTGGTTGGCCTCTCAGTCCACCACCTCCCACCGCATACCACTGACCCGGCGTCCTCCTCTACGTGTGTGCATCCGAAGTATGAAGCGGCTTTCCCACCCATAAATCCAATTACCTGGTATAAAAGCGCTCGCCCAACCCCAGGAATCCTGTTTTCCATTTCATATTGGATTCGGCTCTTGGGGGCTTTACTCTCTTTCCTCTCCCGCTATATATATATTTCCATCCCAACACACATTCTACCATTTCCCCGTTTGAGCTATTAGTGAAGGAATGTATTTTGAGGTCAAATATTATACCGCCAGAATTGAAAATGCACTTTAAAAAGTACTCATATTTTTGTGTCAGTTGACAGAGTAGAAGCAAGTAAATCGAATATTGTTCACTACGTCCTGAGTGCATTCTCTATACGGATAATAAAAAGGCACAGACAAAACCAACACTCACATTGTTAACAAACAGGGCTGCCATTCGGCAAGAATCGATTCTAGAACTAATCTCCTCTAATTTCTGCATTTTTGCCACGACAATGTTCCGGGAAAACCATTTTTTCAATACTAAATTTTTCAAACAAATCCCATTAGCTAACTATTTCAGAAATTAGATTCCAATTCACCTAAATGAGCGTGCTTGAGGTACTTGAGTAGGAGGTCCCAATTACTGCTAAAATTATAGAACTAACAATTTTAATCAAAACTCAGAATCCATGTCTGACGAGTTTCCATGGAAAATTTTTTGAAATTTCAAGTTCCAATACAAAACAATTTACAATTTTCCTGAAAAAGTGAAAACTGAAAAGTGAAAGTTCCAAATTGGGTGTGTCCCCTAGCTTCAATGGTGAATTTTGAACTTTCTGCGATAAATTTGTTAAAGCTTAAATTTTTTTAATCAGAAATTGAACTGTACCATAGCGAATGAGAATTACAATGTATTCATTTCGTAATATTTGGAATGGATTTCGGCATTAAAATTTGATTAACTGATCTGACTCCCATCAAATTCCAATTCACTGTCATTTGATAGTTGTTTGATTGTTGGCTAAACTTGAAATAGAGGAGTTCTTTAGATTAATGAAATAACAAGTATGAAAATAGGAACAACTTCACTATCAAGTGGTAACTGCACGATACAAGCTTGAGGGAGTAGCCCATGAGAAACTGGAACATTTAGTGCGCACGCAAAGGACTAGGAAAATTGAGGCAGTTTAACTGGGAATGAAGAAATGAAAATTGGAAGTGTGCTTTTCACAAATATTCTCGAAATAAAAGATAGAGCAAATGCAACTTTGAAGAGAAAGCGTAGGTATCACGAAAAAAACACAAGACTCGATACAAACTAGAAAGGAGGCATCTAGTACGATACACGAATTATTGGACATTAAAGCAGACAGTAGAAGTGAAGTACATCCAATTCTATAAGTAACTATGAGGCTATTAAAATTAAACATTGAAAAATTTGATGGAGATATGTACGTTCACATTTCAAGAATTTTGTCAAGTTTTCGAAATCAAAATTGACAAAATAACGAACTGAGTGACATAGACGAACTTAATTATCTGGGTAAAATTTTGGATGATACAGCCATAGAGTGAAAACACCGCCAAATCAAGCTGAAAGGAAAGATGTTCAAATCCTGGTTGATCATCATTTCGATTCATTGATTTGTTTACCAAAATGTAGGAGGTTCGGAAATAAATTTTGATACCGCGGAAAAACATCTTGAGTGTTTGCAAAATTCAGGTGTGAACAAACAATGTTCGTTACGATGATTACGTCGAAAATCCTTGACTTCATAACACTTGAAGTGGAAAAACATAAGATTCTTGGAGATTTAAAAATCAAAGATCTACGTTTATTATTGAAAAAAACTATCAAGGTTTGTGAGAGCGTTTACAGATCGCCCAATTAACCACGTGAAGAGCAAAATCAACACACGACATTATCATCGTACTCAAAATTCACCATTAGACACCGCAGCGATTTCGGACAAGCCATACATGTTGAAAATGCATTATTCATTCTGTTTGAATTTATTTCTCTTTAGGCATGGAGGAATGACAGAAAAGTTCATCTGTAATGAAAGTGGACTTCCGCTGTGTTCATAACTGTAATTCCACTCGCTGGATTAACCTCAAAATTGATTGGATGCTTTATTAAATATCTGAATTCATCAATGTGTTTTGTACCATTATTCACATTTGATGTCAAAACAGAGTAGTAATAAGGTATGTTACTAAATATTGAAGTGCAAGGTTTTTGTTTGATCTGGGGATAGTGGGTTAATTTGGAAATTCGACAGATGTCACATGGCACACACATAACATTGGCTAACCAATAAATAAATAGTTCACTCCCAGTTTAAGAACATCAGGGCAAACAAATGTGGGTATTATTCCAATATTACAGAATACCATGTGATACAATGTCTTAAATTATTGAGGAGAAATAGTTAGTGAACTACTGGTACCATGAATGGTCGTTCACGCCCAACAGCAAATACAGTTATGCAATGTTTTACTGTGAAGATCAGATTCTATGTGTATTTTTCGGGCCGGTTTTTCGAGTTGATTAATTTGTGTTCAGCGTGCAAACTGTCAAGCAGATTTGTCTGCGAAGCTACCTGAAAGAATTTTCCAATCTAAAATAATCTACGACCTTGACTTTCACGAAGTAGGTACTATCTACTACTAATAATTAATTATCACACAAGACCGCATTTTTTAGGTCGCCAGGTAATTACACGGTCATAATGTAGTGTTGGAAACACTTCGTGAGATTAGAATGTAATCACATCGTTCTAGTGAATTATAATCCGGACGCTGCAGATTTATGTGTTACCTGATGGAAGTGTACGTTCTTTGCAAAACTTGAAGCAGAGTCGAGATGGAAGTAAAGATTACTCTACTCGCTGGATTAACCCTCCACCTCGTGTTTCCTTTCTTCCATCCCCGAAACAAACTCGGTAAACACGGATAAACCACACTTAGTTGATGAGTTAGGGAAGGACAAATGGGTGGAATGACGAAAGGAAGCAATTAGGGAAAGGAGAAATAAGAAGAAGGTTCGGCGGTAGGGGGAAATAGCGTGACGTGGAAAACAGCGAATTTCACGAACTGTAGGTGGAAAGGTATAGGAGGTCGCGTGGTTTGTATAATCCGGGTTCCCTAGCTCTTCTCGAGGCATCCTATCTCGCCATGAGCGGCATATCTCTTCGCAGTTATTAAATCAAACCGAGGTTAAAAGGGAGGATATTTAAAATTCAAATGTCTCGGGAGGAGAGGGAAAGCGAGTCGATGGGGCAGGTGGAAGTAGGCCTTGCCACAAGTATGGCAGCGCTGGGGGATGGACGAGATAAGGGGTAGTTTCGCCACCCTTCCGGGGTGCTTCTACCTACGAATCAGGATACAGGCAAACTCCGTTGTAAATCAACTCTTCCCTCAGAGGTCGGTAATATTAGGCAAACTGAAATACCAAATAACATAGTGCCCGTTTTCACGGATAAATATCTGTTAGGTGTTTTCCAAGTTCCTTTGTTTAGGTAGGCGTTGTTACTATTATAAGTGTTTCACGCTTGATTTAAATATCGAAAGGAATTTATATCAGTTGATGTCTAACCCTTTAATCATCTATTTTAACCGTTTAGGTAGGATCAGGTATTTTAATCATTCCAGAACAATGGACGCCTACAAAGCGAATATAAAACCGCTGATCGGCTTACAATATTCTTCGATTCGAGCGCTGAACTGCCCCCGGATTTCGCTACCAAGAATGAGAACAAGAGCTTTTGTCTGATAAGAACGGTTAAAAATGACTTCTCAAGATTTCCCATCGGGAGGTGAAACATTCGTGGAACTCTGAAGAATTCTGTTCAATCGGCAATGTGCCGGAAAAGGGATCTCCGTATCATTTGTTAGTAGTACGCCCACAACTGTAGCCGTTGGCGAAAACGTACCTTATAATTATGATCCGAACGTAAATGAAACTAAATGAATGGTGATGCTGTTAGTAGCGTATATTACTATGTCATAACGGCATTGGAAATTGGATCATTTTGAGCAATGAATAGTGCCAATCAACTGCGCAGAAATACTGGGGTGAACTTGTTAACTCACAGATTAATGTAATTTAGTTTGATTAACTGTTGTAGAATGAAGGTTGTAGTTTTGGTTTGGTTTGATCGAGAAGAAAAATTAATCATTTGGTCTGCGGCGAAATGTCACGGATGAGGAAATGGAATGTATCAATTTAAATAGCTCTACGTCGAATCTAATACATTTTCATTACGCATTATTAACTACCCTTCGAATAGTAACTTAAATATCTTGTATAAAATGAGGTGGGCAATTAATTGTTACGTAAACAAACCGTAGGCAGGTCGGCGACCCCATTAACGCGACGAAAAAGAAAGAAGAATAAAGAAAATGAAATAGTTCATGGAATTGATTCATTCGGGTATTTTAATTTCACTGTTGAATTAAATTAAAATTTCAACTGAATGATTCCGGTAGAAGCTTCCATAGGAAAGTTATTTAGGAGTCTTGTGTTTCAAAAAATCATTATCGTAGATGATTCTGAAATTTCAACAAATTATTGAAGAATGGTTTATTGTTTCTGTTGCTGACAATATTTCTTCCCGCACATAATTATGAATTATGCTTTGGTCCAGCAGTTATTGAAAAATAGCCAACTGATTTGGGAAAGTGAGAGCGTCAGGGCCAATAGGTATTTTGGTTTTTCTTTCTGTAATGCATCTTTGTAATTTTCAAAAATGGAAAAAAATGAACGCCCTCAAAATTAGTGGTTTTACTTTCTAAGGTGGGGAGAGTTTATAAACAAATGTAAAAACGTCTATAAAATTGGGTGTGGGAATGTTTTAAATAATTTTGAAGATGTATATATCAGCGTGTTACAACGGTTCCTAAGTTGAACGGTCTTCCAACCCCAAACAATAACACCTTCAATAGGTGAGACATCAATTGCGGGTTTACCGTATTAATACTAAACCAGATAGGATAATGGTACGATTGAATTGAAATTGCTTCAAAATGATCAAACCGGCTTTCCCTATCGTTACTAAAAAATTTGTACAAGATTATAACGCGTTTTCGTACGCTGAGTAAAGTATTGAATTTTTAACGATTAAATTGTGGGAACAACCCAATCAGTATATTCCCTGAAAAATTCATCAAAATCGGACGAAAACTGTCAAAATGTGTGTTGTAACTAGGATTTCACATTCGCACATGGGCAGCAGCTGGTTATAATCCTGTCATGTTGAAGTTTACATGAGAACATTAAAACGGGCCTACAATACTCCAGACTTGAGCAAGATTGGAAAATTATAACTTCAGAAAATAATACTCATTTGATTTTACTTTTGCACATTTGCTGATCGATGTATTCATTTGTGAAGGGGTTCATCTACAACCCGAACCGCACATTCCCTGAAAACGTGAAAACAATCGAATAAAACCTATTAGAATAAATTTGTTTACAATAATTTGCGGACACATAGATAGACACGGAATAAAAGTAGTTAAGTATGATCTAAAACTCAAAATACCAGTGGAAATATTGATTTGGCAGAAAAAAATGTTCGTTTTCCAGCAACACAATGCTTTAACTAAAGTCCACATGTTATATTAATATTTTAGCTCGTGGAGTTAGAAGGGATGTATGGGCGGCTTTTGGAAGATGGTGAAATTCAGTGTCTCATTTAGAAAATCAGGTTGGGGTTGCCATTACCTGGGAATGTATTGGGGGCGAAGGGTATTGAAAGTTGGGCGAAAAGAGAAGATTAGCGCAGTGTGAGATTCAACATTTACCTAATGTTTCTACATATAATGTTGGTATATTGTTCCCCCGATTCTACGCCCTCGGTAATTTCGGCACCTCTATTCGCTAAACCATCCTTGGACTAATTACTTGCACATAGGTGGCCCTTAAAGGGAGGCGTGGGCGGGGATTTACAGGTGTAATTGCTAAACCCTGATGGTCGTTTGTCAGAACGCTGGGGCACTAGGAAGGAGAGGTTTTCCATTGTTCCACACAATATAACTCATGTGTATTTATACTGCTCTACCGCTAAATGCTAGATAATGGAGAATTAGTAATACTAAGACATGAACCAACTGAGGAGAGGGAACGGAAACCTCACCCACCTCACCTGCCGAAAGGATGCGGTATACTACAGACACAAAACCATTCTACATTTTTTACTTTCACACCTTTTTATAACATCTATGGTGAATTATCATTAGTGTATTAAACACCCTTCAACGTAGATCACCGATTTAAGTATATTAGACGTAGTCTACGAATTATAGAGCTAGGCGCCTCCCACCTCCATATCTCGTAGAGCATTTAAGATAAAAATACTTGGGCTAACGCCAGCCCCGGGGTTTACCTCTGACCTCCAGTTGAACGGGCTTTGCTAATAAGTCAATTTTCACAAATTTTCAAACCGATGATCGTACAGCATCCCGAGTGGTCTCATAGATTAATCAAGATGCCGAGATTACTGACATACCCCGTGCTATTAAGCCTAATTTTGTAAACCTTCGTCCAGTAGTTTCGGAAAAAAGAATAGGGCAGCGGACGGACGGATTGCATTTTATTCGATTTTACGAATCTACTCGTCTTGAAACTTGAACCAACAACTTTTGAGGAGGTAAACGTTTTTTTTTCTTAAACGATTACGAAGGTTCACTATTGAAAATAATAAATCAAAAGGCAAGAATGACGAAATAGCATATTCCCACAAAAAATATTTAAGCACATAGACCGTTTCGATTTTTACAGCATCGCCAGTGCTCTACAGGAGTTATTCGAAGAAGATTTCGTAAGCTTTGCCTCTTTTCTTTGAAGATAAAGCAAAGTGAATGGACTTCCATTATATCGCCGCATCCCCCCCCCCCCCCGAAGATACGTTCATAACACCCAGCTAACACCCGTTCTTTCCGCAGTTTACTCAGTAAACTTTACTGGGCTAAGAGTAATTTTCAAGAGGAATCTTATCTGAACACTACTTCGTTCACCAATTAATAATTATTTGGTAATGATCTTTCTCTGCGCTGTGAAGAATCGAACTGGTCAACAGTGGGCTTAGCGGTGTGATTGCCACAGTGATATCGAAGCGTTGAGTGAGAAGAGAAAGATTTGCATGACGGGCCTGAATAAAAAGTATTTTCATGGGAGCGAACAGATGAACATACAGCAACCCACGCGGTCCCGTTTTATTTATCGAAATCTCGCAAAAACAACCATATTTTTATTTCAACAGTTTAATACAACAAGTTTTCTTAATATTTAACCTGTACCACCATTTTGCTGTATAGTGTTGTGAAATACGGCATGGTAAATCATAGGGTTGCGGGGAGGGTGGAGAGTAAAAGGGTTTAGGACGTATACGTATAATGAAAGCACATGTGGTGGCGGATGGGTAGGGTTAATGAAGGTGGACGATAGGGTGTGATTAAGGGTGGATGAATGCCAAGGGCTCCTGCATGCAGGGGAGGGTTGGAAGGTGAGTGTGGTAAGTAGGATCCCCCTGAGATTCTAGTCTACCTCCCAACGTTATCTTGTCTCTACTCGTCTATCATGGCGCAGAGTGTACGGCTATTAGAAACAAATGCAGTGTGTACGGCTATCAGAAACAAAACATTTGAATTTAATAATTTGAATCATGTTTCGGTCGTGTGATGGATTTCTGACGAAGAGCAAGAGCTACGACAATTAAGACAGTGAAGAATATGGAGGAAGATCGCAGAAACTGTCAAATCTGAGGATCAAGTACTCTACGACGAAGTTACTTTCATTGAGGAAGAACAAACGAAATACAAAAGGATTGGTATTATAGCTATCAACAAAAAAATGAAAGATACCATTATCCTTGACCCAACTTTCTGCGAAGAGAAGACTACCACTCAACCAGATGATGTTAACAAAGAAAACTGTGATTTACTCATTTGTAATACAGCTGACTACTATAGGAAGAAAAATAGTCTGCATAACAATGGAGTAGAGAGGATATTTCCTGGCCCTCGAGGTAAGATTCCTGGAAGAACCCTCAATTTCCTTAAAACATTTGGCCTAGAAAGGAGCTTAACCAAAGAAGTTGCAGTTCAGTGCCAAAATAAAGTATTCTATTCAAATTATAAGGAATCGCCTTGATCATAATTTCAACTAAAAAGCGAAGGAGTCAAAACAATAATGACAAAATATATAGGTACATACTCTTGTAGAGCCATTTCATTCACTTAAATATAAACATCTAACGAAAAAGGACTGATTTTTATATCTAAGTTTATAGCGTTTTCTTGAATCCTAAAAAAGGACAAATTGCAAAATATGGGAGATTTCGGATATTAGTGAAGAGAATAGCTTGCGACGGATGAATTTGGTTATCCAGTTAACGTCTTGAGACCTGATAGATCTTCTCAGTCAACACATTGGTATGACCTTTTTCCGAATGGAGCAGAATAATTTTCATTTTTCTAGAGGTTGGGCAGTGTGGAGTCTCTCAAGAGAAAAGACTGCACTGTACATTGTAGTATACAGTGAAAAGAAAATACTCTCCTATAATGCAGTAGTGAGCGCTGCTACAGCATATTCCATGTTTGTTGAATTTCAGCTGAAGGCAAAAGCATCAAGAGGTCTGGGGCAGAGCCCGAAGCGCCGAGTTTATCATACCAAGTAGTAAAAACTGTTAACATTCTGCCGATCGTTTGCGTTTCTATCGGTTGGGGTTGTTGTCCACAGTTTATATTTTCAAGTTTTTCACGTATGTTTCCTCGTCCGCCACTTCAGATGGTATTCGATCATTTCTGAATGAAAGAGCTCTTGGTACGGCTAGTTGGGTGTGTCGAGGGTGGCAACTATCGTACTGTAAATTCAATTGTTTGCTTGTGCGTGGGTCAATTTTATTTTGACATAGATCGAGGAATGTGGCTGCTGAACTCACCTCTGTCACAATTATCGTACGAGAAGAGAATCGGACAACTCGGTCGAACCCAAAAAAGAATATCAAGAGACGTTCAACACCAAAGAACACCATGATTAGTGTCTGACTGAATGGAATTTCATGAGAAAGACGATCCATGATCAATTATCATGGTAATAGGGTTGTTAACACTTGATACCTATTGAGGAGTGCTAACACTTGGCCGAAACTCGTAAAATTTCTCTCAAGACTAAACAATTTGAAAAAAAAAAACAACAAAAAAACACTTTTTTGTTTAAAAGTAAAATTGATTTACCTAGTCAAAGTTTGAAAATTCGTTTGGTTTTCCACTAAAAACAAATCACAACCATTGGCGCCTCTACTTAAACAGAATGAAGATGCCCTCTATCATTTCAACTCGTTGTCTGCATCCATTCAGCATACTTATAAAGAGTCCCTCTAACAGTTCCCCTCTAACTGGACCCCATTAATTGTTCCAGCATCCGCTATCACCGCCACTACCACCTAACCACTCAACCTCCGCAATAGGTACTTTGCCCAACAATGCGCCCTTAAACCTCAGCCTGACTCCGTACCAAACCTCCCTTGAGCAACTATTGTTAATTATTCCTTCATGATTATCATCAAAGCATTGCTTTATGGTGAATTGAATAGGCGTTTGCCCTAGGGAGGTTTGCAGCAAACATAATTAGTAGAACGAGCTCAACTGAAGTTATCTTCAACAGTCATTTCATTGATAGAAAGCATTGAAAATATTTTATTGAGAGAGATTCTTACTGGTGCCAGAGACTGTGAACAACAAATCCTACAAATGTAGTTGGATCTGTACGTATGTCTTAATTTAGTGATGAAGAAGATATACTATATAGCCATATACAGGGTGGCCAATCTATATGGGCCCATTAAGGACTTACATCCATACGGTGCGATCTATCAACAAATTGAACCAGACCTTTTCTATAATATTTTCACTCTACTTGAATGTGGTGGAGCCCGTTTTTCATTTTTCTATGTTTTAGTGCCTCAAATCTTCGATTGAAACTTGAGGTTATCTCTTGACCCCGCTTTTTATCAATGTTAGTCCGACGACGCCCCAATTCTTGAGCCAGCTCTCTCACTCAATTTAAAGTGCCCTTTAAGGGCTGTAAAAGTTTTGTAAAATCCCTAAAAACCTCAAAACAAGTCGAATCGGCGTAAATATTTACCTAATTGAAGAACATACCATGAGGAATCGAATGTGACCCTCCCCAGGTCCGTAGGTCAAACCATTCCCGATGTATGGCCCGATTTATGGTGCCAACATTTGCGTTTTCTGGTTTATTATTGTTTGTTTGTAACGTAGTGATGCCGATAGCGTCGAGTTGTAGTGAATGTGGATACTGGAGTGATAGCCGATGTTGATACTTGTAGTTTATAGCCGATACACGGGTTGAAGCATTCTGCTATGCATGAAACGCTGATGATATATAGGTAAATATTATTCAATATTATTAGTGGGGTAAATAAGCATTTTTCTCTGGGGTTTATTAAAATTCTAACCCCCCTGAAAATTTCATGGTTTACGTTTCAATGGGTGTAGAATCCGAATCTGCAGTAAAAACGCTGCAAATTCTTTCACTGGGGTTTATTATTCAATTGGCTTGCGTTCATGATTTGAATTTCTACTAAGCTTTGACAGGGTAAAAAAAATATGCATGGAGCACGTAAATATGTTCTCAACCAAAATACCTATTTGGATTGATCAGTTGATCATATTTGTGTGCCTCCTGAAATTCAATAATCGCTTTCACACACACTCCAAAGCTTATCAAATAATGAACGCAAGCCAATATTTTTTGCAAATTTTTTTAAATGTTGACCACATTATTGAAATCAGCATCAAATTTCTTATGAACAGAAGCCATATAGATCGGACACCCTGTATAATACATCACCATGTTATGGTGATTAAGAACTGTTTTCAAATTTCACTCTAACTACCTCCTATTTAATGCATCGTTCCTCGCCATGTTGTTGCTGTCACCGTAACTACATCTCGATTTCAATTTCTTATGTTTAACGATGGTGTTCTACATCCATCCGTTGGAATGGGTTTGCTCTCGCTAAGTGTTTTAAGTAGTTAGGAACACAATCGGTTTCAATCAATGAGTAGCAATAAGCATAATTTGCAGGAAATCAAGTTGTCAAGAGAAGTACCCAAGTAATAAGTTTATAAAATGAAAGGAAAGAAATAATGTTCCTGACTCGTACCTGAATAATTATCCTACAAGTCGACTGTAGTTCGTCATTTTGACTTATCTGCATTCGCTCCATATGATCAACGGGTCGATCAAATCAACGATTCTTCCTTCTTCCACGTACAAACTAACAACTGATATCCTGAAGATGTTGAAATTTACAGATTAGTACATGTAAGTTATTCGAAGTCCCATACTTAACTACATTCCTTCAGCACAAGCACGTGCAGAACGAACGTCAGCATAAACTTTGAAAATAGAACCGAGGTCGGAGGAGATCATAAAACGATATACTTGTGGTCGGTATGAATCTGATATGTGCAACAAATGAACGATAAAAACATTTTGCAAATGATCATTGCATCTCCCATCGGATTTTTGAATGATGATCCGCGGTGGACAAAAATATGTTGTAGCTCTACCGTTATCAGCTACTAATATTCGGTCACACGAATGCTGAATTCTTGATCTACGGATCGTCTAAATCTTGGTAGAAATTGCTGTCAAAACGGCCAAAAAAGTGGTTCGCCGTTGTTATCTAGGTCCTGATTCTCAATACTCGAGAGTCCATTTCCAGTAATTGAATAGACAAAGAGTGTTTACAGTGCCGACAGGAGTGTCGGGATTCGATTCTACCAATGAATTGATCATCTTCTGTCCGATCACTTAATTTCAATATCACATTGCTCTTGGCTTTTGACCTAATTAGTTCTGATGGATTGGCGTAACATGATGATTGTACATGCAACCTCTCTGTGTTCTTGAGTATAGTATCACGTGATCGCTTCGATTTACGTGTACCCGTTACAGATCGGGCTCATATCTATCGCCCACCGATGGTAAGGTGGTCCCTTAATTTCTATTCATTTAAATTGTTGGAGAGGGATCGATGACCTCATTCAGGTGTAGTCGTCGCTAGACAAAGAAGTGAAGGGGGATGTATAATACAAACTTAGTTCGCAAATAGGGATGCCAATCTTGGATAATGCAAATGCAGAATCCTGTAGCTTTTTGAGTCGGCAGTCGGTTGAGTGATTACAATATCAAGTAATCACAGGTGGAAAGGATGATAAAAAGTAAACGATTTGAAATATTGGGTTATAAAAGGTAACAATTAAAATGTATAAAAGGTAAAAAAATGTAATACAAAAGGTAAAATTGAAATTGAAATGTAGAATTGTAAAATGTAAACGATATACTCGTACTTAATGAAGGTGATTGCTAGCTTGATACAGTTTCAGGAAAACTTCGGCGACGAAGTTGGAGCAATCTGTACAGGTGATAGTGTTCACGCTGCAGGAATGCGCTGTCACCAGTTGGTAGTTCACCTTATTTGCAACTCACACGTGGATGAATGTTGACCCCAGCCAATTTCAGATTTCATACTTGGTTGTGACCCAGATAGAAAGTGTTATGAGCCGAGAATGTGTCTAATTCCCTCATGATAACGGTAGAAAGTGAAATTCTAAAGGCGGCCTTTCTATGATAGCAAAGAACGATTGACTTAACGGGCTCCACCCAGTTCAAATGAAAGAGCGATTCACTGAAAAAATACCTGTGTCAGTCATTAGTAACTCGTACTGCCTGGAAGCTCACTAGCTTCCTGCCGATTTGTAGAACAAGCTTGCTGATTTTTATGAAACATTCTGAAACTCTAATTAGGTACGTTTAAAAGAGAGGAGTTGGTGAAAGGGCGGGATCGTTCTATGGTTCTAAGGTTTCCAGCGTTTGTACGTAATATATTTAGGGAAAGTGATGAAAAGCCTCACCCTATCAACAATTGGTAGTTCATCTTATTTGCATCGAAGCCCTGGCAATAAACCTTGACCCCAAGCAATTTCAGATTTCATACTTGGTCGCGACCCAGATAGAAGATGATCCGAGCCCGGCGGCAGGACTCCGCAAAAACACGCGCGCGCCTCTGGTGGTGGGGGCGGAAAACTTGAGAGGGGGGCGGTCTGGCGGCAGTTCTCCGGTAGCCGACCTCCGAGCCGCTATCGAGCGAGCGCACCCTTCTCACCCCCGACAGGTCTACTCGGGTTCAGGCCGCCCCTCCGCCACGCGTTTCCCCCGGGTCCCTTCCTTAGTTAACTGGTCAAATGAGATGGTGTCGGCGGGAGTGAAGTGTCGTTGAAAATTCACCCGGGTTCCTGAGAGTGTTGTGTCTCGTCGACGTCTTCAAAATGGGACATGCACTTCTCCTGCTGCTGCTGCTCCGTGTCGCTTCTGCAGTCATCACACAAGGTTTGATAGCTTATCAGCATGATCTTCTTATCATTAAATGATCCGCAGCCCTCCACACACAACATAAATACCATATTTTGATTTATAAATTGAGAATCATGCGGTAGACAAAATTGATGTAGAGCTCATTAAATCCCACAAGCAGCCGATTCATTCACTAACAGAGCTTCTTTAAAAAAAAGACCTTCAGGTACACAACATTAAGCAAGCTATTTGAATTGATGATAACTCGGAATGAACGTTCATTTTTTTGTAATCCTCATTTCCAATAAGTTAATAAACACCATTTTATTAGATTTATGACTTGCAGATAAGCGATGAAATACGTGTAAAACTTACTGTAGAACTTAAAATGTCAACGTACAATCAAACATACCTAATAATCAAGTTTAGAAAGAGCATTAAAAAAAAGATTCTGGTTATTCATAAAAAATTGACCTACCGTTCTACTATTCTTAAAAAGTGTACAATGATATCATAAAACTATTCGATTATTTTCCCAACTTTTTAAGCGTCATATTGTTTCTGTTTCCCAACTAGTCTCACTGAAAAAGCTGGAAATCTCGTTGGGTGTTTCTTTATAAAACGAAAATGGGGGGCATCTTCGGAAAGAATCATTCATCTTTATTCGTGATGTAAGATCCTACCGGACAGGGAAGTAGCCCAAAACTTTCCATAATTTAATAGTATGGTATCGGAGGAACCAGTGGTCAATTTGCTCTTTGATTCGGAAAACACGGGGAGAAAAAGAGAGGTGGCAAATGATCCGAAATTCAACTAATCTGAAAATGGAGCAACTTATTTGATTATGACGTTCGAATTTAGTAAAAGTTGATTTTTTTAGGGAAAATTTAGAAGTTAATTAAATCGAAATAAGTATTGCTAAATTTGAATGGTGATACGGGAGGGTGGGTGAATGCCGGTCTTTGGAGTGCCATATGTCTGGCCTCATTGGTCCTGAAATAACGTTCCCAACGCAGATTTCTTCCAAAATGATCTAATTTTATTAATCAACCTTATTTTTTTCCATGATACTCTTGATGTAAGAGATATTGATTGCAAACTAGAAAAACCGCTTTGACTGGCCGTTCCCCACCCATGAGGGAATACCGGTCAGGCGTGTGGGTAATGCCAGTCAGGTAAATTCACTGTTAATTTGGTTCTTTTTCTAATTTTGAAAGGAAATAACGAAATTGAGCTCATCATCCGATGATAACATCGAATGGAATGTAGGTACTAGGTACGTACGCATTAAATTGTAACTTTTTGTTTTTCACTTTAAAAAAACCATTGTTAGGTAAACTCATCACTATTTAATCTATCGGATTGTATAAATGGAGTGGCGACATGGCTAGAAATAGAGTAGCTTCACCGATGACTATCCTAGAGATTCAAATAACGTAGGTGCAACGAACTCACTAAAGAACTGACGTATAGAACAACCACTAGAAGTAACAAATGTGAAATATTTCAAGAATTCGAATGAAATCATTTCCTTAAAATAAGATCAATTAAAAAAATGCACTTGAGTATATTGGAAAAATCTCTCAGGATTTGGATGGAGCAAAGATCACACAGGTTGTTCTCAGGGCCAAGAGTTGGCATAAATTACATTGTCAAGTGAGATTGTCAGATTGTCACTGTAAAATGAGTCTGTACAAATAAAGCTTATGTCCAGATTCGAAGCATTTATGGAAATATTCAATTCGTCGTTGATCATCACAAATGGCATCTGTGTCGTAACTGTCTACAGTTTTGTCTAAGTCTGACTCATATTTTCCCTTGCTCTTCTTCTTAGTGGCTTTCTTTTTTTCCCTTTTCTCTTTTAGTTTGGTTTCTTTCGTGG
The DNA here is from genome assembly GCA_031894815.1 of Creontiades dilutus. Classification (NCBI taxonomy): domain Eukaryota; kingdom Metazoa; phylum Arthropoda; class Insecta; order Hemiptera; family Miridae; genus Creontiades; species Creontiades dilutus. The sequence continues at coordinate 48,005 of JAVIWC010005349.1, read as the reverse complement.
TTTTCTTATCTATCACTTTTTCCTTTTCAGTTTTCCTGTCCCTCCTAGTTCCTGCTCCATCCGAGGAGTACACACAACTTCCTCTTTGCCACTTTAGTTTCTTTGTTGATCGTTTTCTCCTTCTATTCATTTTCTAATCGTCTAACCACTTCTAAACACCTGTAAAAGACCCCGTAGTAGACATTTTTCTTGAACAACTTACTTACCTAACGTAAGGAATTCTCCTCATTCATTTTATTGAGCAACCCACTTTCATTTATACCTATTTAGGTATAGTTATTGGATGTTACGGGGGAATGCTGGTCAGTAATAGGGTGATCCCGCTCAGGCAACAAATTGACCGGCATTCTCCCAAGCAAGTGTCTGGGGTTGCCCCATCAGCCATATTTAGGGAAATCTAAAAGCATTACCACAATTGCTGTCACACATTGTTGCTACTTTGGCTAATTGAAGGTAATACATAGATTTACCAAGATAAACTCCAAAAACTTTGAATAAATATAATGAAAATGTACTTACTATGCCTTGAAGACGGACCATAATAATATCACCATGAGGTAAAAACGTTCTGAACGTCTGACGCCTGTTGTAACTGCAGTTGAACCTCCAACGTTCTGGAATTTAGTTCGCTGGGACACTTACACAGGCCTCCAGCAGAAAGAGCGTTAATGGAAGATCTCATCCCTGTAAAACCTATGTGACCGGCATTACCCACCGACCGAGGCTGCCCCACCCTCCCCTACTTTGACTTATTTGATAAACCAAATTAAATCTTCCTGAACCCATTATAAGTCGTGTAGGGACTTATATCAATAAAACATCGAAAAACCAACGGTTTTTCAATTAAAATTATATCAAACTTAATTTTTACTTAACCCTCCGGCTTAATGGTGTTTTTTAAGACAATGTCTGAGCAACACTACCTATAACTACGAATTATCCTAATGCAATTATTCTGTCATAAGTAAAATTAACCGTATATACTAACTACAGAGGACGAAGACCTAATTGGGAAACTTTTGAGAAAATATGGCTTCATGTTTCTCCTTGTAGAGGATGATTAATCAACTTGTATAATATTTCCAAGTTGAAAGAGTACAAAACTCCACCCGAATTTGTCGGTTTACATTTAAAGGGCCAAGTTGATGAAACTTCGGTCAAAAGTCACGTGTGGTCTAGTGGGTTCGTTGCCGGCTTTCGATCAACCAAATAGGGTAGATTTGAAGGATTATTTAGGTTTTAGTGAGATTGAACTAGTTCTTCAAACCTCTACTGTGATAGAAAACAATTCAACCTACCAATGTACAATACAGCAATATACATGGAGGAGTATATAAAGAATGTACAATTTCACTTCCCGTCGGTCAGATACAATGACATCATGAAAGAGCTTACTACGGTACTTGTTTGATTGATGGTATATTCGTAAAGTTCACCTATAAATTAACAAATAAAGTTAGGAAGAAATTATTAAACAAGGTATATTTTATCTTCCTTTACCGGGTGGGGAGAGGGAGGTTGTATATTTTTTTGAACTTGAATTAAACAGTTGAATCAGTTTAGTCATATTCGCGCAAAACATTGCAATCTGCCATCTTAGATTAAAGCAAACTTAGCTTATTTTGTGTGGTTTTATTTGATCTTAAGTCTTGATAGCTTCATCAACTTTCAAAAGAATATAATTTCAACCGTTAAAGCTGATATTCCGTTCATTTTCAACTACTACATAAAAACTGCTTCAACAGGAAAATTTAAAGAACCAATCGGCGTGGATGTAGCAGAGAATCAATTACATTAAATAAAATACGAAAAAATACGCGTATCTCCTTCTTTCTCGAAATGTAAAAGTTACTGAAGATGTCAAGAAATTGAAAAAAAAAAAAATTGTTCAGCAGGGTTTGATGTTGCTAAACCGTAAACCGAGTTTGCTGATAAACTAAGATTTCAGGTCGAGCTTATAAAATTGAGGAGCGTAGGGCAGATAGGTTAGAGACCTATCAGATGGACCGTCATTTAAGGCAGTTGAGTTTTACGTCCGTATCCTTTCCTGCCTCCACCATTTGCTTACTGTCCGTCAAAATCGATCGCAAAATTCATTTTCGAGGAAAAAATTAATCTGCTACTTTCACTTCTTTAGTTAAATGATGAAGATGACAGTTTGTCGGACATGTGAATTTTGAGAGGTTTAATGATGGCGTTGTCATACGTCTCCTGAGATATCTAAATGCCATCTCATTTGATTTAAATTCGGTTTTAATTCACGCGGAACAGATTTTTGAAGTCAAAAAACTGCTGGCCAGGCTTTTAAGAGTGATGAGTTCCGTTTTGTAATAATTCCCGACTCATGAAGTTTTCCAAGTAGTCCAACAGTGAAATAGTTCATCTTGTCATTCTGCAATCTCAGTCGTTTCTGAACTGTTGCAATAAAACTGAAATGAAAGGAGGCAAATACGACCCGATTTCTAACCTTATTACTTACTTTGAGGCTGAAAATTTTCCAAAATAATCTCTCACTTGAATGCTGAGATGCTGTCTATTGTCCAAATGACAGACGGTAGGATACGCTTGGGGAGAGAGTGGTGACATTGGTTAGAAGTAAAGCTTTTGCTCCTTCATTTTTGCATGTTCACCTCCAGCAGATCCGCTTGGCGGGCATCGAAGGATCTAGCCACCATGCTGAGCTGTGTAAGCCTTAACCCTTAATATACCAAGATAACAAAACTCTTGATATGTTCCAATTTTTCCACATTTTCTTTGAATTTTTTTTAAATTTCTTCTTATTCATAATTTATTTAATTAGGATGAATGATAAAATTCAATTGTATAATTAATATCTGCCTTTCTGAGACACCCAAAACTCATGGTATATCCTTTTGGTCACCTCAACGTCAGTGATTTTCTCGCTTTTTCAGAAAAGATTCGAGCTATATTTCTGTCAAATATGATATAACCAACTCTAAAAGTTCGGAACTAAGTTTTGTTAGGTTCAAAGGTAACAGTTTGAGAATTGAACAGGAAGAGAGGCATCTTAGTTAATGTTGTGTTTTAGAGTGGACTAAGAACCCATTTTTATTTATATCTTTCATTCTCATTCGGGGGAAATGAAGTTGAAGGGAAGGTATCCAGGGAGATACCGTGCGTCATTAAGGGTTAAGTGTTGTGGGTCATAATACATTTTCAAATATGGCTTAAGCTAAAATGAACGTTAATTTTTGGCCTGAGGTAAGCACTTATGTGGGATTTCACAAGTGCATCCAGTAATGCACAAGGTTACTGATTTTCCTAACCAACACAGTCTGCGGGCTTTAGAGCAAGAAATGCTTTTCAAAAATGATGTTATCATGATGTTCGTAAGTTTTGCAGATACACTTGTTGAGGATTCAGTACATAAATGGGCTAAGTGGCACCTTGTTTGCTGTATAACCCTGACAGTCATCAAAAATGAAACCCACAAATATATTTAGAAGCCTGTCTGCACGTCTTCCCTTGAATAAATTTGAAACATTTGACGGTACGCTATCACTACAAACGTTACCTCTGTCCGTTGTTTGTAACACTCCTCGAAACCCGTTGATGTAGGGACTTAGTTGTGATAAATGATTAATAATTGGAGTTGTACATCCATTTGAATCATTTCACTTGCTAGTTCGAATGGGAACAACGTAATTTTGGTTTTGGTCTAAAATCTTCGTCACAGAAAGTTCAGCTTGGCAAACCCCTTATGGATGTTTCATCAGTCAATATCTCTTCTTCGAATCCTAGTATGTTACGGTATATAATGATTATATGAAAATTATAACATAATTATTATGTGCAGAACCTTTTCTGCAGTAAAAAATTGAGAACCTTTCTAAAATTTGTTATTTACTCTTTTAGTATATGGAAAAGTTCGTAAGTCATGTAGAAAATGCTGAAAATCCTTGTAAAACAGAGGTTAGTTTTATATTAGATATCTCTTCTGCGAGTATTGTTGAGTAAGTTGTTTATATCAGTTATGACTGGAGAAACTTATGATTTCGAGATGGAACAAACTCAAATCGACTCGTGTACGCCTAAAATTATGTCTTCTCTTCCACCACGTGTGGTGGACATCTAGTTCTCTTTTCCATTTCTGCAACGTCCTGACCCCGGGACTATAACCAGTGCTTGATACCCTATAAGGTATTCTCTGGGTGTTCCAGGGTAATTGCATCTGCCCTTGGAGAGGTCTCTACCCAGAAAGCTACATTGGCAACGCATTAAATTCTTCGCCAAAAACAGGAAACTCCTGAACAGTATTCGATGCTCACATCTCCACGAGAAAATACGTATTCATGTCACTGGATTATCGTAGAAAATTCGTGGAATCTCACGTCTTGCTGAAAATGGTCCCCAATTTTGTTGAAAATGTCCTAATTGCTTCAAACATTTAACTTCCAATTTCCACCTTATCCTACGAGGAGAACACCTACTCACACACATTTCATAATACGTAGTAAATAATAACTACGCAATCCCCAGGTGACTGGATTTAAAATTGATTTCTGCTACCTTAATGCTGACATTTCGGATCAAGCCTTCTTCCGAACAGGAAACTCTTGGACAGAATTCGATGTTTACATCTCCGCGAAAAAAGAGCAAATTCATGTCTCTGGATTATCGTAGACAATTTGTGGACTCACAGGTCTTGCCGAAAATGGTCCTGAATTGTTGAAGTTTTTACCTTCCTCTTTCCACTTTATCCAACCTGGAGCACACCTACTTCCACACATTTCTTCACCCGTAGTAAATAATAACGATACAATTCCCAGATGTCTGGATTTATGCTTGATTTCTGACACCTGGATGTTGGTATTTCGGATCAAGCCTTTTTTCCATTTAAAAGCAAACGTTTTGGCAGCATGAGGACCTCATGAACTAGTCGACCTACAGCCCATACTTTTCTAGTTTACGTCACTGTGGTTTTTCGAATAAATACTGCCTACGCCTATAGAGTTATACAAATTAAGAAACAGTTGTGTAACGCAATGAATTGGCAATTCAATATTTCGAACGATCTCATTCGGTTTTTTGAATTGATTCCTATTTAAATCAAAACCACCCTTTCATTTGGGTAAGCTTTCGAGACCCCTGCTTAAGAAAATATTTAGTTCAACCCTTTCAATTTCAGTCTTTAGGGTTGATGGTAAATGATGCGGTACATTTCAGCTACCTCCTTTACCTGTAACGCCCTGTAGATGTGACTTCGGATCCGAGAGTCATAAATATTGTTAATGGCTTCAGACAATCAGAAGGAAGGATGTTTTCTTTTTTGGTTTCTTGAACTTGATCTCTTTGCCAAACCTGGACACCTTAGGGTATGAAGAGGACGACTAAGTAAGTAAGAAAGGTTTTCTGAATCAACGTATCTTTTCATCCATTTACCTCTATATCCTGTGTATTTCTTCGGCAATTAACTGGACATCTACTCTGCACACAATACATAATAAGTAACTACGACAAATTAGCCAGATAATTAGGGTACAGATAAAAATAGAAAACCACTCAGTCAAAATATGCTCTCCATCAAATAGAGTTACTGTTAACTTAAATAACACTTACAAGTCTTATAAGCTTGTCTAGAGAACAGATACCCTTGACAAGAATATAAAACATCGTTCCTGATGTGAATCCTGAAACAGCTTTGTTGGAATGAATAAAAGATTTTCATTCATCCTTCTGACGTTGAAAACTACTTGAAACACAATCAGATTTCTTTACAGAAATTCAAGTTGGTTCAATAATCTCCGCCTCACTTCACGAGGCTACTAAAAACTTCATTTGAAACGCTTGGATACAATTGTGAGCCTGAATTGCGAGACGCAACTTGAGTTTCGGGAAACATGTAAACCTCAATAGAAATTGTTCATTAACGTTTCGGAGAATCCCAATATCAAATTAAAAACAGTCCACCGCCCGGAAACATTTTCTCATGTATTATTTTAAAACTGGGATCTCCTCATCACTTCTAATTAATCCTAAGAGATACAATTGAAGGGGTGGAATATTAAAATCTCGATTACAAATTACAGCATTGTTCGCTGCTGAGTAAACCAGTATAAAACGCAAACCAAAGAGGTAGACAAATCATTTTTTCACTTTCGCGAGATGAAAACACAGTTTTGCATTGTCAGGTTTTGTAATTGTCATACATTTAAATCGTTATTTATAAATATCTGCTAATTTTATGTATAACATATTATGGAGACGGATCTACGCAATGGCTCACTTGTAGGGGAATAACATCCGTAATGGGGGTTTTTAATTAGTGAACAGCATCTTTATTGGGCAATAAAATTCAAAGATTTATTAATTTGTCAAGTTTAAAAAAAATTATTTATTCATGCGCCCATTTGAATAAATTATTGAAATTTTCGTTCATAACTTTTATTGTAGATTTGGATAGGGGCCGCGCCAGATTTGAAAAGCCATCTCCATTGGCAGATTCTAGTGGATCTGATTTATGTATCTGGACATTTTTTAGGTCAATTTTTTCAATAACTAATTGCCAGATTTTAATGGAGGTTGGCATCTCTATCATTGTAAGATTCTTGCTTAGATTTCCAGGTTTTTGTTAATTGTTTGAGAATATTATAGTTAATATCGAACGTAGATGGGAAACACGACTTACACCATTTTCATGTTAAGTAATTACTATGCGAACAAATATAAACTGGTTCTATTTTTATAGCTGATTTCGTCGAGAACAGCGTCTCCCGCATTATCAGGATTTGTTATTTTACACGTGTTGGCATTGCTTGGTTTTGATTATTATCTCCAACAATACCCTTGAATGTTAGAACAACCTTCCACAGCACTTTCCCCTAGTCTGTCAGTGGGGAGTGAGAACTTTTGATTGGAAGATGATTTGGTGGTAGAGGAAACAGTTCGAGATACAATGTTTTCGATACGGAAGATTTACATTTACAATTTAAGAATTGCTTACAGCTTTACATGTATTTTAATTGTTCCTAAAAATGATGATTTCCTCTGCCGACTACTTCTCTGAGAAATACTTTTCAGGGAAAAGCATTCGAGATCGATAATCGCTTTATCATCCGAAATTTTTGCCGATCGGCGTGCGGTATGTAGAATAGAGTTATTAGATGGCTCGCTCTGGACCTGATGGCAATTCGCGCGTCACTGTCTTGTTAGTGTGGCGGTGGAGATCTCATACGTCGCCAATCGGCGGACTGAGAGATGGAATTTCAGACAGAATCTTCGTAATGCGTTGTGACGATGCGCGACTAACTTTCTACGTTCGCAACACACGGTCACTTCTCAATTCAGTGGCATCAGAAGACCAATTTGTATGGGGCTTCTAATTTGATCGCTGGACTGCGACGCGGCCTCGGGCGGATCGCAGCCGTCAGCAGTTCTTTGTCCATTGAGAATTAATTATGTGTTGGTTCGTTAGGTTGTAATGAATTCACTCATTCCCTCAACCATAGGCTCTCTTAATTTCGCCCAGGTCCCTCGCTATATGATACTCTCCCTTCACCCATCCCAACCTTTAGATGACTCGACATCTCCAATTTGTTTGACAACCGAATCTTGACGTAGAATGATTTCCCCTTGAGCCAATGGACATTGTTGCTCTACGTGATATACGACCGAGTCTTCACGACCACAGGCAAAACGAGTTATTAAATTACAACATGATATCACAATAGGACCAGAAGCCAAATAACAAATCGCTGAGACAAGAAAGAAGCAAAAATACAATAAAAGAGAACAACTCATTAATAGAAAATTTAGGCCAGTAGACGCTTCAGGGTGTTAAATATATCACAGTCACTTGAATTCAGGAAAGCGTTGACCTCACGAGGCAAACGACGCAACAGCCGGTTCCGAAGGTAGTTGCGGGCTGTAAATGGCTCCTGGAACAAGAGTGTTTGGTGAGTTCTGAAGGGAGGCACATTTATATTGACTTTGGGGAGAAGCGATGGGGACAGGAGAACTCCATTCACAAGCTTATGAAAAAATTTTACATCTGCCACCTCTCTACGGCTTTCAAGAGTGGGCAACCCGTACTCGGCCGCAAGGTGCCTAAAACCAACCTGCTCCATTGGTACTGACAGTTTGAATGCAAGGTAACGCATCAACTTCCGTTGAACCCTCTCCAATGGATATTTGTATGCTGCATATAATGGGGACCAATCTATACTAGCATACCCCAAAATCGGGAGAATCAAAGACTTGTACGTATAACAGAAAAATTGCTTCAGTGGACAAGAAGTAACGTGTGCACCTTTTTAGAAAACCGAGGGTTCACAATGCTTCCAGAGCTCCCGCATCCACTTGATCGACGAAAGTCCGTTTTGAGTCCAGAACGATTTCACGGTCCCTGGTTAAGGCTCTGGTGACAGGGGCTTCTCCGATTAGATAGCTGAACTCCAGTCGAGTTAAGGGTATATTGAGCAGACGGTTGAGATTAGAGGAAGGTAGAGAAAGCTACCGAGAAACATGCAACGGACTCGAATTCTCAAGGGTACAGGTGAGGTCCACCTGCAGTATGGAGAAGATCTGAGGAAGAGGATAGTTGGGAATATCCGGAGTTGAATGCTTTTGAAGGAAACAGATAGGGGTGGCGAAACTTCGTAGAGACGCTAAGCTCCGAATCGGACTAATAGGAAATTAGTCAAGTGAGTCAAGAGTATTTCCACCCAGCATATCCTCAAACTAAAGAGAAAATAGCGCCTTGTGAGAATCAATTTGACCCACTTGCTTCTAATTGCTTACAATTTAAGAAGATCATTGGATCGCATCGTACTGGTTTTTCCGAATTTCATCCATTGCAGGCAATGTGAAATCAGTTCATTGAGCTGTTTAATCGTTTCTCTCGCCTCAATTCTTATTCGGAGTGAGAGCCATCTTCTTTCCGGACACTTAGCTGTCTCTTCAGTATTGCAGAGCGTCCGGGTTTCCGGTTAGGAGGTCTCCTCGATCCCAAGGATGGGGGATAACGGATTCTAAGAGCCTTCAAACTTCCCTTGAGCCACCGACCGAGTGATCCCTCACCTTGGTCATCTCGCCCTTCGGGGGCCTCCGGCTTTCAACCCCTTTTTTCCCAAGTTCATCGTCCCTTTCGAGATCGCCATCTCCGGATGTGGTCCGTCGCTCGCAGGCTCCCCCAGATCCCACGCCGGTAGATGCGGAGGTGAAGGTGGTGGGAGTGTTGGGGGGAGATTTTGGATCGGTAACGGAGGTTTGCGATAGCGGCAAGTCGGAGGTCATAACGGCCCACCGCCTCGCCCTAGTCGCCACTATGTTATACCTAACCTCCCCTTCTCCCGGATTTCGCTGCTCTTTATCTGATCCTCCGCAGCCCTCCGTTACCCATCACCGCTCCAGATAAACCCTTCCATTTATTTCTCGCGCTTCTGGCAACCTTGTGAATTATTAAGATATCCAATGTAACTACTGAAACTCAGTAATCTTGCTTGAAAGTTAATATGTCAGTGAATTATCATCATTACTCTATACGGCACTTTATTATTATTCCTATCACTATTACTATTGTTGTTAATATATTATAACACCTTAAAAAAAGTTGGCAATTTTTTCGAATAAAAAAAATAAAAAATAAAAAATATATAATTCATACATATCAAATATATCACAGTAACCCTAATAGTCTCATTCGTTTCACAGTCAATTAAAAAACCAATGAATGTTGTTAACTGTAATCGTCAAGGAACACCACTCATTTCTAAATGCAGTGAAACAGCTAAAGTATGCAAATGTATTTATTACCAAATTTATCTCACCAAACTCGTTACAGCTTCCTGTGTACCTCATTTTTTCAGTGATTCGGAGAACATCTCTTCAAGAGAGAACAGTATAAACACATATGTACCGGAAAAAAACCATCTGCTAGCTTATTGATGAGACTACCAATCGCCCTTCCATCTTACGTGGTATAGTTTGTTTGAGGCAGATGCTCGCCGATGATTCACATTAAACGTTAGAATCAATTTTCAGTTAAAAGATTCCATCATTTTCGAGAACTACATTTGGATCATAAAGTCACTCTAATACCGTTTTTTGGGTTAATAACGTCCTATAAGGACTCCGGATAACTAATTTCCGTAACAGCTGGAGAAAGTGACGTAATGAGAATAATCAGTGGTCCCGTCACTGCAAAAATATTATGATGGGAGGGAGCAGATTATTACCGAGATGGAGAAGGACGCGAAGGGAGTGGAAGGCCAGATGTTTATGGCGGACTTAATGGTGGCTGGCTGCTCTGAGAGAATGTAGGGGGGTAGGAAAGGGGATGAAAAAAGGATTAATTTCAACAAAAAAGAAATGAGAGAAAATAAAAAAAAGTATTCGTATAATCCTTAGGGAGGCTGATGCAGAGATTAGTTTGATGTCTTGATCCAAAACAAATGAGTTACGGCTTAACAGGGGAAACCCTCTACGGACTCGTCAAAAAAGAGCATAGAACAAAATTAAAGTTATTATTCACCAGTTTCAGATTTACATCCACAAATTTTAATGATCTATATTAGTTACATGTTTTTGAGGTTATCAAGGTAACAGTTGGGTCATGAGTTGAACAGCATCACATAATCTCCTAGTTTTTGTTTGTCTTTTACGAGGACTCATGATAATTATGAGATCTACTGATCGATTTTTGTCTTTCTAATAAAGTAATACTAGGTAATACACAGACATAATTATAGTACATAATCACCTATATAATGACTTATGTTTGTTATGATTGTTTACAAATCTGTAGTCAGTATGGGCCAACGATTAATATTTGTATTCGTAATTATAGATATCAGGTGATCCAATTACATAATGTATTGAATGAATAGTTTTACGTATTACGTCTAACTGGCAGGAAATCCCGTTGTTAAAACTCAGCTTTTTCTGGAATCTGTTGGTCACAAAGGGGCAATCCCTATCAAAACCAGTTCAAAAAGACAAACTTAGAGATTCACATGCAAAATGATTGTGGTGAAATTGTTGCTCCAAGGCAAGTCGAGCTTGTTTAATGGAAAGTTCATGTCGTTCCTTGACCACTGCCTGTATTTTCCGATTCATCCCTTCGATGTCTTGTTGAATTCGTGTAATCATTATCAAACATTGGTCAGACCGTTTGGGCGTTTATTTAGGAAAAGTAGTTTCACTCTTTTGTACTTACAGAATTTACCAAAAAGAAAAAAAAAATTAATTGCTGACTACATATGTCCAACCAACTACAGTGATTAGGGTGATAGATTCTTCTTTCTTGAGCAACGAATTTTCGTTTTTTTTACATCATTATCTTGTCTAATGGGACAACGTCGTTAGAAAATGCCGAGCTGACGACGAAAGGGATGGTTTAGACGAGTTGACTAAATCCTAAATAAATATCAATTTAAGTCATTTGGGAGTGAATAGACCTTACACAGACAGACAAACTTCTCCCTTTTCGTACTTGTGTTTAAAGAAGAATTTTTTGAGTTGGCCAGTTTCGGATTAGTAGTGTAAGGGTCTGGAAAGTTACAACAGCGTCTGGCTACTTAAAATTGTCGATATTCCTATTAGTACCAATTAATATTCTATGCCTTCCATATCACTCTGAAGCTTCCATGCAGTTACAACCTGCATAGGTGTTAGTTAACGATTAAATAATCCTAGTGCTTCAAACCAAAACTAGATTTGTAGTTCCCACATATTTCTCGATGAACTCATAAAGACAAGTAATTTACCTATTAGAAAATCAGCTGTTTCATACTGCATACTCCTCCGAGGTCGTTGAGTCGTGAAAATTCGTTTGCAAAACATTTAAACATTTATATGTTATATATTATCAAATGGAAAGAGAAATTCAGGATTCGATGGGCACTGAAGCACTTCTAAGTACGAAAATTATTAACCTTAGTGCAATAATTTTCAATGCATTTATCATCAACATGTACCATTGACTGCTCTGTGCCCGACATCACAAGATGGTTTAAAATTGGAGTTTCAACTTCTAAAGGATCAACCACACCTTGAAATTCATAAAACGGAGATAGTCCACGAATAACTTCTCCGTATTCATCCATGTATCAAATGGGTATTCAATATTCATGTGTGATGGACGGTATAGCCGCATTTCAAGTAAGAGATGAATAATCATGTTTGACCGGTTTCAACTCGACTAAGCAAAGTGCACAGGGTAATGCAGGTTGGTAATCAGGGATATGCCGTGATATGCGAGTGGGTAATTGCGAGCACGTACGGAACGCTGTTTGTAAAGGAATGCGGGAGATATCCCTCCCACCCTCGTAATTGATTGACAGATACAGACTACTGTGATTCATGACACCTATCAGCGTCTGCGTAGCGTACATACTCGTACGAAGCCAGCAACGAATACCCAGGTTTAGAAACCCTTACCACAAAAATACCACTAATCAATTAGTGCGTAGTGCATTGACGTATGCAGTTTTGAAAATACTTTCATTTCTGCGAGATGATAATGCATTTCGAAGAGGACAATATAAATTAATAAGTCAAGAAGTGTAATAACAAAGTGATGAATGATTCGAAGTATCCCCAATATGTTTTCATAGCCCTGGAGCCGTCTCTCCTGTCTGGAAGGGTGGTCTGACCCAACGAACACAAACCACTTTTCATAATCCGCGATATGTAATCGAAAAATAACTATTTACATCAAAAACCGCATGTGACTTACAGTAGTGTACCTGAAGTCGAAACCGATTATTCCCAGGGTTTTACAGATTTTACGCAAGAGAAAACCCTCAATCATCACCAGTTTGTAACACAGTGAAGACGTACCTAATACATTAAGGGCGGAATTCGTAGCTCTAACATAGTCCATATGAAATGATTAAGTGAAGCTCTGAGGCACGATGGCTACTTGAACTATTCATAGCGACTGACTAACGAAATGTTCATGCAAGTCCGTGAAAAATAGAATAGGTCCAGAGCTACCTTAAGCATTTCCTTAGTAACATTTCTTTAATTTATCAAGTAAGGAAAACTCTTTACTTAAGTCACGACTATTAATTCAGCCTTAACATTAAATCATCCGGAGATACTTAAAGTAATATACAGTTGAAATACAAAAATGTTTCACTCTTAAAGTTGGAGTCGTAACTCTCCATTTTCAGATATATTCATAAAATTACTTTTATTATACTTTGATATCAGTCTTCTGACTTCACGGGAAAGAAGTTCAATTAGTTTGGTACTGCCCAACGGATTAACTAAGCATAGATGTTTATTTAATACTATTGATGTGTGGACATATATAATATATATATTATATAACAATATATTTTATATATAATATAAAATATATATTATATAGCTATACCTGGTGTTGAATATGTACTTGATAATCTAATCTTTTGCGATGTAGTGAATTCACTAATGCGTTTACCAATGATTTAATCCAACTTTTAGCAGGATATTCGGTAGTCGATGTCTTCGTAGCGGAATCTTTGACCTGAGAGCGTTGGGCTCTCAAGTTGTGTGTTCCAAATCAGATGAAAGTGTTCTACATCCATTAAGATGAGAATTCTGCGTGCTTATATAATGATTAAAGTGAAGTTCGTATCGTAACAAGGACTTACTTATCTGCCGAGATGGGCTGTCTGTAATAAACCTTTGTGTAATAATTCTCATAGTTGTTTTCTCTTTCATGAAAATACTTAAGCTTCCTTCATGAACTCGGAGGAAAAACAGAATTGAAAGGGTTTCCTATTGTTCGATTATACAAGTTTACTTGACGTGAAAAACAACAGACTAAACTATGTCCAAGAATTTTTTAATAATCCAAATAATCGACAACGGTAGACCCACTATCGCGGATCGATTCAGTTCCGAGTAATTTGGTCACCATTGGAATCACTCGTCGTCCAATTAATCAATACCCACCGTAACTGGTTCTTGAAAGACGTAAATTGATTGCGGTCGAAATATTTCATGAGCACTTAAGGCTCTTATTCATTCCAGTAATTAGCCGACCCCCTTTCTCTTCATTCCTGCGAAGTCATCAATCGACGAGAATTAGGGAGAGGAGTTTGGAAGGTGTTTTGAATCGATCTTTAGAACGTTGATTAAATAGTCGATAAGTCGATTGCCTAGTTGATTTCCGACGGTGAGTGAAATTACTATGCTAAAACCTCAGTGCATATGTCAACAGCGCGTTGTTGCAACGACTGCTTAATGTTGAATTGCGAAGGAAGCTAATAAGAAAACCATTGAATCTGTATTCCTGAACAGCGAAACCAACTGTCGAGATGTGAGACTAACTAAGCATTACGGCTGTGTCGATCCTGTATGAACTTCATACCGGATAATAATATGAAAATTAAAGTCAGACTGTTAGCTTAAGGCTTGGAAGGTGCTAATTATCTACCTTTTAATTATGAATAAACATCAAAAGCAAGTGAACCTTGAATTTCATTTACCGTTGGATCGTCTCTTGTAACTGATAAGCCAAGAAGATTTGAGAAGTTTCTCATTCAATAAATGTGAACATAATTTTTCCTATGAAGCTCTCTTTGTCATGTAGTTATGATTTATTTTTTTCTTGTAATACTTTGCTGACCAAAGGAAAACGCTGCACTTTATTACACAGAAGTTTATTATTCATGTGTTGGAATAACTCTTATACGGAAATCACTGCTCATGGCTCTACTTCAAATCGCCATGATAACACTACAATATCAGCTTTCCTGGTTGGTTATGGAAGAAAATAGCCTTTGGGATCACTCAGCTAACCAGCAGCACCTTAGTAAGATACCACCTGCCCCTCAGCCACTATCGATCAAATTTCAACTGAAAGTATGGGTCCCACAATGATACGGTGTAATGTACATGGACTCGACGTAGAACTCCACGTATAGAACTGAAATTCAGCGAAGTTGAATAAGGCACCAACCTATGCCTCACTTGTACCACAATTGTATTACATGAGTCTTGATAAACTCGAAATCAAGAGGAACTCTTGAAAAAACTTCACACATCAATTTTATCAGCTGATGCAATCCCCACATGAAATTAGGGGTATTGTACCATGTCTAACTTGACCTTTTTTCTATCCAACTTCTAGCCCTTAGGGAGAGCAAACGGATAAACGTAAGGCGATGCGGGTGGGCTCATTCGATTCATTGAAGGCGTGTCCAACAAACAAACATGAAAACAAGTTGTCGGTATTCAAATTTTTAAAGTTTCAGCCGTTTGATTTTACCCTTTATGATTAATTGAGATCGATGCCGAGAATTAAATTCAATGGAGTAACCATCCGTTACGGTGAATTTGAGACGTGGTTATAACATTCGTTATATTTGAGCTTTCCGGTTGTAGTTATTTCTCGTAGCTTTTCCTGAAAAGTGTAGCGCTTTTGGTTGGTGACTCATAAGTTAATTTTAACATTGCTGCCATTTCCATTATTGAGAAGATGGTGAAAGAAATGTGTGAGCCAAGCTAAACAAAAGTAGAGAAATTAATTATTTGGTACTGTTACCTTTATAAATATTTGTGGCAAATTCTCTTTTCTAGTGTAGATAAAACCCATGTTTGCCTGATACCAACTGACCTGCTATCCTGAGATTACTCGAATATCATCAATCTTGACCATGTAACAACAACTTGTATTTTATGTGTTAACAATACGTTTAATCGTAGCATGAACACTATATCTTTGGTTATACGAACGATATAGTCTTGTCATGCTTGGAGGTCAACAAACCAATGTATGCTTAACAAAAGAACATCCTCAATTCTCTTACCTAACAGAATCATCTCTTTTATCGTGTAGATAAGACCACCATATGTCAGATCTGAACCAGCTATCCTGAAATAAACCGTTCGTATTTCGTTATCAGTATTTCATTTTACGGCCACCGAACATCTCAACGATGAGCATCATTATCTCTACTCATTTAATCTAAAGAATGAATATTACTGATGTCTCAGTGTATTCTACGAAAGTTCTTCCGAACTGAAACACGGAAATGTGGATGAGATGAAGTAGTGAAGAATGACCGCAGTGAACTCCACAACTTATTAAAAAGAGGTTTATTATTTCAGTGTCAGATACCCCTTGATGGAGATAAATCTATTGCAGAGAGCGTAGTACAGTATCCACTCTTACTATTTTTTTCGAATGGGTAGCGAACGGATGATAGCAGAGGAATTCGAATGTTCTCGTTCAATTCAGTTTTCAAAATGTTCACCCTTGAATATCATCCCTCAAAGGATGGCAATATTAATGGCGCATAACGAATTGGTGCATAATTTTGGGTTCAGATTTCGTAAATTTTGGTCCAGTAGTTTCGAAAAAAGGCTTCGGATCGATTCATTTTAGTTTATTATTCAATAACAAACCATTGTAATCGCTCTTGAAAAAAAAAAAAAAAAAAAAAAAAAAAAAATTAACCCCCCCAGAAAATTTTATGGTTTACGTTTCAAAGGGTGTAGAATCCAAATCTGCAATAACAATTTTTCCGTCCGTCCGCCGTACGCCGTACGAACGGTTTCTCCCAAACGGCTAGAGCAAAAAATTTGAAATTTTCAGGTCCGACAACGCCCCAATTCTTTAGCCACCACTCTCACCTAATTTAAAGTGCCACTTAAGGGTTGTCAAAGTTTTGTAAAATCCCTAAAAACCTCAAAAATAGTCAAGGCGGGCAAATTTTGAACTCTTTTTGAAGAGCTTTCCATGAGAAATCGAATGAGCCCTTCCCCAGGTCCGTAGCTCAAACCATTCCCGATGTATGGCCCGATTTGTTGTGCCAACATTTGCATCCACATTCACTACATCACTAGGTTACTGCAATCAAAACAAACACAAGAGCTTTTTTTTGTTTTGATCGCAGTAACCTAGTGATGTATTGAATGTAGATACTGGAGTGAACTCCTAAAACGGTTTATAGCCGATACACGGCATGAAGCATTCTGGTATGAATGAAACGCTGTAAATTCTTTCATTGGGGTTTTTTATTCAATGGGCTTGCGTTCATGATTTGAATTTCTACTAAGCTTTGGAGTGTGCGTGTTTCACAAGTGATTGAGTGATTATTGAATTTCAGGAGGCACACAAATATGATAAAATGATCAATCCAAATAGGTATTTTGGTTGAGAACAGATTTATGTGCTCTATGCATATCTCCTGAAATTCAATAATCGCTCTATCACCTATGAAACACGGACACTCCAAAGCTTAGTAGAAATTCAAATCATGAACTCAAGCCAATTGAATAATAAACCCCAGTGAAAGAATTTGCAGCGTTTTTTTACTTGATTTTCGCAATCTGCATATCTTGAAAAGTAACTAAAAAGTTTGAGGGAGATCGAATATCTCTTTTTGATGAATTACTAAGGATCATTATTGAAGATGAACCAAAAACAAAAGTGTTGGAACGGTTCAAGTTATGAACTGTGCATAAGTTGCGGATAAGTGCTGATACTGCTCCACCGGAAGCGATACCACAAGAATAAGCGACTTGCTCAGCATACAAGCGACTGACCCCGTATTGTCCGAGAACGTTAGAGGGCCTCCGCAGCTTGGGACGCCAAGTGACTAGCTTTTGTGCGGTGCCAATCAATCACCTGCTTTCACCGGACTAAGCTCCCAACTCTGCCTTCCCTGCCCGTGCTGCGTCTAACCCTGTAGCCTTCTATACTCTCCTAAACTTCTTTCCGAAAATCTTGTGCTTCAGATTTCAACAAACTCAACTTCCACTCGGAGTGCCTCATTCTGTTTCGGGCCTCTTCCTACAATAATTACTGAATTTTTCCGGTTCAATTTTGCAGATGGCTTTCCGAGAGTGTCATATTCACCCAATACTTCCATTCAAGTAGGTATTTTGTAATAGGTACGAATTAGACAGGTGATCCATCTTCGGCAGCGACTGAAGGCAAAGCTACTGTTAGGTTGCTTGTGAATAAGTCACCTCGAGTGGAAGATCCCTAGTTGCCTCGCTTTACTCGTTAGAAGTTTCGTCCTACCTCATCGCTCCATATCAGTTCCAGTGGAGGACCGAACTTATCCTTCTTTGGATGGATTCCTGATTTTACGAGGTTATGCTAAAAGTCCGGGAGTCAAGCGTTAGTCATCATTCGGCCAGTTTGCCGTTTCAGCTACAAAACTAACGGTGCTGAGTTAATCCAAAGAAAAATCCCGAATTTTAACAAAACCCATACCTCACAAAAAAACATCTCCCATCCTCAGACCTTATAAGTAAAATCACCTCTTTCGTTGTGTAGATAAGATCCAAGTTTACCAGATCTAAACCGGCTATTCTCAGATTAACCGTTCATCATGTATCACGTTCTCGGGCGTAAGAGGATCAGGCATGTAAGGAAGCAACTTTCCCCGGAAATTAGGACGAGATCTTTCCAAGGCGGGACGTCGGCAGGGGCGAGAGTATGTATAGAACGACGCTGAAGGTTATGTCAACGAATTCCCAACGCAAGTTCCGTTGAATGCGATGTAAAGGAGAGGAACGGATGGTTCACTCGGTAAGGGAGGCGGGGTGATAGGGGATGACGGAGGAGCGGCGAGTGGAGGGGAGCTTATCTTCTAGTCGCTCTCTCCCGAGGTTTTATACACAACGCAATTCAAACACTTGCAAAGCCTCTTCAGTTTCACTCGCAACCCCCTTCCCCTCCCCCGTTTCATGCAGATACTGATTTTTTATCTCACTCCATTCATCCATTTTTCATACACAAAAAAAGAAGAAGAGGGGGCAAAAAAGAAAAAAATGCCCCGTCTTTTGAAGGCTAGAGAAAAAAGAAATGGGAACCTCCGCAGAGATGAGTTGGCGGATTACGTGTTAGTGATAGCGCCGTTTCAGTTAGCAAAAAAAGGGGGTAAAATACAGACGCCTTTCGGAATTCGGAAAACATCCGAGTTCAACGGACTTTTGGCCTCTTCGGAGATAAACTAGATTTTCATTTGAGCAAGCAAACTTGCAATAAATATTCAGGGTGTTGAATCAACCGTTATAGAAAGTTTCTTTTCAAGATATCATCTATCAACCAGTTGATAAACCTACTTCTGAAAAACAACAATTAAAAAATGTATTACAAACAATGAACTTGCATGAAATGCGAGGACTTTTATCTGGTGAATTGACCTATAACCTTCTAATATCACGTACATATTATCGACAGTAGTTTTAGAACTCATATAAATAAATATTTAGCGTGATTTTTATCTCTTTTTTACCTTATATGTTCCAAAAAGTCGTTTACCCAGGTAGCGAACCCCCGTAACACATTCCCAGAAGCCTAAAAACACGTTTTCCGACGGTGAAACTGGCTTGATTAAATTCGAATTCGAAGATACCATCAAGAAGCTGAGCTTTTTAGCAAACTTTTCAAGTAACGGTACAAAATTGTTTTACGGGTGATTGAAAAGACCAGCAATTTGCCGGATTAGACACATTTTTCACTTTAGGCTAATTGTTTACCTATTTAAACCCATACAAAAAATTTTGGTTTGACATTAGAAAGATAGTTAATTCAATGATCTTTCCAACGGTATCGTCTGATTTGAGATTCGTAGGAAAATCGGGAAGTTATGGCTGTTTTTGTGACGGAAACTTGAAAACACGAAAGACATTTTAAACCGTGAATAACTCAGAAACGAAGCCCCTAAAAAATATTTCTAGAAGGAACTTTTTGTCAGAAATTAGTTGCGAAATCCATCCCTAGCCGGGAGTCCACCCTGTCTATAACTAACTTCAAATATTTCCATGCGTGTTTCAGCTTATATCGTGTTACTGGAAATCTAAAACTGAATGTGAATATTCAGATCCGTTAAATATTTCCACACAGTGTGATTGGTTTACATAATAGTACAACAACAATTAATAGAATTAAATTTAAAAAAGTTAAAATATTGAATGAAAAACTTTGAAAATTATTATGATGAGTAAATTTTTATTGAACTGTAGGAAAGTTTCATATCATGGTACATTAACTATGCGAAAACTCCAACAGTTCGTCAATCCCAATTTTCTTGGGGAATCCCTTTGCACTCATCGATACATCATTTCATGATTTGAATTTGTTAACTGTCCACCAATTGTACGCATTGATTATGCTAAAACTAGTTCGTTAACACTAAAAAATATATTTTGCTGATGAGAGACAGCGGCATCGAAATCACACAGAGCGAAAAATACATTTGCTCAAATAACTACAAAATACAGAGGCCTGCAAATAGTCAATAAAGAGTTTGAAACAGTTATAAATCTAATGAGGATAGAGAACAGCTATTCTACCTTTTAAAAATTAGAAGTGAAAACCAAACTCCAAACATTGCTACTGTGTTACACTATCCAGCTCGGTCATCGGTTATTATTCAATTGAAGAGTGTAACATGTAAAATGATGTAAATAAACTATCTATCCATCTATCGAAAACTGACCTTCTGGAGATATAAGGATGAATGAATTTATTTGTATATTAAAATACATTTCAGACAACTTTTAAAGGTCGTTATGCTTGAAAGGCAGTGAAATGAAATTATAACCGGGTGCTCACAAGACGAGCCTAACAACTTTTCCCCTCTGTGATTAAAAGAAAAACAGCGGTTTCTTCCCCTTCCCTAATGCTTTATCCACCTAAATTGGTCATTCTGTCTACTGTGAGTCGATAGTTTTCTTTAGGTTAGCCGATAAACAAAGGTTTTTTCATCAAGACGGAAAAATTACAGCTTGACGCTGATATCTCTGCGAAATCTATCCGATTCCTGAATCCATCTATTGGATTGGGTTAGCTCTCGTATCAACGGAGATATGCAACGTACGAGTTGTAAATTTAAATCATTATCACAATCTATTTAAATAGTTGTTTAAAAAGAAGAATGCACTTTTGTATTCCACGACACTGGTTACCCTTGTCTTTCCCCCCATCATGCCAACACTTATACTGCTGATGCGTAGCCTGTAGACCACAATGCTGATAACATAAAGGCGGCTATAAGTGCAACAAGCCTCCACAACCAGAGGCTTTACAACCACGGAATAAGAGGTTGTAAGATAAAATCCAGATATGGTGACGATTTTTGTTTGAAGGCTTACACATTTTAACATCATAATGTACGTTTTTTCATCAAACCGTAGATACACTAGTCCTTACACAGATTCCAATCTATTTCTCCGAATAATCTACACATTACTAGAAGGATTGATGTATGAAATTTGTCTATTTTCGAGATGCAAGCTCATCAAACTCATCCTAGTTCTCAAATTATTTGGCAATTCCCCATCAATCAGACTAAAAATGTTTCTAAATAATTTTTTTGTGTAATATACTTTATTTGACAATAATGTTGTTGAAGGAGGTTGGGATATAGCTGATGTGAGCTTGTGGGTCAAATTTCTTCATTTCTATAGAGGCATCAGGGCCCCGTCCTCCAGGCCAAGGCACCTCACTTTCCGTCGGCAGCCGCGGAGACGCATGGATACCGCCCTCACTACGGCTATCTGGGTTTTCACACGGACCCAGCAGGTTACTTGGGACAAAGGCTTCGACCACTTTTCTGCCAAGACCTCGGCCATACGTTTCAGGAAACGGGAATATTCCTTGTGCAAGGACCCATCACACCCCACCACTAGAGGTGTGAAAGAACCTCCCAAGTCTTCCGCCGCAGCGTCATACTTCCGATGCTTTTCATTGGCTGCATTTTTTGAGATCGTTGGCCAATCATGAGAACCATAAGAGGAGGCGTCGGGGTTTATGACCCTGGTATCAAAGTAAGCCGTTCTCTCATGGTCCCAGACTCCATGGATTTTAATATCCCCAACCAGCCGAGGATCGCCATCTTCTCCTTCTACCAGCACTGGCTCAAGACCTACTCAGTTCCACGCGAGACTCGCCATCCTTGCGCACTGATCCCGAATTTGATCATGACCTCCTTTGACCAGACCACCCTTTTTACAGTTCAATCCGTGATTTACTGATGAGGCTAGGTTAACACAAGATAAGTTTGATTTAACTTATTTGGATTTATGTTGTTCCGATACAGAAACATTCCCTTTACACTAATAATACTGATATTTTCGAGTTGGACGATGTGTTAACTGTCTTTTGCATCATTTTGTGGTATAATATGAGCATGAAAAACGTGAGTTTTACCAATATTTACATTATGGTGTGTTTAACTCAGATAACGCAAGCTTAATAATTTTGTTATTTTGGGGAAATGCCCTGCGCCTGCTAATACATGATAATTTATACCTATTAAGCGAATTTTGTTTTTGTTTAGAATTTTTTTCATGCCTTGACACAAGAGTGTTACCGACATGTGCGATCTCAAACTTTTAGTTTCTCGTTTCAACTATGGGTATAAATTCAGAAAACAATATCTTTAATTGGCAGCTACAAACTGAGATAGTATTATAATAATGGCTCATGTGTGAACTATCCGTATTCTCCGGGGGTTACTCCTCTATTCTTCTTCTCTTTGAATCCCTAAGATCAACAGAAAATCATAATAATAATCAATCATCATTTTAAAAAACCAACTGATTTTTGAACATAAAAAAACATTTTCATAAAAAACACTTAATTGGTTCATTTAAAAAACTTCACAATTCAGAATTTCTCGCTCTGAGAGCTGAAAAGAGTTTGAAGGTTTCCGTAGCTCCCTGAAATTTTTGACTCATTCAATTTGCTCATTTTCGGTAAATTCGGTCGAGTGAACTTGATTTGGAAAATTCTGAAAGCTGTTTTCAATGCTGAGCTTAGAAAAGCTTTTTCGCACTAACGCACACAAAAGTGCAAACATTTCTATTTAATATAACATAAATAATGTAATTTAGGTCAATTCGATCACACGATCACGCTGCATGAGGCTTTCAGATTATTTTTTTCCTAGTTTAGGGGAAACCGCTGAACAATTTTTGGACAAAGACGTTGTCATCTGCCCCCTAAATGGACTCGTTTTTTGTTGTACTTGAAATTCACCGAATTACCTATTTGTTTTTTTTTTGTACTTAATTGTAGATCACTTTTTTGTCAAGGTTACTTTACTAATTTTTGTTAAAACATAGATTGCCTATGTTTATTGCCTTGGCATGAGTCACCTTCATTCTCTAGTTAATCCTTAAATATGGCAAATAGAGCATCCGAATGGATATCCTGTCGATTGTGTCGATTTTTTGTGTACTAAGAGTCTTGTCGCGATAAATGAGGGTCCAGTGCACTGTACAGAGGACAGACGATTCTTTGCCACTTCGTAGGATTGTCCACATCACAAAAGGAAAACCAACTAACTAAAATCAACAAATTTTGAAGAAAAATGTTCTTGAATGTTTGTTAATGGATTTACAAAGGATTTACTCGAATCGGCCATTCTTGCTGAATACTGGTTCATCGGTTTTCAACCATGAACAAATCGAAAGCAAGATCCGATGAAGTCGATGTATTACGAAACTTTTGATGTATGTGAACGAAAAATTAACTGTTTATTTGTGGGTCAAGTGTGGTTTTTATTAAGTAGGAGCGGACTTGTACCCAGAATCTAGCTTTGATTTGAGCAGAAAGCAGTATTTCATACAAGGAAACGTGATAAAAAGAGTGAAGTGATGAAAAATTGGGGTCTCTAGAGGTGAAAGTTGGCTGTTTTGCCCTCGGTTGTGTACACATTATGAAACATGAATAGATGTGAACTCTGAAGGGAGCTTTTTGGTGGCCGTACATTCTGAGCAGACACTGTACGTTCAAGCGGCGGAACAGGAGCTTGCAGAACAATGGAGAGCAATCGATGTAGGACAGCTCAATCAATCAACGCCTTTCTTCAACTGTGTACGGAGGACGTAGATATTTACTGACACCTCCGTATAGTTCACGCGAAACCTCTGGGGAAAGATCCACTCTCAAACTGTTCTCCAACTCGGTGGAAACAGTTTTTTTCCCTGAAGTGCCACGTCCGTGTCACACGCGATCGCTTGTTTAGGCTCTTATTATGCTCGAAATCCGGCAAAATGACTTCATCATTTCTCAATAATTAAAATTGACGTTCATTATTGAATCAATGGTCTCTTTTCTTCAGTCACTCGATTTAGGAGTTCATAAATAGGATTTCTATTTGGATTGAGCAGGATTTGGAGGTTGTTTCGTCGAATAACGACGAGAGCCGATGTCTGGGAGGGGTGTGGGGTCGTGTAATGAACCTGTGAAACACCTTAGGGTGAACTCTGATAGGGGATCGGTGGTGAAACCTCCAAACATGACGTGACTTGGAGATATTAGGAGGTTTATGAGTGGTAGCGAGTAATACGCGGTCAGATATTGACGGGTAAATTACGTCTCATATCAAGAGGGTGAAAACGTTGCTGCTTTTCCTCGAGGCCAAGTTACTGGGGTCGAAGGAGCCCTGGTGGTCGAAAAACCAGACCTGACCATCCTACCGTTTCCTGCGAGGTTTCTCTCGTTTTCTTCTTGATTCTTTTTTGTTTCTTCCACTCCATCTTTCTCTCTCTTTCTTCTACCCTAATCGTGACGTAAACCCTAGAAGTGGCACTTACAGCGATATACTTTACTCTCACTCTGCTCTCAAGCTGCTGTTCTCTCCTATATTGTGCGATACGTTCTACATCCTTCAACTGGGACTACTATATCTTGGCTTTCTTTATTGCGATATTTCATTCTGCTTTTTCTTCAACGGTCCTCGAAGGCAATAGAGATTTCGTTGGAACAGCCAATAGTGATTCAATTATCTGAATTATTCTGACATCACGAATTATTACGGTTTTTGAACAATAATGATCAGGTTGTTCGTCTGATCATGAAATCTGGACATTCCAAAACTCCGGTAGGAAAAATATCAATATTGACAGAAAAGCGTAGAAACATCACTCTTGGCATTGACGTTTTGAATTTTTGATTTCTTACCTTCTTCATCTCGAGGTGATTGGCATTCAAGTATCAAGTAGACTGCTTACGATTCAATCTGTAGGTAGTAGAAGCATTGTTTCTATTTTCGGGAAATGGAAAGTTTTTGTTTGACAAAATCAAAATATTTACTTACTAGCATTTTACGATTCAGACCATTCTGAATGTCTCGTTTCTTGTCTGTCTGTCTCCACGTCCACAAATCCTTGAAACAAAGTTGATTTAAACAGTTTTTATTCGATTTTGAAGCAATTTTTAGGGAGTGAACCTGGAAATAAGATATTCCACCTAGTTTAAAGTCTTGACGAGGTCCTGAGAGAAACCAGTTGACATAGAAATGAACTATTCAAGTAATCATTAGAAAAGCTTTTTAATGGTCTTACTGTCAATCTATTGATCCATATTGAGTAGCTTTTCCAAGTCTGATTAGGAAATTTCCAAACGAATTTCAGAAATTTCCAAATCAATTTCAGAATTTTCCATTTCAATTTCAGAATTTTCCATTTCAGTTTCAGAATGTGATTAGTATCCTGGTGGGAGCGGTTTCTGAAATTCAAATGGAAAATTCCGAAATTGAAATGGAAAAGTCTGAAATTGAAATGGAAAAGTCTGAAATTGATTTGGAAATTTCTGAAATTGGTTTAGAAATTTCCGAATCTGACTTGGAAAAGCTATATATGCAGACATCACTCAATGCAGTTCTACTAACTCACCTTCATTTCTCGATGCTTGAGTTTTTGCAGATATGTGGATTTTCAATATTGATTCCGGGAAGAGGTATTGTGTGAAATACACACTAATATGAAAAATATTAAAATGTTGACGTTTTTTGGGATGTTCCAAAACGGATTTGAATGGTAAACAATTTTGTTTTATGATAGAGCTCATGAAATATCTTATTTATTTAGTCTATGATTCCAATTAATTGTTCAATTGTAATAATAACACAACGTATACTGGGGTATTAAGAAGCAGATGGTGTTAGAGATTTGCGTACATTTCTGGGTCTTCTCCGCTGCCGGAACGGGACCAAGAAACACAATGGGCTTGGGAAAGGACAAGAGGGAACTGGGTCAGACTCAGTTAGTTGTTGGTCGGAAGGGACAATTTCTGATCGGTTTGGTCCAAGAAGGGAATATAATGCCTCCAGCGAATCGGGATTATAGTCATGGACATTCCTTGTTTCTGGCCTTCGCACAGCGTCGCCCCTCTTTGCCCGATTTTCATCTACAACGGCCGATACGAATGGAAGCGAGGTGGTGAAGAAGGAAGGGGGCCTTTTGAAATTAATTCCGAGCGATAGTTTACCGACAACTACTAAGTAGTCGGAACTACATTCAAGCCATGAATGTTCATTTGAACGGAAGATAGAATGTCAGTGTTGAGCAGAAGATAGGAATGACACTTTCAGTAAATGAGTCGTTACTTAACAAGATAATCTACCAAATACTTGAAAGACTCATAAGAACAATGACGATTTTGAATTGATATCTTTATCCGTCTGTGTCAAATCCACCATACTTTTGTCAATACACTGCTATGTTGTTGAGTGGTGGAAAATTCATTGTAAAAGGGTGAATAAAATGGTACAGTACATGTTACAACTAGAAGCGAAATATGGGAAAAGTTCACGTCAAATGAAGAACCGTGTAGGAAAAAAACATATATAACTTTTACAGAAACTCCACGTCCTGCCCCATTTTGGAAAACCTCTATTAACAATTTTCAACCATTTTTGAAATTTTAGTTTAACTATACAAAGAGCTAATCATAAAATGCGTTGTTTTACTTGATTCATGGATGGGAAATCTCTCCAAACTAATTAAAATGGCTACCATATTATAATGACAGCTTTTGAGGGATATGAAGGTTTTCATAGGATGTTTACCTTTGAATGTGATTCAAAGTTATATACAGCTTTAAACAAGTTTAGTAAGGCAATAATATAAATAGATCATCTACTTAAATAACTGAATAGCTATAATCATTTTTAAGCTATAAAAACTACTTTACTGATTCGGAAATCCTAAGGTTCTCATGAACAAGAGTATTCTGTTTCTTTTGTTTTGTTAAATTTGACCTCTGAATGTTTATACGGAGTGTCTCCTTTGCATAGGTAAGCAAACTCCTTCCACCTGAACGGGGTTGGAAGCGCTCGCTTCACCCCCGGTTTTACCTCTAATGATCTGCGAAGATGGTTACCGAGTATTTGGGAGAGATATTTCCTTGAGAGGTTGAACCCTGAAGAGGGGTCCACTAATTGCTAATAGGCTTTGGGTTTCCCTTCGCTCAGATGTGGTTTTACTTGTTAGCCGGGCTCCTTCGGTCCCCCTCTGATGCCGCTCCTAGCCTCATCACGCCCTTCCTGATGTCTTCGGGCTGGACTTGGCTAATGAAACCTCACCTCTCCACCGCTCGTCAGGTCCATCGTCAGTTTCTAAGTGAATTAAATTCAATCGACCCTTGAGCTTCGGAACTGACGTTTAAAGCATCTGAATAGTTGTGACGCGGAAACGTAAACTTCATTTTGACCTTCGTCAATGTTGATCGTTTCGGTTTTTTATTTTTACGATATCTACAAACCCAACATAAGTTAATATTAACCGTTTGTACCTTCAGTGAATTATTCTTAAACCCCTTGTTTGCCAGCCAATTTGGAGAACATATTCCCTGATGTGATACGGTTGTAAGAAACAGTTGTCCACATAATTGGATAATCACTATATTCTAATAAAAACGGAGTAGAATAGAACGTTGTCTATATTTCCACGAAACTAAAGATTGAACAGTTCATGTTTGTTACTGATGATGACTTGACTGTTGAAATCGATTCAACTGTGTGAAATATAGACAACTTTCTATCTTACTCCGTTTTTATTGAAATGGGTTTCCACAACTTCGTCGCGAGTGACTTAGTCTGTATCACTATTCACTTACAATCAAATTTAATCTTGCTGAAAATCAGGGCTTTCTGTGAGAGAAGAAATTATTAACCTCTTGCAACTACTTCTTGATCGAGGACTGAACTGGTTTGCCTTATTACATAAATCGAAAATTAGGTTGGAGTTTGCTGCCTCTCAGACAAGCAACAAAACCACAACCGCTACAGGGGAACGAAATTGCTTTTGTCATCTGGGTGGTTTAATCACTGGATAGGGTTGAAAAGTGAATGCCGTCAAGTAGTGATAATATGAATCATATATGTACAGTAAATCAGTAAGTTTTCAAGCCAAAATGTAGAGGTGTAAAGCGCCTTCTGAGACAGATCTGGTAATAGTTGTTGGGTATAGAAAAATTCTATTCTACTATGTGATCGTTGAAGATAATTTTTCTTTCAATACAATCTATTATTTAAAATAGATTTAGCTTCCTCGGTCATGGTAGATAACCATGACAAAGAACGGAGCCACCTGAATTAGGTGAGTGAGCAAATAGGTTGATTTATTTCAAAGCTAAAAATCTCTTTCATCTTATTATAGTTGATTTCCTTCCTGCTCTTGTTAACTATCTTATACAAAAGAAGATACAACATACGGGCTACATGAATTTTTATAATTTTAATACTCGTACTTAAATTAAAAAAAAAATCTCTAAAGAATTCTCCTTAAAAAATAAGTTGAAACGTATCTAAGTGGAATTGATTCCCAAACAATTAGAGAAGCTAAAACCGAATAGTTTTATAAGAAAACAGCTTGATCAAAATACATGCCACTTCCTTCATCTCCTATACATGTACTTCACTTCGTATTTTTGACCGATGAATAATTATGTATATGTACATTACCAACTATTTTCGGATTAAGTAATAATGTAAAAGTTTTTCTACAAATTGTCTGGAGAAATTTAGCATAATAGAAGTATCCATTGCATACACGCAGAGGCATAGGGTTGTCAAATCGAACCACCCAAGTCAATTTCGCCATCAATTTCACAATCGGCGGTCTGAAATCGATCGTACCAATTAATTTAGGTCAAGGGTTCTTCGATTTTAATAGATTTTTAAAAAATGTACCAAAAAAATGCAATGGTCCGCCGTGTCACGTAAACCTGCCTCAAAAATGGTGCAAATGAAATTGAACTTTTGACCAAAATTTCGATTCATTTACACTATTAACACGTTGACTACCAGTCATTTGGTACTCAGACTCCCACAGGCCATGTGTACACTCTACGATCCTGACGTCATCGACTCTTGACACTCTATGAGGTATTTTCGGAACTAGCACGCTGTGTACATCCACTAAGAGGTGTGTTGGCATCCATGTATATTGCTTAGCATCGTACTTTCGTTTCGCTATACTTACATTTCGTTTTGCTATACTTACACAACGCTCCATGTAACTTTTTGGACGGATCCTTCTCATCCCATGAGTACTTTTCAGAATTTTTTGTTTGTACGTTTTTCTCTTTTGTAATTATGTCAATTCTAATTTACTTCCAGGAAGATTTTCCATTTTCGTTCTGAAAAACCGATGATTTAGGTATCTACCTACCTTCTTATTTGAGACAGGGTTCGACAATTTTTTTGTTGAATAAATACTTTTGTGCAAGATGTTAGCGTTGACTGATAATCATTACAACATATTCTTACCTTTTTTATGAGAAAATTAGGGGTGAGTACCAAATCGGTACTCAGCAAAAGGTTCACTCCTGGACCAGTGAGCACCAAAGTGGAACTCTGGGTTTTTGGGTAACTAAGAACATGATTTCGTCAAAAGGTCGACCGGCCCATCAAAATATCATTTTTCAGAGGTGTTTCTTCAAGAATTTTCAAAAAAAATTGGTGGCCAGAGCCCAACCCTCGGCCTACGTAGCCATGGCAGTCAACGCGTTAATACTCCTCAGCAGCCGATTTGGTGCCCCAAAGGTTTTCAGCTCGATCGGACAAAAGCTGTGATTGTTTCACCTTACTTTTTTCGTCAAAATCGGTAATCAAATAATTTCTCAAAAATACCGTAAAATTGGGGGTAAAACCTGACATTGTGTAACGGTATAGTTCGAATATCATCAAAACCGTGCAATAACTGTCGCTTGCGCATGCGCGAATGTGATACATTTGAAACATAACTTCTCTAAAAATCGTCCGAATGATTCGAAATTCTTATGAGTGTTCAAGAATATTATTGTACAAGATATAAAGAAAATCAGAGGCCCAATCCTTCAAGCGCAAACCGTTCCGAATTTCCCATAACTGCCGTAAAATTATTAGTAGAAACCAAAATGATCTGAAAATCGTCCGAATGATTCGAAATTCAGCAAACTACTCCTCGGCAAATGAATAAAAATCGATTTAACCTCACAAAAATCGATTAATCGTTGGCAAAAATTGGTTGTCGATTAAAACCGACCCATGAAAATCCTTTGTAAAAAAATAAAAAATCGGTGGTCGAACATAGATTTTTTGTGAAAATCGATTGCCAACCCTCCAGAGCCAGCTATCTACCGTAGGCATAAAATTGCATGTTAGTGATAGCTCAAGTAGGATGCCACTCTTGCTTGACAGACAAATTGAATAAATATGCGTTTATTGAAATGACACCCCGGCATGAGGGCTGTCATTTTGCCGAGCCCGAGAAGATCAACGAATGAAAAGTTCATTCCGCAAATGGTGGAACCAATTTCATCATCGCCCGACCCCAAGCGTGTATAGGGGATGAGACCGTTTGCAAACAAGTTTTTTCCTCTACATTTTCGAGTAGAGGAAGGATGATTAAAATGACAGTTGTTTAGATGATGTAACTCCCCGAGTACGTACGGGGTTTGATCGAGTTCATCTCGGAGTTCTAAGTACATGCTTGCCAAACTCGGAAGTAAAAGGGATCACACCTTGCAACAACTTTTCCTTATTATTCGCGGAGCGTGAATGCAAAGTTCATGTCAAACACATGGGTACATCACTTCACACTTGTCGAGGGGAGTTAATTTATTCGTGTGTTACCCCGGACCCATTTCATCAGTCCACGAGACCCATTGCAAAGTTATTATCTGAGATGTTTGTTACATTTACCTCGTTTCCTGTTGTTGAAGTTGCGATTTACATGCCTTCACGGGTAGATCATTCATCATCATTCTTCAAAGTTCTCAGTCCATTAGGGTTTTCATGTTTAGCTCAAAATTGTCGGCAACATAGGTATGGCAATAGACGTCAAGGAAATTATGCAGATCTTCGGAAGTGTGAAGATATCAGCGCCAGTTTAACACTTCTTTGTAAAGAATATATATATTCGCTTTGATACTTTTGTTGCATATTCATTTCGTGTAACTCCCAGAAGTTGTTTAATATTAACAGGAATTAATTGGTTTACAAATCGCTCAAGGTAATATTCAATCAGAACACAGAAGCTCACTTGCCGATTCAAATTAATGCTTAAGCAATGCGTTTTTCAACTTCGTTGCTCATACACAGGTTCATCACACATGGTCCATTTCGAATTAAATATTCGAATATGACAATACTTTGAGAATTATTGTTATACGTATGGGCAAGCACGAAGAAATTTACAACAATATCGATACAATAAAATAACAAGTGTAACTGCAGTAAATATTATAATTGTGGGCTTAGTGAATTTGGGACAATTATTCCCGAATGAAAAGTTCACTTTATCTGGTCTAGTTTGAAAAATTCCAAGATTTAGTCTAGCGAAGTTATGTTGTAGATGGTGATGGGTTTTAAATTAAGTTAACGTCTTGAACTTCCCGTTCATGATCCACTAATGAAAATCAGCCTGACCAGAGATTTTGAGCGGAAATTAGCACTGCTAAGAGATCTCGTGTTTAATGTTTACCATTACAAAATTAATCAATAATGCATTATATTTATGTACTACCCATTCCCTTTTTTAATCCGTCTGACTGAATAGAATTTTGAGTCTTGTGCTTAGCATGTGGTGGTAGGATTCGTTTAGGATATAAGTTTGGTTTCGTTAAGCCAGTTCATGTTGTTGTTTTCATAATAAAATATACAACTATCAACTATCGTAATAAATATGGTTTTTATCGAAACTTCATGTTGACAGCACAATTGAGATTGTTCCTCATAATACAGCGCAAATACTGTTTGGAGATGGCAGGGCTGAATAACTGAGGCGCTCCAGTTCCAGATATACTGAAGGAAGATTCCAAGTTCCTACTCAGCGTTTCACAAAGGATCTAATTTCTTCTTTATGTGAATTTTAGAGTGGGCCATGATCGAAATATCGATATTTCATGAGACCGAAGTCAGAAAGAGGAGATTGGAGGTGGGCTAAGCTAGAATATAGGGCTTTCATAGGCTAATATCCCGACGAATTAATTTGGAGGTAACGACAGGAGGGGGGAATAACTTGAAAGGAAAGTGTACAGCCGAGTAAAAGAAGGAACGTTTAATCTCACGACAGAAGGAGGGGGAATGAATATTCGAAAAGACTTTATGAAGTCGGGACGGGATCAATACTTACCTAATTCCATCGTGAGAAGATGTACAAGATGTTATAAGATGTGTAACCCACGTTTTGTTGTATTGTATTGTTAATTTTCGATTGGCATTGGGACTTCGCCATTACCGAAATCTTTTATTTTTGGAAACAAATTTCTAACCCCATCTCAAAACTTGATGGTATACATACAAAGGTATTTAGAAACTTCTACTCAAGAGGTTAAAGCCTATAATTGCAGCTCGAAAGCTTATAACCGACCACTAGTTCGGGTTCAGGGAACGACACTCCATTTTGGACCAAGTGCACAGGATAACCAATGTAATAGAACGAAGCTTTGAAACCAAAGAGATCTGCTCTGCAGTTTTCCTTGACGTCTCACAAGCATTCGACAAAGTTTGGCACAAGGGCCTCCTCGCCAATCTGGACAGTGACCTCCCCCTTGAAAACTATCACATACTGAAATCTTACCTATCAGAAAGGCACTTCAGAGTCAAGCACAAAGATGAGTACACCACCCTGAGGAAGATAATGAAAAGTACGCATATAAACTTCACTTATCGCAAAATTCAAAACATCCGAATCACCATAAATTCACTAGAAATTCCGTATTCAAATACTGCTAAATACATGGGCATGACGCTGGACGCCAAGCTACGCTGGAAAGAACGCGTCAAAAAGAAAAAAAGAGGAGGTCAACGCTAAGCTCAGGGAGCTGAACTGGTTGCGGGGTAGGAAATCAACTATCCACCGAATGCCAAATGATTAAGCCCGTCTGAGCCTATGGCTGCCAACTACGGGGCTGCAGGAGCAAGACACTCCAAAATAAAATCTTAAGGAGTATTGTCAACGCACCCTGGTATATCAGGACAACTGATCTCCACCGCGACCTCAAAGTGGAAATGGTGAGAGACGCGATAAGAAGAATTGCAGCGGATCATGAAATTGGGCTGCACAGACACCAAAATCTCAGTAATCCTGTATACCCTGGACAACAGAGAAGAGGTGAGGCGACTCACCAGGTGAGTCGGGACCAAGCCGCTGGACCTAGTTGTGACCAGAAGCTGATAAGTGTTTGTGACTTGTAGTGGTCCTAGGTAATGAACTACTGAACCACAAAAAGTGGTTCATTATAAATGAAGTTGCTAGTTGCAGCTCCTGCGCCAAATGGTCTGAAAAAATCATATCCAAGATTACAGCCGTACAAAGATGAATTGAGACGTTTGTGATGATGTTGTCAATACAAGTATCTCGTCCAGAGAGTGCAAAACGTGTAGGGTCATGGATCATGGTTCGAAACCCATGAGAATCAATTGTAGAAACAAACGTATCAGTGAGCTGAGAAGATTCCTCAAAGTGGATTCCACAACACAAGGCAGCCTCATCCTCCCAAAACTCGAAAGCAAAGAGCCCATACTGTCCAAGAATACCTGCCTGTCAGATAAGTCCACCCTTGTTGGACGATATATGCATCCTCGTTTTTGTGTAAGGCCTCCTTAGTGAGTCTGCCTCCGAACCTCGAAATCAGAGTGCCACCCGGTCAAATATCTGGGTTTGCCAATTCATCATAGGCGTCTTCATGAGCCTCTATACAAAATGATGAATATGAGTCGAACTTTGTACGAAGTTGATCGCACCGTAAAAAGGCAACCCCACTATCATTCAGGTGTTTTGATAAATCGCCAGACATCACAAAAGGGTCCAGTCGTGAACAAACAGCCGTCGGACCTTAGCAACAGCTTTGAAAGATAAAGAATTATTCGTTCCCATACCTACTGCACGCCTAGGTCTACGGGATAACGTGTTTTCAGCTACCTTATGCACCACTGGAGGAACTTCGGAACGCTTTCTCACGCCTTCAGCAAGAACTGCCGCATATGAGGCAGCGAAAATGCCCCCACCAGTTGTGTTGACAGTGTCGGCCATTGTCACATCAGCCTTGACGTTCTTGACGGTGCAATCAACGATATTAGGGATTGAACCAGTAGGCACAGCAGATAACGATTCCTCACTCGATCCAATCCTTCTCGACAACTGGGAGCCCACTACCTTAATGAGGCAACGAACTATTTGAGACATTAATTGGCGTGATCTGCTTTTTAATTGTGGCGGGAGCTGCTGCGTTCATCTTATTCGTGAAAGCCCTAGTGGCAGGACGGTCAACAGGTAGGTTGATGCGTCTACCGGCAGATGTCGTCTTCTTATCCTGCTTATCAGGTCCCTTCTTTCCCGCTCTGTTATCAGTAACATAATTATCATTGTTCGTATTTTCCGGCGATTCTCTTACATTTTCTGAAGCGGGTTTCGGTAGTTGAAAAATCGGCGAGTTTGAGTCATTTTTCAGAATGTTCAACAACTCACTAATTCTTAATATCCCCGAGGATATAGTTGAAACCATAGGTGCGCAGTCGCATGAGTGGGACCCGGTGTTCCGTATTTTCAAAATATTAGATTCGCAGGCGTTGAAAAGCCATTTAACTTTAGTGCCCATGGATATGAACGTTTCCATCTCAATTTGAGAGAGATCAGTGCAAGAGGTGTGAAAAAGATTCCCACAGAAACCGTCACACTTGATAAATTCGTCGGGTCCAAGAATGTCAACATTGCACCGCGGACACAAGGTTGGTCTAATTGATGTCATTTCTATTTAATTCAATACGTATTTGTCAAAGTAAAACTGTATGTACGTGTATTGAAGCCCACTTCTTCGTTCTGTATTAAAACACGCACTCTCCTCACTTCAAGGCTCGCCATATCATCAAACGAATGTTTCAAGGTGCTATTCATGCTGTGTATTTGTCTTGCTGTACAGTGCTTATGAAATTCCAGTTGTTTCTATCCAGGAAGTCGGGCGTATTGTTCAAGTCCATACCTGATGATTTTGGCTACTGGAAACATTAGTATTAGGTGAAATCTGATCTGGCCTAGTCTGAAGCAAGAGATCTTTCTATGTAACAAGTACCCTCAGGTGAATGGTACTGAAACTTCTGGGATATAGTCGATCAATAATATTCATAGGTATTTACAGAATTCTTGGCAATTCTACGCAATTTTAGGGTTAAACATGAGAATTGAGACTTCAGATTTTCCGTTAGAAATGTATATTGAGATCAAACAAATGCTACACTAGCAGCAATGGGTTTCATGAGGAATGGATTTTCATATTCACAGCAGCATCACTACATGAAGGAGCTTTGTGATGATGGATTCATTTAGTTTGTCATTTTCATCATCCAAAGCTCATCTTTACCTTAGATCTTCGATAGGTAAGTTAATTATTCATAACCTCTGCACCGATCTTTCGTCAATTAGGGACTTACAATGCAGATTCCCACTAACTTATCGTTTGACACCAGCAAAACTACCTTTATGATGTATTCATGCGGGAAAGACGAGAGCTGCCATACTGCGACGATACGGCGAGACAAAAGTCGAAAACAGATCCGAAGGAAAAACGACTTGCGCCTTTTCCTCCCTCCTATAGAGGTGAAACGGGTGGAAAGGAGGAGATGGGATACGTCTGCGTTTTCCAAAGGAAAATGAGATTATGGAATAGGAAGACAGAGACGGAGAGGATGGCATTAAATAAACACAAGACCTCCGCAAGCTGCTCTTCTCCGTCTCCCAAAGCAACCCGATTGTCTGGAAAAACTGTCTTACCCCGAGAAGAAAGGGTTAAGAGGAAGTTGAGAGTAAATATCGCATGCGGACGCTGCATTCTTCTTCCTTGGGGGCACAAGCCCCCGACCACCACCTTTCCCAGCTGGTTCCTTCAGCCGGCTGTTGCTTGCGTGACGCCCCGCCATCTTACCTATTTACTCCCCATCCTTAATTACTCTGATTCGAATTATAATTGTAAATACGAAGGAAAGGATACCAGCGGACTGGCTCTTTTACCTTCGAAGTAAATCCCCGATGAAAAGATCCCTATTTAAGAAAATAAGGTTTCACGCGGAGGTTTTTCTTGCCCCGTTGCGTGTTACTTAATAAACTAAAAGATTCTCTCCTTGTTTTATCGTTTGCGTCTCTTCTCTCCGCCCTTTCTAACCGCTTTCGCTTCTCATTTTTCACGAACGATCATCGCTGCTACCGCTAACCGCTGAAATTTATTTTCAGCCTATTTACTGAAGGTTGTTTTGTTATGCGAGAGGTTGCTCGGGAAATTAAGTGGAATGCGCTCTTTTTAATGGAAGTTTAAATGAGCTGCATATAACTGTTAATATGTGGTAATCAACTCGTGTGTTATTTGAAGCCATTATAATGAAGTGGCTGTGGCAATACTGTCAAATTCGACATTCTAACGGTAAAAGAGATGGAAGATTCCATTCGCTCGATAATGCAACTATCGGGAATTGCCTTCTTCGGATGGGATAGAATGGAATTTGAGGTGATATAGAATTAAGTAAGTGTAGTGCTGGCGTAGCTCGCTATCATCTTTAAACATGACGTTGAACGTTGATCAGTACCGTAACTTGCACCCAATAGGACTTCGTTGCCAAGGTTGTCAACCTTTTTTTCACAAAACCCCCTCAACCGTAAATAAAAATAATAATTTCGAGAACCCCTAAAAAATACCCTAAATGCATTCAAACCTCGGAAAAAATTTCTTTTATGCTAGTGAGTCCGCTGACCAGCATTTTCAAGGACGTATCACTCGGAATCGTAGCCGGGATTGCGGAATACTAATAGATCAGACAAGAAAAATGATGACAGAACTTTGAATATGTTTATATAGGTAATTATATAGT
This sequence comes from Creontiades dilutus, assembly GCA_031894815.1. Taxonomy (NCBI): domain Eukaryota; kingdom Metazoa; phylum Arthropoda; class Insecta; order Hemiptera; family Miridae; genus Creontiades; species Creontiades dilutus. Next base: position 10,956 of record JAVIWC010005349.1, on the reverse strand, counting down.
GCAAAAAGCGTTATACAAAGTCAAAATCTTGAAAATCAAAATCGCAGTGCATTAACTTCCTAAAAAAAGTCAAAAGCTTCAAAAATCAACCCAAAAAATTACGGCCCAAGTCCAACGTCGCCTAGATTTAGCTCTCCATATCGGACGTATGTTCATTAAACGAAGGTACCCAACATTTCACCAGAGGGTTGAAAATTGACACAAGAGGTACCCTCATTCCGTAGGAAGTACCTCGACGTTAGAATACAACTACTTCAGTGAGCAGTCTGTTTCTCAATTTCGTTTTGACGTTGTTGTAAACGGGAAAGCATCTCTCGACAAGGCATTTGAAATAGGCACGAACAAGGGAGACCTCAAATTTTGGGCGCTGTCAACATCACTGTAAACTTCAATCCAAAACTGCTCATCATCTACATTCTCCCGCTTTTCCAGACCCAGATCACCCAATTCTTCCTTGCACTTCGTGGCATTCAATCGTTGAAACTGCCCAACGATTTCGGCGATGTTAGATTGTTTTGAGATTCGCAAATTTGAGGGTGAAACGAAGCAATTCGCTACTGGACCCTCACGTTTTGTGGGATGTCTGTTTTGAACTTAGAAGCAAAATGTTGTGTTGAAATTGGGGCAATTCCCAAAAGTAATTCCCTCTGACAAGGAATAAAATAACCCTAACAAAAACCTTGAACATTTCTTCCCCTTTAAAAAAACCCTTTCCACAAATCTAGGGAGAAAATCCCCAACTTGTCACCCGTGATCGTTACTCAGTGTACGCATACGGAGTGAGAGGTCACAGGTCCGATTCCTGTATATATCACTTCTATTTTCTACAGGAGATTTTAGCGTTTCCCAAGAGCATTGGAAGAAGCCCAGTGTGTGCCTTCCCCAGGGGTTTCCCTCTCTTTTATACCGGTATAAGTATATTTGTAGTTTCAATGTTTTTTTTGGGAATTTACCGAAATACCTAAAGCTTTGACTTAATTACTGACTATGAAAAAAAGCTTCGCCGGAAAATGTTCGTGAAAAATCTTTTTCGCTGTCAGCAGAGTTCTGAAAGCCTTGAGCCGTTCAAAGTGACTCATTATTTGATTAAAATTAAATGAAAATCGCACTATAAAGTTGCTAATAAAAGCCACTATTTCGACTACTCCTCGAAAACTACTAAATAAATATAATAAATAGTGTCATACATAACAATAGTACTCTGATTGGTCAAGAAGAATTCGCCCGTGGTGTATAGATAACTATGACAACTAAGCCGCTGTAACCGTTTTGTTCAAATTATCAAGCTGGAGTCCAATATTGGTAATGGCGGTGTTTAGATCCGAATTCTTATCCGTTAAAATAGTTTAATTAATTATGTATTAACTCTACATTAAATAATTCGGATTACGAATTTTCGTTTGGAAGTCGAGACAGCTATTAAAATTATGCAAGTGAAAATGTCAAGTTTGGATAAACTGCCCTTCGTTCAGTCCATAGAGAAATACTTATTTATATATTCAGATTAAATAATTGATTTAAATTTGTGAATCAATCTTTCAGCACCGTTGAAATTGATAGTTCTACAGATGTTTGCGTAATAATCATTCGCTACGGACTACCCCAGGTCGGTTACAAGATATTTTATTTGGTCTTTTGCTGCTGCAGTTTTTTAAAATTGTATTTATACAGACATGTACTCAGTTATGGAAATATTTTAAGACAAAAACGCTGTTAATTCTTTGAATAATGCGTGATTGCTCGTGCCATTGTGAGTTTTAAGAGATCACTTATAACTAACGAAATCGCAATTATTTGCTAGAAGTGAATGTCAATGGATCTGAAATCAATTTGGGTCGATTTGGAGAAAAAATTAGTAAGAAATGACATTTAACTTGCCCATGTTGGTAAGAATGTCTGTTATCTATGTTTTTAGCATGTTCTTGACCAGTACTTGATAATGGGTTGAGTGTAGGCGATCGAGCTGGCTATAAGTTAAGCTCTATATGTCCAATGAATCCACACTGAATAATCCACTAAACTTTAAGACTTGAGAAAATGGGTCAAGATGATTGGTAGGTGAGCCTTATTTTCATTATTTCAGAAAATAGATTCGGTATTGAAACTTCACATGTGAATCACATTTGAGCACTCGTTCCAAAAAGATCGTAAAGCATATTCCACGATAATAAAATCACTCCTCTCGGGGATAACGACACTTGCTACTGTGCAATGGTTAGCATTGTGGGATATCGAGAAGCTAATTCTTTGAAGACCAATATGAGCTGTAATGCCGCTTCAATGTATTTATCAAACGTTTTATTAAAATTGGTAATGATTCAACAAGAACGATCAAGTGGAAATCAAACAAATCCGGCTCCAGTCCCGTTTTGTTGACTCATTAATTACCTACTAATATGAAACACAATGTTGACAAATTAATGAAGAAACTGACAGCATGGATCTAAAAACCAGCGATTATGGCTCTTCAACAATATCAAAATTAAACAAAGCGGTGAGAGACTACGTTGTATTGATTGACCAAGTTGCCTTATTTACTTTAGTGAAATAATCCGAGTTAGAAACTCCTGTTATAGTTTTCACTTTGTAATGGAATGAGTTAGCGAAATATTCCTATTTAATAATGCTTACTCTTTTAAACAGCCTTTTTCTTGTAGTCCTAGGGTACTTTCTTTTAATCATCTCTCTTTATTTTTTTGTTACATCTGCATCTCTCTGTATTCTCCGTGGGAGAAGATAAGGAAAGAAGGCATTACCTAAAAGAGTTTTTGAATTCCGCGGTTCTTCCAAACAGCCGCCTCGCGAATTACTTTTAAAGTTCGCATCTCCATCATGTTGATGAACAATATGGATCCAAAGGAATTATGCTGCGGAACAAGACCAATCGTGAAAAAACACCGCAAAATATTCAAACAAAGGTTCATTATTTCTGTATCCGAAAGGCCATCCATTTCAAATTTCTGCGTCACTAATTGATCAGGAAGGATTTACCGTTTTATCTGTGAGATTTCGTAATCGCTTTTTGAAATAGAATTTGTGATGTTCAGACGACCTAAATGTAGTTTTCTACACAGACTTAGGAATCAACGGAGAAGTAGGATGGAACGAATTTAATCGAACAAAACAAAGGGATCAACTTTATTTAAACAGTTCCGGCAAAAATCTTAATTTTTTTAAATTCGATTTTTGGATTGTTTGCGTCTTCAAGCGTAAGCCCAGACATTGTGAGTGTGGGTTTCATCTTTTTTTTCAACAATGCAACCGCTTCACAATTTAAATGTAGCTGTCAAGCTGACTGGAACAACCGCGAGCGGAATCGCCCTGATATCTGAATTCCACTGATTCTTTTACACTCAGCGCCCACCTTAAAACCACCAAACCGTGTTTTTCATTGATCAATTACCCATCTCAACCCAGTTAGTGTGCACCTCATGGAAGATTGTTTTTCTCTCGGATAGTAATATGTTGTTTACTCGAGAATGACAGACTACCTTTGTAATGTATAAGTTCTTAACAATTTCGGATAATGTGTTTTCCCCTGACAATCGGAAAAAAACCCGATCCTTGCCTGTCTTAGGAAAAGGGAAGAGACGACTCCCCTATATGTGTTCTCAATTTTTTACTTAAAAAAAAAAAAATTATCTCCCTTTAAAGTATAAAACGAAAAAAAATGAATGGAATAGAAGTGGGGAGGGCGCTTAGGGAACAGCCACCAACTTTTCCTTTATAGTCAAAAGTAAATCACTAAAAATTGGTATATCCAGAAACGTTCTACAACGACAAATTTTTGTGTTGAACTACTACAAACCAAATTTAACCACCATGATTCAAGATACCGTGTACTTCTTTTCTACTCGTAATTGATCAACGCGGTAACATCTTCACGGTTTGAATTCTGAACGGATTTTAGGAAAATGAGCGGAATCTCGGTTTAAAGCGAGATATTAACTTATTTATATACGGGCAAGCACAATTTGCAATCAACAATACATTTAAACGAGTGGAAAATAACAGAAATTAAGATGATACAATATACAGGGGAAGGATTACAGAAACGTGCAGCAGGGGGTTAAAACTGTAAAAATTATTTCAATTATCTGTATTTAATGGGGGACAGCCGGTGGAAGGGGCGATGTTAATCATAGTTTGAAGCCGACAAAGGTGCCCTGAACAGCACAGATGAACTAGGGGATGCACGGGTGGTTGCAAAATGTTTGCTTGAGAGAAGCAGGGGCGGTCCAGGTCGTTGTTCAGGACCTAGTAGAGAAGCACGGGATCGGCAGAGCTCCGTCTTCTCGGAAGAGTGACCAAGTGGTACCTCCGCAACATAAGATCATAATCGATATTGTATGCTATGACTAATGAGTATGCTGAGTTGACCTATGTTTGAAAATGAGAAAAATTAGGGTATAAGGTAAAGTTGTGTACTTATTGGTGTAAGTTGAGTTATATTTAAGAAATGCCTAGTCCTCTGAGAAAAAAAAAACATGTTGATATTAGGTACATGCACTTGATTTGAGCCAAAATGCGAATCACTCGGCAAACGACTTCGATTCACTCGAAACATTCATCACTTCCCCTACCTATATTAGAATCATACCAACTCCTACCTTTATATCGAGTACCTGTTCTAGTAATTGAAATAAAACATCATTAAATTGAACAGTACACAACAAAATACTCAGGAGCATAATTAATGCTCCCTGGTATTTCCGAACGTCCGATCTTCATCGTCCCCTGAAGGTTAAGATGGTAGAAGAAGTAGTTAAACGTCGAGCAACGGATCATAAAAACCGACTTCACAAACACATAAATGTCGAATTACTGAACCTCCCGGACAACAGCGGTGACCTACGTGCACCGAAAAACGATGTTATTGATGTCATCAGCCGAGTCAGTTACACAATATGTTTATGTAACTGACTATGACTATGATCTGAATATGATTTTGAGGCCCGCACTTTTTTGTTCATTACCCACAAAATTATAGTTGGTTTAAAACTAAATAGTTATGCTAATATGATGATACTGAGCTAAATTACTTTAAGTAAATAGTAGGATGGCGTGCGGATGTATTCTAACGAATTGGTAGCACTAGGCCACGACTATGGTTCCTTCTGAAATAACATTGTTATTCCGATCGTTAGTAGTAAAGACGCAGAGCAATTTGTCGCTATTCACAATTAATGTCGTTCATAAAACTGTTTCTACCAGATACATATTATGCAGATTCGGTGAACGGCTTCCTATTCCGTTACAAATGACTGGCTCCAATGAAATGACGGTGCGGGAGAGAATCAATAGAGGCTTGCGTTTGGAGAGTTCAAGGATTTCGGCCTGTGTGGTGTACAATTGGAGCTTCCCAAATAACATTCGTTCAAACAAATACGTTTTATATTATTGGTGCGTTGGTTCACAAAAACCGTCCATTTATTGACTGAGCGGTTATGAATATTGTATGTAGGAGGTCAATGGTCATTGGTTACTTTATGAGACATTCAATCGACTTCATTCGAACTTGACTTTTCCGAGCTTAAAGTTATAAATATAATTTGATGTATAATAAAAAAGCCAAATTGCTTATAAAAAATGAGCAAGTTGACGCAACTTATTCCTGAAACCGTGATCAGTGGGGAACTCTAAATTGTAAGTTCAGTACTGTTGTAGATGAACCGCTCCTACTAATGAGTGGTGTCTGTAGAACAGGCTTTTGTTGAATGTGCAGAAATGCTTCTCAATCTCCTTTTTGTGTTGTTTCTCCGACACTTGGTCAACAGTCCACAGGTCGAACAAAATTAATAAGTAGAAAAAAAATATCATTGGGGTTTAGAACCTAAATGGCATCCTCCGTGAGCTACAGTCTATCTTGTCGAGTTAACGAACCCTTGATGTTTTTCCTGAAAACATTTGCCGTCTTTGGTTGCCGTCCTTTGAGTTGTAGCAACAAGCCCTACGCCCATGTCGTGAAAGATGGAAGCTGTGCGCTTTGGTAGTTGTTGGTAATGACTTCTCCTCTGCCAACAACACTTACACTTGTAAGTGTCGAGGTTCAGGAGAGAGCAGTCCAAAAAGTGTGTTAACCAACTAGTAAGCAAGAAATGCACTTGGGCATCTAGGTTGGTAAAGCGACGACCCTCAATTTCCGAATGAACAATCATACGGCGTCTGTAAACCGAAACCGGTCACTCCCAGTTAAGGTTCACGCATCATCTCATGACGCAACATTCGACCAGCCCTTTGGCGTTAAAGTGCTGAAGAAGCTTCTGGATACGGGTAATGACAGATTGCACAGATTGACGGATTGAATCTGGAAGAGCCCATAGATTGTTACTAGGAGCAAATCCTCATATCTTTTTTTACTGATTGTTCCAAGGGTTTACCTCCCCAATGATTCTCTCCAAGATTTGTGGCTTTCAGACGGTGTTGGTTGATAGATGCAGTTTTTAAGCGATGAGCCAAAACGCTATTTTAATAGCGTTTAATTTGACCAATTTCTAATACACTGCTAACGGTCTCTGAAGAAGAAAAAATGTTTATTCAGCTTCAAAATGAGGTAACATTTACAAAAACATTCTTCTCTTTGCAAACTGCAGCGAATACACTAACGTCTGGTTTACTTTCCGAAGGACCAAACTTGACTTTAATAAACAAGAAGGAGATTGGCAGCCCAGTTAAAACCTTAACATAACATATGGACCAGTGTCCAAGGTTCCCCTTTCCTGGTTATTCGTGGCTGGTCCATCCCAACTACACTGAACAATAGGTCTCGAAATAGCGTGTTTTACTCCGCGACATGTCGTTAGGTGGAAGCACCCTCCCGGTTTATATTGGAACCATCCATTCATCATACAGCCTTTTCTTCTCCAATACTTCAATAATCCTACCCTTGTTATGAGGATGGGTTTCACATGTCTTTGGTGGTTCTCTGTGACAAATCAAAATCAAGATTGAATGATAGACTTATCATTAGGGATTTAAAACTTCTAAAAATTAATTTTTGAAAGATCAGCAGCAGTCAAAGCAGCAATTTCAAAAGTGGAGTTCAAAAAAGAGAGGTTGTCAACAGAACTTAGCGGGGAAGAAAGAGACCAAAGTGTCAGGTTTATTAGATCTCCCTTAAGGAAACACTACGATAAAAAGTGGATTACCATTGAAAATCTTTTACAGGGGTCTTGTGTGTCTATCTAATCTTGTACCCAAATATGGAAAAATCCATCGCTAGCAGTGCTTTTCCTCATCAAGGACTTTGGCAAAGAACACACGACTGGAGAGGAGGAAGGTTGTTTGTGCTTTTATCGACTTTTCATGACTTCGATCCGATCCCTCATAATTTTTAAAGTGACTGAGATAGGGGGATAGGGGATAAATTATTGTTCCATACACTCATTTGTTTCTATGATCAAGTACTATTTTCTGTTTATGTCGCCAGCCAATTTATTCGTGTCGGGAGGGAGGTCAAAGGGAATTCTTAAATTTATCTAGATGCCACCTATTACACTTTCTCTAACTGTTTATGAGTCCGTTGCTAAAGCCTTTGATGGAATTTCGATGTCGCTTTTAGGAACAGAACTGTTTGGACCCTCCACTTGTAGCTGGGATATGTGCACTGTACACAGGAGATACGGTTTAATCCATAGTACGCATATAGAAGCCCAATTACAAACATTACCTTACCTAATTTACTTTTACTTAATTTACTCAAAAACTTACTACTTATATTATTGAGTCAGAGCTTTTCGCTCAGATTCTGAACATCATCAGGCACTTACATACACAATCTCAGAGAACGGTGAATGTATGTAAATGTAAACAATGCGTATGTGAGTACCTGAAGATGCCCATAATCTGAGAGAAAAAGCTTTGTGTTTTTAATAACATAAGTGGTAAATTAGAGGTTTTCACGCGTTTGTTACTGGCTCCTGACAGATTGCCTCTTTGAGGAAGTTAAACGCGACGGTTTTCCGATATCTTGGTACGGTGATGTGCGTCATGTTACAGTGATTCTCACAGTATACTTACCGAATAATTTCAATCGCTTCTGTGATCAGACGGTGGATAAATCTGATTCGGGATTAGAAGACAGTTCGCTAGAAGAAAGGAGAAAGGTGTTCAGCGATTAGAAAGGAGAGGGATCACTCAAGGTCAGTCAGCCCCACCACGTATCGTCCGATACGAGGATACAATACGTCCGAACTGCGTATTCCTCTGCGAGCGTTATAATTAGTTACTGCCAAGAGCGCTCCGAGTCACGTTCGTTGCTCACTTTCTAATTGCCTTAGGTTGCGATTTACGCGAACACTAAAGCAATGCCTGTCACCAATGAACAAATATTTGAGAAACTTGCGCTTCTCGACAGCATGAGCGCCCAAATAAACACAATTACAGTATCTTTGAACAAAATGAATGAGGATATAAAAGAGAATAAAGCTAAAGTCGTTGCATTAACCGAGAAACTGAATGAGTATAAAAAAGCGAATGACTGCCTTGATAATAGGGTTGAGATGCTGGAAAGAGATAGCAGAAAGAGAAATATAATTATTTTCAATATGGATGAGCAGGAATCAAACTGGCAGGAGCTGAAGGAGCTATTGAGGTCATTTTTGGAGAGCATGCTGAAAGTTGTGATTGACATGAATCAGATTGATGGTTTCCACCGCATTGGGATTGCCCGTGCAGGGAACCCTCGTCCTATTCGAGTTATTTTTGCAAGCTTGCATACTAAGGGAAAAGTACTTGCCGCCACCGGAAATCTTAAGGGATCTAAAATTAGCGTAACTCAGGATTATACTGAGAAAGAACGTAACAAAAGGAGGCAATTGATGTATTATAGAAGGAAAATGGCTGAAGACGGATTAAAATCTAAAATAATACCGTTGGCCCTCCACTCTCTCTCTGCTTGTTGGTAAAATGCAGAAATCGCTTTATAGCCCGGAATCAGTTTCGCCTCATCGCCTTCTTTATTATGTCCTGGCCCTTATCAGCATGTTTGGACCAGTACATATCGATTTGAGGAAGCTTATGATATCCAGTAAATAAAAGGATCCCCAGAAATTTACGTATTTCACTTGAAGTAACAGTAAAATCCTGTTCGTTTTTTTGTGAAGCGGATCTTTTTGACTCGTTTGTAATCAACTTGATCAGGCTATCATAAAAAAAAAAAAAAAAACAGAGAAAATAATTGAACGGGGACAGTCCTTCACAAGGTTCCAGCAAGTTACGTTTGTCGACATCTGACATATCTCGAAACTAATCTGTAGGTTTTTCAGGTCGATAGGTTTTATGCCATTGTATCGGATCAATGGCAGGTTTTTTGTTCGAAGGTTTCGCGAAAATGTGTTTTGGCGGTACTGAATTTATATCAAGACTTTCGATTACGGTTTCCACACTATTAGATGGGCTGGCACGAGGAAAATTGCCTCGTTATCCAACTGTGGACGTACGAAGATTGTGAATTTCAAACGTACCTGCAATAAGTATCTTTGCGGTCATCTCGCAAGACTTGTGCAGTGAGATTTTCGTCTATGTCTTCCTCGTCTGTTATACTCAACAAGTACCAAATACATAATGGAGGGTGAGACTAGAAAGAACCGTGAATAACGACAGGAGTAAACAGCCTCAAACATGAACTATCCGGTGTCTCGTGCGTCCAGCTGGATCACGTCATTCAGGGAACGATTGAGCCCGCTTGATCATGCTTTCGGCCAACCGGGCGTTTTCGCACTCCTCACATCCTTCTCGTTATTTACCCACAAAAATATTATTTTTAAATTTAGTTTGATGTGTCCCGTGCTTGTTTACTGTCGTACCTTTAGTAACAATCAATGAAGAATTTTTTTCCTTGCCTTCATGAGACAAAAATAACCTATGTGTGAGAGCTCCTTTTACCGACCAAAAAGGGCCCAATTGAAAAATATTCCCTATAATTGCCACGAGCTCCAATGCTTTGAAAAAAAATTTGTTTGTATTGTCCAGGGATAGTAGAAGAGAGGAAAAATGATACTTAAGAGATTTTTGACTATTGGGATTGTTGAAAAAAATCACAAAGACGACGATGCGAAAACGCATCAGCGGCCGGAAATGGGTTAAGGGATTCAGTCTTTTTAAATGATAAAATGTTGTCAATATCGGAGCTGAAAAACAGATACGGAGAGGTGGATACAAAGAAGAGAGGATTGGTAAGCCCAAATCGCCCAGATCAGCAAAGCGACAAGAAAAAGAGGGAGGACGACGGCGCCCGGATATAGCAACCAATAGAGGCTGCTGCTGAATCAGTGCAGGTACCCAGACCCATCGGAATTACGGACACGGACAGTGAGATGAAACCTAATTTAATCAAAGATAGTTGTATTAAGCTGAAGCCTGAGCAAATAAAGAAGAATGATCGCATGGAAATAGAATCTGCAAATAAACATAGTCAATTAGTCTATCAAAATACTGCTAATAATATACCTTCAATTGATCGTCCAATATTTGATACTTGTAATCTATTTTTTGGAATTGCCAAGGATACTCAAATTTTCTTGAAGATTGTAATTATTTTTTAGATAGGAAAGCTCTCATTATTTGTTTAGTTGAAACATGGTTGTCGCACGACATTGATTCTTCACTGGAGGAATATGATTTGATTTCCCAGAAAGGTACGAGAACAGCGGGGGTTGGTCGCTACAGTGGTGGCCTTCTAATGTTTTATAAAAAATCTCTTGATTGTAGGGTTTTGAAGCAATTTGAGAATCTCATAATAGCACTTTTCTCACTCCCTGGGAATAACCAGATAATAGTTGGATGTGTTTACTTCAAAGAAGGCTTTTGTGCTCCTCAGGAGGAGCTTTTACGGAATAGTTTAATAGAATGTAAAAGTGCCTATCCTAATGCTCACGTAATTTTAGGCGGCGACTGGAACGCACGAATTGGTCACGAAAATCAATGCCCGTTTGAAATGTTTTCTGAGTGCAATCT